>JAJMHQ010000008.1:0-442533 GCA_030583255.1 Metschnikowia kunwiensis
TGAATAAATATATCCTGGACCGATGTGAAGACTGATTCCAGCGAATCCAATTGCCGAAAGGGTCAAAATCCCTGTGCTTGACGAATAAGCGTAAGTTGTGAAGAAAAGGTTGATGTTGATGATGTTATTATTACCAAAGCCCGCCACAACATATGTGGGGTATGTGGCGGTTAAACTGGCGGTCAACCCAACAATACTCAACTCGGCGTCGGCACCTTCGAGATAGATCGTTTGGGCTGTGTCCATGGAAAACACGAGTGTTCCAACAGCTATTTGCAAGTTGAATTGGGAGCCAGAGCCGACGGTGATACATCCACTTCCAACAATGTTCGTGGACTGTGTCCAATCGGTATTGTACAAACAAATAGACCCCGCATTCGTGATAGTCGAGAGACCGCCAGACCCAAGTACTTGCTCGATGAGAACAGTGGCAGCAGACCCGGAGTTTCTTCTAAACACAATCATACCGGTGTTAGACCAAGAGGATACCGAGGTGAGTATGAAGGGAGAGCCAATAAGCGTGGCACCAGAAACACCAAAATACATGTCACCCGAGTTCAGGAAAGCACCCACGGTGGCAATATCGTATGTAGAAAGAACTGTAGCTGTCAACGAATTGAAGGAGACAACTCCTGTATTGATGAAGCTGTCACCAGTCATAGTGACGGAGGAAGCCAAACCGTTGGCACTGGTGATATAAAAGCCACCGTTGTTTTCAACTGAGCCCACCAACGCAGTGAGGGCATTGTTCACGATCGAGTAATAAACGCCTGCGTTGATTGTAAGATCTCCAAGGGATAGGTCAATAGCAGATATTTCGACAGTATTCTGAGTGATAGTCACCGCAGACACCAGGCTGATAAGGCACATGATGGCCGTAGCCACCCCGCGAATGCCTAGTTTCATGGTGATAACTCTGAATACCGAAATAGTGTGATTTTCGAACCTCGAGCCCGGGGTTGCCAAACGGGCTTGCTTTTATTCCCTGTACCGTATGTTCCATGGCACTTCTCGTAAACTGGAGCAAACACGAGACATCCAGACGCCCAGAACCTAAAGTTCCCGATCCAACCGGGTGATGCATCATGCATGCGCAGCGGACTAGAGAAGAACTGGTCGCCAATTTGTGGTGGTTTTGATGACAGCGCCACGAGCACAAAAGGGATTCTCGGCATTTGTTTTTGTGTCCGCCTCATCAAAAATGAACACTGGTAGGGAACGGAGTGTCATTCTGAGTTTTCGTTGTATCTGGCCAATACTATTAAAAACATCTTGGCCGCACCCGCCATCACCGCTTGGTGAAGAGCGCCAGAGGCTTCAAACGTATGTTGGTTTATTCACGCATGGTCGCTAACATTGCAGTAAAGTTTGTCTGGCGTCAGGCAGGAAAGCCATGCTTGCATGTGCAAGCAACGAAGTATAATCGTAAGTCTTTACCGCCTACCATCACTCGGTCGTGTTGTTCACAATCGAAACTTTAAGTTGACGCGACGGTGTTGGGGAGCCACTGTGCAGTGCGTTTTTCTCAGGAAGGCTGGGCTATTAGGTGGCCCCACGCGGCAGCGCCCGATATTGGGAAAAGGAGATTTTTGCTGAACTATTCGCTACACAAAGAAAACTAGTCATGCCAATCTTTGAAAAGTATATTCGCGGAAGAGAACACCGTGGTGTGGAATTAAGGTTCCCCGCCGTCTGCAGGCTGACCGCGACTAGCTTCCATTATGAGATCTGGCAAGTGGTTCATCTCACCACGCCCAACCTGTATATTTTACGTCCTCACGACGGCGGAGATGTTCGCCGCCATTGCAGATGTCAAGCGATGGGTCTGCAGCTACCAACCGACTATAGCAAGCCAGGTAGGGCTTGAAATATGGGGTGTGAACCACCAGTGTACGATTATCTTCTCCGAAGAATAATGGCAGTAAGCGTGGCCTGATGTTGCTTTTGACTTCAGTGACAGCAACAAACGTCACCTTCTGGCAGTCCAAGGTTTGGCTTTGTGAGGCGGTTTTCTCTCCAAAAGTGTAATCCTGTAATGGGGGCTGCCCCACAACCTTATTTCCATGCACTTGTCGATTACCTCATCTGGTGCATATGATCGGAAAAGGCCTGCACAGACGTGGCAGGGAAGGCATCTACGCGATGCTGACAAGGTAATTCTGTTCGTTTATTCACGACAGGAAATATTCCGCCAAGCTGCCGGGCTACACCTTTCAAGATTATAACCACTCCCTCAGAAGAGAAATGTTACCTTCCAAAAATATGCTGTAACCACATCGCAAATCAAGATACTAGGAGCTGGTTGTGTCGGTATCGTCATAAGAACAACGGCTCCACTACCGCAGTATGCACCTCGGGCAATTACGCGCTCAGCCCGAACCGGGAATCAATCGTGCATTTGTAGTTAAGCTACGATGCCTCCAGCCTGCGTCTACCAGTTAGGGTTTTCCCAAACCCGAATCGCGAGAACCTCAAGAACACGGTGAGCAAGGGCTCAAACCAAAAAAAAGGAGTCAACCCCTTCAAAAGACATTTTGATACTTGTAAATACTTGTCAATAATTGTTAATACTGGCCAAAGTACAGCCCCAGATTATGCAAGGGCCCAGGAAAATAACGAGGCACATCTGCAAAAAGTGCTCATGCTGAACGGTAAAGTGCTCTCGCTCGTTTGCCAAGAGATTTTTCCTACATCCCGTGTCGGCTGCTTCTTTAATTTCGGGCAAGAGTTGCGGTTTCCGTGGCAACCTTATGTAAGATGGCCAGAAATGACAAGAAAATTTCACGTCACGAATTTCAGGACATCTGCTGATGCTATATCGGTAAAATGGCACTGGCTGATTGGGCCGATGCATCGGCACTTCGTGTTTTTAAACCCCGGGAATTCTGACATATCTGGGTAGACGTTTCGAGGAGCGGGTTTATGTGGTGGGATATCCGAGCGGCCGGATAGGGCATTAAGCTTTCACGAAGTTCTTCCTGCCCGCTCCTATTAAGAAACGTTGCTCATTTGAGAAACGCGACGTCGTAAAATGAGCAAGAAAAGCTGGCTGAAGTTTATATCTTCTCCTTTTCACATATGCACACCTTTCTCCAACTTGGCCCGATCATGTGGGTCAGTTCGGAGGTGTTTACAGTGGAAAGTCGACGCTTCGGTTAAATATATCATTAATATGACTGAAGCACACAAATATAGTCTAGGAAAGAGCCATAAATAAAAGCCCTGAAGTCCAATACCGTGAATTCCTTACGAAAATCAGACTCCATCACTGCTTCTTCGGAAGAAGTAGTCTGTTGAGAATCTTCGTCTTTACTTCATAGCCTACACTAGTAGCAACCAATGGACCACAGCAAGTTGAGACTTTGCCCCTCCCATAGCACCTTGGGTGTAAACCAATCTTTTTAGGTGCTGCCGGTGTTCTTGAAGGACCGTGATCGAAACTGTCCACGATCAGTAGATACGGCCCTGTACCTTTGTGCAGTAACATCACATGACAAATTTTGGGATGTAGGGTGGTGTTTTGTGAATAATGGGCGATTTTGCAGAGCTGATGTTCTCTGCTTCCTCGGCTCATGGGCACGTTGTTTAAATCCGCATCGTGCAGGTGGACCGCATGTAATAAACGGCCGGATATTTGACAACATAAGAGCTCGTGAGGCGAGGTTTACACGAAACAATATTTCAATTTGTGACACGGGAATTAAATTTTCTTGCAGAGGAGCTATACGATCAATGGACTGAGTTTCTCGAGAATGTTGATCAGCGACTCTGAGTCTCGGGTATACGCAGTATTGACAGATATCGTACTGCCCTTGGTATCAAACAACTTTGAAAGTTCAAATAATCTTTAACTGGACCAGTTATATGTGAGGCTTTCCTTCAGATTCGAGATCTGCTAAAGACACCTTGGGAAAACGTATGCCCCAGTGATAATTAGCACTGGCATTAAATATGTGGCTCACGAAGTTCTCGACGAGGATAAGAACGGCGGCAGTGGTCTGATTGGGGAAACCATCAAAAAACGGGCCGCAAAATTTTACTGACAAGCGCTCTCTTGCGACGGAGGAAGTGAACAGTTCGGTTGAGTAAAGTGCTTGATGATGGGAGGGAGACCGTAAGTGGAGAAGAATGCTGTCAAGAACAATGATGGATGGATGTTGCAGGAGAAACGCGCCGATTTGGTTGAAAACAGTCCCCGGCGAAGGTTGGCTGAAACGTAGTCTCTCCTAAGAAAGACACTTTGGGTAAGGAAGTGACTTCAATGAAAGTCGGCAGTGGGACTTCAGGTATTAGCCACCCACTTAGAACGGAGATAGCTCTTTGGTAACCGACGGCCGATAGGGCTCATCCAAAATTTCCTACCCCATTTTGGTTTTTAGTCGTATCGCTGGAAGTCGCTATACCAAACATCTATCTACAGACATAAAAGTTCGTATCTGATAGCACGTATAAGCCGCGTCTCGTAGTAATGATGCTTGACCACGAGTCCCCATAGATGAATAGATGAACAGATTTCCAAGGGAAAAGTGGTAGGGAGTTTCTTTCCGAAATATACTATAGCCATATTTTCTCTAAAGACGATAACTTAGGCTGCCCTTGCCCTATGTTGCTCTACAGGGTCCAGAGTGCAAGTTGCAATAAAAGAAACACAAGTCGGAATTTTTAAGATCTTGAGAATACCGGTTACAGCCCTTAGAATCCATACCTACTAGTATTTCTGAGTGAGTTGAAAATTAGAGACTCAGACTCTTGGTAAAGTAAGTGCGAAATTCGTTTGATTATCGCTAAGTCTTGTATTTTGAGAAAACCAAAAGGGGTCCTAAAAATCCAAAGTTGTTCTATTTTATCTCTCAACGTATTATGGTCATTATGAATCTACAAAGAGGCCCTATCAAATAGAGTTTTAGAAAATATTGCAAATTTGGCTGACTGGGACCCTCTCATGGCTAATTGAGAACTGAGCAGTCGCGAGGAGGCTTCCTTTCAACCAGGCCCAGGACAGCCAGGCCACTACATCTATACCTGAATTTTAAGTCAATCCTCAAACAGTCTTTTTTTTTTCTAGAATAAGAACATGGTGCTAAAAAATACTTTTACTCCAACTCCACCAGCCGTTTTCCGGTACTCACTTACTGTAACATTTGAGGTCGCAGAACCTATTCCTCCATAACCAGCATACGAAACAAATTTCAAATTCAAGAAACCATCATTAAACATAGTCATAGCTCACCCCTTCTACTCCAAGGAGGAGTTCGCTTGATCTAACCTATTGCCCCGAATAACAACAACATATATTCACCACTTCTCGTCTATGTATCACGGAACTAGTTCAAGAAGTCGCTATTATGATACAACTCCATTTCGTAGTCGGGCTGAAACTCAGTGAAAAGCGTCTCTGGATCTGCGCCCATGTGCTCCGTATAAGCAGCCTCTGCGTCACCGCAAATCTTCAATTTTTCTCCCGGTCTGAGGGCAGCGTCTGCCAACAACTGACACTCACAGCTCTTTTCCATAAGCGTAAAAAGATAGGCGGCCTCATCGACCGTGGCACCGACAGTTAAGAGGCCGTGGTTTTGCAATATAACTCCCTTTCCATCACCAAGAGCATCCGCGATAGCTATGCCCTCTTCTTCATCGAGGGCGACTCCGCCGAAGTTGGTGTAGACGCTGTGGCTTTTGTAAAATGTGCACACGTCTTGGTTGATCATATCCAAGGGTCTGCCTAGAGCCGAATACGCCTTTCCATACGTAGAGTGAGTGTGGCATGCTGCTATTACATCTGGTCTAGCCTTGTGCACAGCAGAATGGATGGCAAATCCCGCAGCATTGATTGCCGTTTGTGGCCCGTCGGGTAGCACGTTTCCAGTCTCGTCACAATGCACCAAGTCACTGGCCTTAATTAGTCCAAAATGCTTTGCCAAAGGATTTATCCAAAACGTGCTTGCATCTACTGGGTCTCTTAAGGAAATGTGCCCTGCAGTACCCTCAGTGTACCCCTTCCTGGCAAAAACACGAAAAGCGCCAGCCATGTGCTGTTTGGCCCATTTGCGCTCCTCATGTTTGTCCTCAAATGTTGGTAGAGGGTACGGATGGGGCATACCTTTAGCGATATTGTGTGAGCCCCTCTCGCCTAGAAAATGGTTCTTTTCATCTTTACTGGTTGTGGTATCTGAAATAGGAGACATGTCTGAAAAATATGAAGAAAAAGAGTAAAGAAAGAGTTGGTGACAGGTTTATATATCTGAGAGTGCCGATAAGCCAGGGCGTGATCGCGGAGTTCCCAAATAGGCAGTTGCCGCGCGTCGCGAGATGATCTCGGCACGTCGTTTCAGATACCCCATTGGGAACTAGACGCGATGGCGGGGTTGGCTGAGCACGGATGGATGCTACAGAAATCAATTCAGTAATTTTCGGCCCGATTTTAGTTCTAGAAGAGAAATCTGTAGGTAAATCTAAGACTACCCTGAATCGACCGAGACTCCAGATCACGTGACTAAACGGCCATCCGGGTGACATCAGAAGCAGACCTTTCACAAGAGCACACAGGCGGCACGGCATTTGGTGGAGCGCCACTATAAGTTATCCAGGAGCCATCCAAATCTATATGTTTGGAAAATTTTGACGCGGCATACTCCTTTCCAATGTCGAAAGCGAGGCTGTATGGTCCAATGAACTTGAGCTTCAATAGTCCGGTCTCCGGGTCGTAAAAGTAGCCCTTGAAGATGCGGTGTATCTTGATGACATTATCGCTGCCGAAGCCAGCAATCTTGAACGTGGGGTGTGTGGCAAGAAAGGTTTGGGTCAAGCCAAGGAACAGCAACTTCGAGGTGGCTGCTTCCAAGTGTATTGTCTGACTCGGTAAGAAGTGGAATGAAAGCTTGTCCAAGGTAACCTGTAGCTGAAGCTTCGAGCCCTTTCCAACGGTGACGCAGCCCTTGCCTACTATGTTAGTCGTTTGGACCCAGTCGGCATTTTGCAAACATATTGCGCCATCATTAGTGATGTAGGACAAGTCACCTGCGCCAATCTCTTGCCCTAGAAGCATGCGTGCAGCAGGCCCAGAGCCGCTTTCGAATTTCATCGTCCCAGAATTAAACCACGAAACTCCAGCATTCACAATGAAGGGAGTAGTAGTGGTAGGACTCCCTGAGACCCCAAAGTACACATCACCCGTATTTTCGAAAGCATTGGTCATGGAGATATTGTAGATCGACACATCTCTGGCTTCCAGTGTATTGAGCTCAAAATTCCCACTATTAATGAGGTCAGCACCCTTTGTTGTGAAGTTGCTCAGGGCCCCGTTCACACCAGTGACAAAAAAGCCACCTGCGTTGTTGATGGAGCCACCTAAAACAGTGTCTTCGTTGTTCAAGAGCCAGTAGTAAACATTGGGTTTGATGGTGAGATCCTCAGCGGATTTGTCGATGGTCATGGTTTCAAGGGTGTTTCTGGATATAGTCAAGGCAGAGCCAAAGCCAGCTAGCACTGCAAGAGCCACCCACTCAGCGTACAATCTCATTTCCGCAAAGGTGTTTATACTATGAGGCCAATCAAGGTTTTTGTTTCTGATCACTTGTACGACAAGCCGATGTCTAGCTTATAAGTGAAGAAGCAGAGCCCAAATGTCTAGCAATCCATTAGAGCCTTAGCGAAATTCTTGGCACGGCCAGGAAGAATTGGACACCCGATTATGGTTGCTCCAAGCTGAAGAAAAGGTTCAGCATTATTCAGTCTGGTTATGCTCGGTGTAAGAGATGGGTTCTTCAAAAGGCGATCTTATTTGAACGAGAAGTTCCGCCGTCGTTCCCCTCTAGTGAATGCGAGGTATTTGATTCGCTTTTTTGGGCTAGAGGGTTCGATGGCCCACTAAGGGCATGCATGATCTCTGGATAGTTCCAGAGGTGAAATTTACGCAACATACTTTCGTTAATGTCACCGGGGTCAGCTCCCTTGCCGACGGCACAAAAAGGAGGGTAAGGGTCCAAAGTTCTCAAGGGAGCAAATAAACAAGGAGGTTGCCCGAGCAAAAGGAACTTTCCTCGAAGTGGGATCTCCGCAAATGTAACTTTTGACAACCCTCGAACAATCTCGAGTCACCCAGCTGCAATGTTGGTAACAAACACAACAATATCGCAACTTGAGTGGGCGAAAGAGAACGGCAGAGAAAGCTATTGTGAGCAACAAGGTTTGACACTACGGATTCGACAAGCAGGATTTGCTGCCGGGACATCTTGAACCCAGGCGGAAATTCTAGATTCTGAGCAAACTACGATAGAGCAATTCGGCTTGCTTGCCCGTAGTCTCCCAAAGTACCAACGCCATAGCTCCACTACTACCCGAAAGCAAGCCGGCGCCCAAACTCTCTTGAAATATAGTCACAATTCGCGCTATGCTCCCGCCACAGCCCAAATCAGAAAGATTAGCCATCATGAGGCGCATTAAGCTATTTTGCGCTAGCTCAAGGACACTAGCAATCGCGGACCAGATTGGAAAAAGCACTGCTTTCAATGAAGAAAATCACGGAAAGGGAAGCTGACTCATGGACTCTAGAAGCGTGTATTCTTGGAAAATACAGCCCCACTTGGACACGCATTGATCTGTAGCAATAGGGCAATCTGGTCGGAACGACCTGCACACAACTGCCGATCTTGGGCGCTGTTTCAGACGTACTCTAGGCTCCATACCGTTTAGGGCGGGCCATCTGTGCAATATCAGAAATCGAGAAAGGAAACAAGAGCTGAAAAACATCCTAGAAGAATATCCTCATAAGTGCTGCTTCACGTCCAGATCCTTCGCGCGACCACCTTGAAACAGGTGAGCAACGGAGAAGAGGAAGAAGTAAAAAAAGCCGTAATCTGCTCCGGATCTTCCAAATATTACTTCAAATCTCACGAAAGACTGATGTGCAAAACACATTCAGTCGCACAGACTTGGAGCCACGATTGCGAAAAACTGTGTGGCTCGATCGCGCAATGAAAAAAAAAAAACCGCCACAGCTTGGAGAGCATTCCAAAAGTACGCAACTAGTGAGTTCAAGGAGACCCATCAGGATAGGCCGTGCTGTATCCGACTCACCAAAAAAAATCTCGAAAAATCAAGCCGGTGTCGCCACGCTCGTGCCCCGTAAAATATAGCCAGGCACGATTTTAGTGTGGGTGCAACGGGCGCCAAACTGCATGAAATTCCGCAAGTAATTTGCAATCGGTCTGCATCATAAGCGCACTCGATTATGCAATCGGGGATGAGGAATGAGCTAGCGGTTGGCTGCAATTTGTATATATACCCCAAAACGCACGGTATGTCCTTGTAGTCGGTATTTCAAGTGCAGGCCATGGGATTTGTGGGACTCTCCAGTAAGCGTGTCTCGGACGTTGACAGTGTGCTGAAGAAAAATGATGATTCCTTCAACGTCGACGCTCGCTCTGTCTCGGACATCGAGAGCGAGTCTTCCCACTCGTCCAATCCGTTCAAGGATCCCGTAGTGGCCGAGCACTATAGAGGTGTATACGAATCGTGCAATTACGAGTGTCGCAGTGCGTTCGATCCCGATTTTGAGTGGACGGAAGAAGAAGAGAAAGCTTTGGTCAGAAAGCTCAATTGGCGCGTCACGCTCACCAGCTGTATTTTGTTTTTCGGGTTGCAGGTCGACAGGGGAAACTTGGCCCAGGCGGTCGCGGACAACCTCTTGAACGATTTGAATCTCACCACCAACGACTACAACTTGGGCAACACGTTGTTCTTGGTTGCGTTTTTGGTGGCGGAGATTCCCTCGCAGTTGATCTCCAAGGCGCTCGGGCCCGACCGGTTTATTCCTATCCAGATGGTGTGCTGGAGTATCGTGGCGATTTCGCAAGCAGCGATGAAAAACAAAACTGGGTTCTACATTACAAGAGTGCTTATTGGTGCTTTGGAGGGCGGGTTCATTGCAGATCTCGTGTTGTGGATCTCGTACTTCTACAAGGCCAAGGAGTTACCCATTCGCCTCTCGTTTTTCTGGACGGCCCTTTCGCTGACGCAGATTCTCACCTCGCTCCTAGCTTTTGGTATTCTCAGAATGCGCGGCGTCCACGGCTTGGCGGGGTGGAGATGGCTTTTTATCATTGAGGGCCTAGTGACTTTCCTGATTGGAATCTGGGGCTTTTACGCCATGGTTCCGTCTGCTCTTGAAACGAAAAGCAGGTTCCGTCCCAAAGGCTGGTTCACGGACAGGGAGGAGAAAATCGTAGTCAACAGGGTGTTGCGAGACGACCCATCCAAGGGCGACATGAACAACAGACAGGCGTTGTCGCCCAGAATGATCTGGAAGGCACTTTCAGACTACGACTTGTGGCCCATCTACGTGGTGGGATTCCTAGTGTACATTCCCATGTCCACCGTGCAGCCATACATGACACTCACCATGAAGCAGCTTGGGTTCTCCACTTTTAACGTCAACTTGTTGAACATTCCGCAGTACGTGATCCACATCATTCTCTTGATTTTCATCACGTGGTTCTCCGAGAGAGTCAAGGAGCGGTCCTTTGTGGCTCTTTCGATGCCGGTATTCACACTCCCTTTCATAGCTGCCTTGCGGTGGTGGCCCGGAAGCATGCACCAGCCGTGGCCCACGTGGTTCTTGGTTTCCATGGTGTTGGCTGCACCATATGTCCATGCTATATGTGTGGGATGGGTGTCGCGAAACTCGAACTCCATCCGAAGCAGATCGATGTGTTCGGCCTTGTACAACGTGTTTGTGCAGCTAGGGAACATTGCCGCTAACAATATCTATCGGCAGGACGACAAGCCCTTGTACCACAGAGGTAACCAGAATCTTTTCATTGTGACGGTTGCGTGCATTCCTGTGCTACTCTTGGTCAAGGTGTACTACGTGTGGAGGAACAAGCAGAGGGACGCGATCTGGAGTGCCATGTCCTACGAGGAACAGGAGGACTACGTGAGAAACACCTCGGACGAGGGCAACAAGCGGTTGGACTTCCGGTTCGACCACTAGCTTAGGTATTATTTATATTTCTGATAGAGTATGCACATTGGTGTCTCCGAGATCGTAGGGATGATCTTTATGGGCTAGAATTTTCAAGGATTATAAGATTAGAATCAATGACCTGATCAGACTCGCCAGCATGGTATCATAGCCAAAAGATCAGTTCCAGCGATGGCTACCTACTAGGCATTGCGGTGGTAAGGTAATAACTAGTATTCTTCAGCCAAGATAACCGTTGAGATGCATCAAACGGATATAGAGAGCACATGACCCGGCAAAGCTACCACGCCTAGAAAACAGTGAGATATTTTTGTTCTCATGGAAAGCAGGCGATCGAACTAAGGCATCGTTTTCTGGGAAGGAGAGGATGCAAGTGGAAGTTCGGGGTGATCAATAACCTTCATCGTTTGATCTGAGTATTCTGGGACCAGACCTTGATCATGCTCTACGAGTGTTCTGCCAGCAACCGATATATTACGAAAAGGAACGACACCAACGCATGGCTACAGGCTGCACGGAATGGCGATTCTTTAGCGTTACTATAGGGGAACGTTTATGATTACGGATGTTGGAGCAGTGATTTATAAACCTCACGGGTTATAGGGGAAAAATGGACAAAAAAGGTCCCCAGGTAGCTGGCAAGGGCAGTGCTGACGAAAATGTCATCCAGCCATGAATTTGAATTTCTTGCACAATTTCTGTAACTCGCTCAGTTTGGTCGCCATCTTCAGACCGTGGTCGTGCAATTCTCCACCGTATCAATTTTCCCTTGGCTTGTCCTCACTGTCAAACATTAAGAGCACTCGTTTCGATAATACCCACTGGAGTACTGCCAACACCTTACTTGACAAAAGGCGATTTCTCTTGGCCATTATCGACCTCGACTTACAGCTCGTAATGAAATCCTGGACACTCAGCTCTTCGTTCTCGGGAGTATTCATAACTTCAATGCTCTCAGCGTCCTTCCCCGAAGCAGCTCGGGAATTCTGCATCGGTTTAGACAATTTGGGATGGCTGAAACGCTACAGGAGTTCTAGTACTTATCTCCGGGATTACCCTGATCACCTGTAAACTATATGAAAGCATGTCTCTAGCCACGGATTCCCTTATATTTGTGAAACGGCTTCTGGATATCAAACGCTCTCAGCTGAGCCATTTGCAGCTCGCCCAATCTCTTTCCAAAAGATCGTCTGCCTTGTTGACGTCAGAATTCTGACCGCATTGCAACAGATCAGCTGGTGAGTCCAAAATACCCGACTACGAAAGCAATAGCCGGCCTCTTAGCCGTAAGTTACCACTTTACACCGTGTCCGGCGTCGGAATCGCAATAACTGGCTGGTCCGCGCAATCTACAAGAATTGTGTAGCAGCGTCGCTTTTAGTCCTTATTTGCATTGGTCTCTCCGCTCAATACCAGACGCCAGTGGGCACCCGACAAAAGCACGAGCACAGAAAAAACTAAGCTCACCACGCACGTCAGGGCAAAAACCGTGAATCCCCAGCCGTAGCCCACTCTTTGCGTCAAAGGGTTCACGCAGGCCACGAAGATGGCAGCACCAAGGTTACGAATAAGGTTTCCAAACGCAACGTACGACGCAGGCTGGTTGCGGGAAAGCTCGCTCAAGTAGGTGGTGTTGGTGATGAGAATGCCCGACGCGAAAAACGCCACGAAAAACGTCAACAAGATTATGTAGGCGAAGTGGCCGTGGCTCTGGGCCACCCAGCCAAACGAGATCACTGCACCAAGAAAGGGCACCAAGCACCCGATCTGGAGCTTGAACCGCGATTCGATCCCGTACTTCAGGTCAGTCTGGTTGCGCAAGAGATCGGAAAGCACGCCAAAAATAATCGAGCCGATGATTAGGGCCACGCCGGGAGCAATATACGCCAAGCACACCTGGAGAATAGTAAGCCGGTAGACGTTGGTGAGCACCTCGGAAAAACTGACGGTGACGGCGTAGAAACACGAAAACGCCAAGCCTCCACTGACAGAACAGAGAAATACGGGTTTGTTCAAGCATAGGCGGAGATAGAGCATGAACCCGGGCCGCCGGGGCAACTTCGCCTCGGAAAATCCCTTTTCCCGGCGTGCAAAGGGCACGAACACCCTGGTGCCAGATGCGGCCCCGTTGCCCACGAGTGTCCTCAACGTTTCTGGAAGGAAACAGTACACCAGCACCAACGCAACAGCACCCACGATTGCCAAGATGATGAAGTTCCAGCGCCACGAGAACTCGGCGCCAATCATGCCCAAAATGGGTCCCACCACCGGTCCCAACTGCGGACCGATCATGTAGTAGGAGATGTACTTGGCCCTGTTTTTGGGAGCAGAAATA
Organism: Metschnikowia kunwiensis; assembly: GCA_030583255.1. Classification (NCBI taxonomy): domain Eukaryota; kingdom Fungi; phylum Ascomycota; class Pichiomycetes; order Serinales; family Metschnikowiaceae; genus Metschnikowia; species Metschnikowia kunwiensis. The sequence continues at coordinate 13,317 of JAJMHQ010000008.1, forward strand.
TCGGCCACCACTCCAACGCCCACGGCGAGATTGGAAGCACCAAAACCCTGGAACGCTCTGAAAACGTAGAGGGCTATGATGGACGGGGGCAAGGCCAGAATAAGCACGTTGGCCACCAAATACACTACAAGCGAAGTAAGCAAAAGAGGCCGTCTCCCGTAGGTGTCGGACCAGAGCGACAAGAAGAGCGGCGCAAAAGCAATGACGAACATGAACATCGAGATCGTGCCGTTGATGGCCTGCTTGGACGCGCGGAACACATGTTCAAACACCTCGATGGACGGAAGGAAAATGTTGGCAGCAAGGGGACCCAAAGCGCCGCAAAGCGTGGCGATGCAGATGAAGAGGATCTTCCGTTTTTGAAACACTGTGTAGACCTCCAGTGGTTCTGGGCCTGGTTCCGCCATAGTTAGGGCGTAAGCAAGAAAATAGATAGCGGCGGCGTGGCTTCAGTTCGAGCACAGAAAAGCGGTTTATATTGCCAGCTTTGTGTGCTCGGCCCCCGGCCGCTTTTGTGGCCAGAGCGCAGCCGCTGACTTGCACCCATTGCACAGACCTATGGAGCCACGCATCGCGAAAACATCGTCTGTTCTGGAATAGGGCCAAGCCTAATAATCAACACTTAACCCGAGGCAGAGCCCTGCAAAAGCGCAAAGTTTTTCTTCATCGCGTCCACAATGTACTGTTTGCCCGTCGTTTGCGGGTACTTTTTCTCCGGGCCCTGGATGGCCACGTTTTCGTTGGCCTGATTGAACCACGCGATCGTGTACCTGGACGCCTGATTCTCGCCGATTTTCGGCGTCCTCACCCGGTGGAAGTTGGACTTGAATTTGTCGTCGGACCACGACATCAACATGTCGCCGATGTTCACTACAATGTCGCCCGTGGCGGCTTCGACGGGGTACCACGTGTCGCCAAACGCAAAGTCGGTGTGTGCGTCTCTGCCAGGACACACTTCGAGCCCATGGTCGCCGGTGCGCTGGAATAGTAGAGTAAGACAGTCGAAATCAGTGTGTGCCCCCGCGCGCCACTCGTTGTCGGCAAACCTCTGGCCCGTCACGTCCGGATAGTGGAGCAACCGCAACGTGGACTGGGCATCGGAGCTGTTAATCACGTGAGCTTTGGCAAAGAAATCGCTCTCGAACCCGAGGCTCTCCGCGAGGCAGCTTAGAACGTCCATGCTTAGGGCGTGGGTTTTCTCGATGAAGTGCTCGATGGAATCGACCCATTCGGGTCCTACGTCCTCGGTGCTCGGCCAGTAGATTTGCTTCTTGTGCAACTGGAGCTGGAGCGACTCCTTGAGATCCTTGGTGCCCGTGGACGGCCTTACCTGGGACTTGAACTCATAGCCACAGTTCAAGAGTTTTTGGAAGGGCGTTTTTTCCTTGGTTTCTGCCGGATAGTCAAAGTACGTTTTGGAGAGCTGGAAGGCTCGCTCGATGTCTGCGACTGCAGGCGACGCCTGATTGTGGAGCACGAAGAAACCCACGGTGACGGCGGCGTCGTGCAACTGTTTTTTGATCTCGTCGCGACGAGCCTCGAAATCGTGGAGGCTGATTCTGGGGATGTCAAGGGCCATTTTGGGGTGGGTCGTTTTCTGTGTTCCGATCTGATTGGTGCATGTTACACAGCATTCCGGAGGCTTATATAGCGCAGCACTGATAAGAATTCCGCGACTCGAATCCGGTTTTTATCAAACCGGCAGACCGGTTGAGATGAGGTTGGGAAATGCACAGCGGCAGTTTGTAGCTGTGATTGGCCAAAGATTGCAGACAAGTTGATGCAAAAAAACCCGATCAGATTTGTGGATGTGCCGAGTACCGTGAGAGGAGGTGCTTCCACCATCGAGCCGTCAGTGGTACTCAGTACACCAAGACTACGACGATAAATAGAATACGGCACTTCGGGCTAAAACGTTGGTAGTCAAGGAGAAGGAATTGCTGTTCTCGGTGTCTTCACACTCTAGCTGTAATAAGAAAATGCATCCTTGCCGATTCCGAAAGCATCTGATGATATTCCGTCATCTGGTTGATAGGCAATAGATTACACTTGACAAGCTGTATGCGCTAACTGCTGATGGGAAGATATATCTGTTCGCACACTAATGGCACTCAGATAGCAAGCTCTTTCTAAAACATCAATTAGTCTATAAAGTAAAACATCAACTAGTATATAACGCGTCCGGGTCAGCCATCACTGGCCCATTCCCAACCTCCGCCTGTTCTCAATAATCTTCCAGTACGCGGTCTTGGTCCGGTTCCGCCAGTAGTAGCCCGTCTTCAACATCACCACAAAAGTGCCAATGCAGAACAAGCAGATGAAGGCCGCCGCGATGAACGTATTCTGCAAGCCCTGGTTTTCGATCCACGGCGTGATGCCGTAGCCCATGGCGAAATTCATCGTGTTCCTGATCACCACCACCGTGGCCATGGCTTCACACGCCACCTCGTGGTAGCAGTCGATAACATAAATCACGGCATTCACACAGCCAATCACACACAAGCCCGCCATGAGCCCAAGGCCGAACACCACGCCAAACCAGTGGATTCCGTGGTAGGCCCCGACGCCCCATAGAATTAGCGCACACGGACCCAAAATGGCATACACCGAAAGGGCCCATAGTCTGTCCTCTGCTTGGGAGAGCCCGCCCCGTCTCTTGGCGATCTTGATCTTCAACATGTCCGTGGTCCAGCCTGCGTAGAAGTAGATGATGATCACGAAAATGCACGGGGAAACGTACGCCAAACCGCACATGGCACTGGAGAAGTTGTAGGGCGCAGCCCCGAGCACAGACGCCTCCGTGGCGTTCAACACGGTGTACCAGAAGAGAGAGGATCCATACAAGAAGCCACACCACAAAACAACGGGGAACTGGCACATCAAAAACGGCGTCTTGAAGTGCTCCCAGAGGAGGAACCTGGATTTCATCCCAGACGTCAATGACAACTTTTGAAGGAAAGTCTTGGGTTGGGCGTACTGCACGGGAGCATCGGCATCCACAGTTTGGGCAAGGTTGTCTAGGTTGCCTAGCTGCCCGCTATGGGCCTCCTCATCAGAGACGTTTTCCGACGTGGTCTTCGTCGAGAGAAGTCGTTTTTTCGTGTCCTGGCGTCCGCCGACAGTGCCATGACTCGTGATTACGGCTATAGCATGGCCTCTTCCGTCCTTTTCGACCCGCAATTTCCGCTCGTAGTTCGTCTCTTCCATGAAAAAGCAGAGAAACACGAAACAAGCAGCACAGGCAATCAGGCCCCAGAAAATGACCCACTGCCAGCCCCCGACCGCGAGGTGTCTCGAGTTCTCGTTGATGAAGCCAGCCACCAAAGGTGCTACGTAGTTGGACCCAAAGAGTGAGCATGCGTAGATGCCCATATAGGTTGCTCTTTCGTGCTCGAAAAACAAGTCCGAGATCGTAGCCTCGGGCAACGCCTCGATGGGTGCCGCAAGAATGCCGGTCAAGATTTTGGAGGCGATCCACACCCCGTTGGTCTTGACGTACGGCTGCCATAAACTCAACGTCGAGCACGCGAGTGCCGAAAAGAGATACACCGGTCTTTTGCCGTACTGCATGGCCAAGGGCTGGAAAATAAGACAGCCAAAGCCCAAGAACAAAAACATGTACCCCGTGCCCGCATTCAACTGGGCCACGGTGATGTGGATATCCTTAGAGGCAGCAATATCGGTGAGAATGGAGTTGATGCTCGTTCCGGTAACTCCGGTTGCAAACACGTACACGACCACGCAGAAAACGTGCAAGTGCTTACGGGCCCTGGTCCAGTTCAATGGGTCGTTGGGATCATCCGAGGGCGTGGGGATCAACACAATGTCTGCTTCTTTTTCCTCGATATCCACGAGATGCGTGGTGCCCGGTACGGCAGCGTAGTCGATTGTCATCGGCTAAGGTTGACGTCTAGATGAGAAGATAAGGTTCAAAACAAAAAGATGACAGCTGCCATCTTGGGCCTTTTTATGTATCCACCATGGCATTGGCCCGTACCGTGTAGCTCACTACCTGAAGTGGTTATCTAAGGTGGTTATCTGAAGTTTAGACTTCATCTACGATAACGCTCCGTGGTTTGTGTGCAAGATTGAGTCGTTGTTTGACAGAGATAAGCATGTTTCAAACCATCGGCCCACGTCAGACATGGCCGCATATACGGGTAAGGGTTATTAGAGCACGCAGACGTGCATAGACGACCACTTTAAACTATTGGCAATGCGCCCCGAAAGCACAGTCAACGATGTCTCCACAAACAGCCATAATCCGGGCGCTTTGCAAACGTCTCCCTAAGGTCAATGGTGAAATCGAAAAGCTTTGCAACTGCTTGCTCGGAAACAGCTTCCCAGAAGGGAAGGCGGATGCGATCTCGGAGGTGCAGCAGGGAAAGCGGTAAAGTGAGTTCCGCATCTCCCCGCACTGCCCAGATTCCGAACGCACAGTTCCCAACGGAAGGTCAATTCCTCTATTTCGGCGGAATTGTGGGGTACCGGGCCAGGTCACGTGAGCGCTGCGACGCGCTAATACGCTCGCGGCCGGCCATGTTGGCGGTGAGGCTGCTCCATGAAACAGTGATTCAAAAACAGAATTTCAGAAACAGAGATTCAGAACAGAGCTTAGAAACAGAGATTAGAAACTAGTATTCAGCGGTAGCACTCAATCGCCATCGCGTTCGTATTACTCAGCACACGAGTAATCTCCAGTATACAGGCCACGGATAAGACAGATAACCCGAGTCGTTGAGCGGAATTGGCAATGCGAAGAGCCAGTGTGCATTCCCCACTCCGATAAGCGATCCGGCGGATACACTTAACGCATCCAGTAATCGGCTAGGTCCAGCCTGCGTGCTGTGGGCGTACTTATATGATTCCGCCAGATCCATTGTTTTTCAAATTTCAGTTCTTTTCTTCTACTCTTCTATAACCGCACTGATCCACCCACCATGCTCTTTGGCCCCTCCACCGACACCACCACCGACTTGGCCAAGTTCAAGACGTGGGAGGCGAAAATTGCAGCCTACTGTGCAAAGCTTCGTGCGGGCGTCCAGGACCCATACAAGATGCCGGAGTCCCTGGTGCCGCTGAAGGACGAGTTGGACGACGGAATCAACGCTGTAGCGTTTGGCGAAACGTTCTTGCTGGACAAGGAAAAGCAGCTCACGGACCTCGAGGGCGTCGCGCTTGCCAAGAAGATCGCCGCAGGCGAAATCTCTGCCGTGGACGCGTTTCTGGCGTACGCCAAAAGAGCAGTGATCGCACACCAATTGACCAACTGTGCCATGGAGCTTTTCGTGGACGAGGGCTTGCAGCGGGCGCAGCAGCTCGACGAGCATTTCCAGAAAACTGGAAAAGTCGTGGGTATTTTGCACGGATTGCCCGTCTCTATAAAGGAGCACCTCGATATGAAGGGGAAGGTCACCCACTCCAGTTTCGTAGGCTGGTTGGACCACGTGTCTACAGAAACCTGCACCACCGTGCAGGGCTTGTACGACCAGGGGGCCATTTTCTACGTGCGGACATCCGAGCCGCAGACCATGATGCACTTATGTTCCAACAACAACATTACGGGCAAGACCAGAAACCCATGGAACACGTCCTTGACCCCCGGCGGCTCTTCCAGTGGCGAGGGTGCAATTGCTGCAATGAAGGGTAGTGTTTTTGGCTTAGGTAGTGACATCGGTGGCTCTGTGCGGTGCCCTGCTGCGTTCTGTGGCGTGTGGGGGCTTCGTCCCTCGTCCAAACGTCTTTCTGCAATGAACTCAACGTGCGCATACACCGACCAAGTGCAAGAGCTCGTGTATCCGGTGGTGGGGCCGTTGGCGAAAAGCGCAGACGACTTGGATCTTTTCATGAGGGCCACTATCGGACAGGAGCCGTGGAAATCCGATGCTGACGTGCTTCCTATTCCGTGGAAAGACGTGTCTGAGCCCGAGGCCAAAGCCTTGAAGATAGCCATCATTTACGACGACGGCTACGTCAAACCCACGCCTCCCATTATTCGTGGATTGAAGACGGCAGCCAAGCAACTCGCCGACGCAGGAGTCACCGTCGTAGAATGGGAGAATATCAACGTCAAGGAGATCATCGAGGCCACATATGCGGGGTACAACACCGACGGCAATCACACGCAGAAAAAGCAGCTTGGGAATTCCGGAGAGCCACTCTTGCCATTGACCGCTAAGAACTTCTCTTTTGGCTGCGGAGACGCCGGGCTCTCCGGGCTCGAAATCCAGCGTCTCACCTTTGTCCGAGACAGCAACAGACACATGTATTTGGAGCAGATGAACCGCGAAAACATCGACTTCATTTTGTCTCCTACTTACGTGTCCGTGGCCGCCAAGCCAGAGACCATCCACTACTGGGGCTACACCAATCTCTGGAACATGCTCGACTTTCCCAACGTGGTGTTTCCCACGGGGATGCACGTGGACCAAGAACTAGACAAGAAAGACGACTCTTTCAAGGCCCGCAACGACGTGGAAGAATACGAGTACGGGCTTTACACTGGCCCCGCAGATTTTGCCGGTGCACCGGTATGTCTCCAGTTGACGGGGAGAAGGTATGAGGACGAGACCGTGGTGAAGGCGGCCAAAGTATTGCAGGCGATTATAGCTAGAGGGTAGAGGGGAATCTACCGGGGCAGAACATTGGCAAGTAGAGGGTAAGAGCACACAGTGTATAGCATAGCCTTGACTTGTATCGCGAAATTGTAAGTCCATTCTTGATGTCTTGCTGATTTTCTTCAGCAATAAAGGGTCGTACTTCCGGTGTTTCTGAAGAAACCGGTGGTTAGTGCCTAGGACATTAACCTAACACGAGTGCTACATGATACAAGTTTCCAGGGTTTTCGCGGGAAAACTAGGGGGATTTCTGGAGAGAATATTCACTGGACGGGGAAGATGGTGCTTTCTTGAACTAGCGTATTCGTTCATGTTTTGTCACTCTTCGCTTCTGCCTTATTGCAGCTGAGCCCGAGTGCGGCTGGGACCAGGCATGAACGTGAGTCCGCTTTAGAGAATGTCCAGAAATGGAGCTGGAACAATAAGACCTGAATTTTTTCCAGAAATGGAGCTGGAACAATAAGACCTGAATTTTTACAAACTTGAAAAAAATCAGGTCGTTCGTGGGTCAAGATTAGCGTCCAGGTTTTTGCTCTAAAGTCACTGAAGTGGATTTATTGAGTTACGTCCCAGAATCATGGTCTTGTTTCTATCTTGTCTGTTTGATATATTATAGAGTCGTTTTACTACTTTTGCGTTGGCACCGAAGGGCTGTCGTCTCACCTTCGATCGTGAAATTAGCCCGAGAAAAGCATAAATACAAGGCCTAGGTGATCAGTGGCATAAATCGGATGTATATGTTGGACCTATATGTTGGACCTATATATTAGACCTAAATATTAGACCTTTATCTTAGACTTATATCTTAGACCTATATATTAGACCTATATAACACCAATATATTACTCCAATATATAACACCTATATATTACACATATATATTAGACCTTTATCTTAGACTTATATATTACACCAATATATTACACCAATGTAGAACACCCATCGTGCCTTTATTTCCTTCGCTGCCAGTCTGTCACGTGAGCCATCACTTCGCTCGCACCCACAGCTCGCACCACCAAGGTCACATGACCAACACCTACTCCTCCACCAAATGAGATGAGTGCCTTTTCCGCCCTCGGCAAGCCGCTGGACGTGAGTGACTACTGTTACCCGCATCCGGTCGACGAGCTCCTCGCCACCCACGTGGAAACCTCCAACTTCAAGTTCTGCGTACAGAACTCCATCTACACGCCCACGTCCGTCATTCTCGCGCTTCTTCCCTCGCAGTATCTAGTGGTAAAAGGCACGTACAAAGTAAAGGTGCTCCGCGGGATATGTCTTGTCAACAATGCGCACGAGATTCCCGTCGGGAAGGAGTTTCCGATCGTTACCAGTACCTATGAATCTCTACCGACACTAGCGGTACCAGACGGTGCCGAAGTACCATCTGAAAACACGCAACATCACGAGCAGGCTTTTCCCAAGTTCCCCACCGTTTTGGAGGTCAGCAACTGGGCCATCGGCGTTGAGGATCTAGGCGCTTACAGCCCGCTGTTGGCCGATGTATACTTCAAATTTCACGACGGATATACATTTGAGGTCGTGCTAGAGACCAAAGACTCGTGCCCTATCTACTTCGATAAGCACACCTTGCGCATCCTCAACAGCGCCAGCCGTGCCATGGAAACGGTGGTGGTGTTTGGAGTACCCACGAGCGGAAAGAAGACATTTTCGAGAGCTCTAGTGAACAATATAGTGCTCTCGAGAAAACGAGCGGTGGCGTATCTAGATCTCGACCCCTCCAGCATCGACAGCGACAATCCTGGATGCTTGTCGTTGCGAGTGATACGCACCCCCTTCTTTGGTGAGTTTTCGTTCTTGCTTCTGGACAACAAAGACGACACCCACCGCTACTATGGGTTTCCTTCCTTCAGCGAAAAACCCAGCTACTACATGCAATTGTGCATGGAGTTGCTCGCCCATTATAGAGAGCACCTCGAGCCTAAGGGCATTCCGCTTGTGGTGAAGTACCCATGCTGGGTTAAAGGCCATGGTAAGGACCTTCTAGTCGAGTTCAGCCGTGCGCTAAACCCCAGAAGAATGGTGTACATGACCCACAACGACGCACTTTCCCTAGACGACTTCGAGCCCGATGCGTTTGAGGAGACAGACCACCCGGATGCGGATGTCTTGGCCGGTTTCCAGCAGAGAGATTACTGGATAGTGAGGGGCGTGCGCAGGGCGCGTGCTTTCACGAAAAACGAGCTTTTGTTCCGCAACAAACTCCTCTATTTCCACCGCAACTCCAACGGTGGCTTTTCGTTCACGGAACCGCTTCTCTTTTCTCCACCATCGAAGCTCTCGTTCGACCATATTTCCGCGGTCAGTGTGCTACTGCTAGATAGCGACGAATGCTTGACTAGAACTGCCGTTTTTGGGCTCGTGGAAGCGACCATCATGGGCATTTTTGTGACCAAAGCGGTGCCTACACAGCCCAAGAATTTGTACATAAGTGGCTCCCGATTTCCCCTGCTTGGGTGCAAATATCTAGGGCTCTGTATGGTGCATCTGGTGAACGCTGCAGAGGGCGCATTCTACGTATATTTGGGAAACGAGGAGTATTTGTCTGAGCAGATTCAGCAGGCAAAGCTGGAAGGCGAATCCGTGGTTCTCGCTAGGGGCGAGGGCCAGATTCCGTTGGTGGAGTTTACTAATGGTATGGCAGGCAGGGAGGGCAGCTTGCCGTACGTGAGTTTCGACCGGCGACAGAAACTCGGGGGGATCTGGAAAGTGCGCCGGAACATCGGGAGAAAGAACCAAGGGGGAGGGGCCTAGTAATTATAGAATTTATACAGAAAACGTTTATCGAGAAGTATTTCAGCTTACAGTCACGTGACCGTTTTAGAACAACGCGTATGCGAGTTACGTCATGACAGTGCCATAGCGTTCTGTCGGAAAGAAACCCTGGAGAACCGGAAAAAAAGAGTAACCGAAGCCTAAAACCGGTAAAAAAAGAGGAACCCAAGCCCAGAACGTAAGCGCAAATAGCTCCAGCAGCGTTCCACCCTCGAACAGCCCTGATTTCTTTCAACCATGGTGTACGGATGTAGCCAGATCGCCATTCACGAATCTCAGCTATCAAGCACCGTTACACGTACGCTTATAACACCCCTGCAATGAAATTCAGCCTTCTTTTGCAAACCCTACTCTTGGCCATACCGGCGTACGCCATAGTTCCAGAAGCACGGCTCATAAATAACGAGCAGGACGTGTCCCGTCAGAGCAGACAGTCTCTTCCCAACTTGCTCAGAATCGACGATGTTTCCGACCTAAACGCAGACTGGGATATCCGGGGAAACATGGAGCTTGATGCTGGCCGTTTGCTCGTGCGAGACGGAAGAGGAGCGGTGTGGTCGCGCCACGCGATGGAGAATTCCAAGGACGAATGGACCGTGGATTTGGTGTTCCGCAACTCCGAGCAGGTGGACGTAGACGACCACTCTTTCTTCGACACCAACGGGTTGTCGTTCTGGTTGCTCGACGGGCTGATTCCGGACGACTCGCTGAATTTCGGTGGCCCGAGGCGCTTTGACGGGTTGCAGTTTTTGATGAACAACATGGACTACCGCGGCCTCAAGATCTTCGCCAACGACGGAAATAAGGACGTCGTCAACTCGGAATCCTCCGCTTTGGGCGGCTGCAGAATCAACTACTTGGACTCCATGGTTCCCTTCACCATCCGTGTATCGTACTCCGCGTCGAAACAATGGTTCAAGGTGCAGATCGACAACAACTTGTGTTTCAGTACCGACGCGTTATCCTTTGCCAACATCGGGTCCAATCTTCTCTTCGGTGTCTCCGCGTCCACCAATCCCGTCTCCAAGGAATACTGGGAGGTGTTGAAAATGGACGTCTACGACAAGCTCTCAGGAGATGCCATCGATGATCATGGAATCGTGAGCAACTCTCCACCGAAAGTGGTCACTCTCACGAAGGTGGAATCCCAGGCCACTAGTCAGCCAAAACGGCCTTCCCTCATGGAAAAGATCATGGCCAACCAGGCGCACAACGCAGAACCTGCGCAAAACATCGATAAATTCGACTCGTCGTTGTCCGACATTGCGTCCAAATTGACGCTTCTAGAACAGACGGTGAACGCGTTTGACGTGACCAAAATGATCGATTTATCCGACGCCATTGACGGAATCAAGCAGATCCAGAGCCAGCAGCTGTCCGTGCTTGGCGAGTTGAAAACGACATACGAAAACTTCGAGGGTTTGTTGGCGTCGCACTACAAAGAAATGACCGAATCTGTGCGTGTGCTCAACCGAGAGGTTGTTGAGGAAATCAGGAAGCACCGCTCCGAGGTGCACAGTGTTTCCCAAAAAGTCGATTTATTGATGGACAACCACAAGGAAATCAAGGGTCAGTACCAGACGCTCGACACCAGATCCTCTGATTCTGAGCTCCTTAGTACAATTGTCAAGTGGGTTTTGATACCGTTAATTGTGGGAATCGTGGCCGTCATTGTTGTGGTGTACAGGTTGAAGAAGGACATCAAGCACTCCAAGTTGCTCTAGGCAGTTAGCACATATGGATAAAAACATTGGCGATAGAGATACATACATTTCGTTATTTCTTACTGGGACTCCTCTCCCTAGGTCATTATTCTCTTTCATTCCTTCTCTTTCGTTGCGCAGATTCATGGAACTCAAATGTGCGAGCTGTAGGTGCCGCTCGATAGACTTGCTATGCTGGGAACCGGCTGGTGGGAGGCGTCAAGGATCTTGACGTTGGCCTTCGCACCTTCACTAATAGTGAACCTCAACTTGATACCCGATGGCGATTCTCTCGCAAGCCCCGTAGTCATGATCCTCGCAATCAACTTAATCTCGGGCGAGGCAGCGCTGAATTCCAATGGCTCAACATATCTCCAAGTAATTCTGTTTAAGTCTTTATTGAAAGACCCCTCAGGCTTGGAGGACGCAGAAATAGAGGCAACTGACGTATCCAAAGATGCAGAGACAGAGAAGTTTTCGAGTCTCACCTTGTCGCCGTAGGATGGGTTGAACGATAGTTTGATGATGAGACTCGCCTGCAGAGGCTCGAATTTCCAGATTTGCTTCATCAACACAGGCACATGATCATAGCTCAGGTCAAGCAGGTACTTGATTCCTCCCAAAGTCTTGCCCGCAATATGTGCCAAGTTAAGTGAATACTTCTCAGCTCCGTGCTTGGCCATCAACTGGTCGTTCAAAAGGAACTTCGAAAACTGCGTGGGAATATTCACCGTGAGCGAATCCAATGGAGTGGTAGAGTTGTAGTTGAAAGCAATCTCACCGAGAACCTGAGATCTGGCCACCTTCCCATCTTTGAACGTGGTGTTTATGATTTCAGCAATAGAGGTGTTAAGGCCCTCCCGGATAGGCCCCTCAGAAGGCCCAAAGTGCTTGAAATGGTCTTGTCTCATCAATGAGTTGCCCGTAGTCTGACTCACAAGCGACATCCGATCCGCGGTGTGCGATGGAACAAATGAGTCTCTTGTGTTCTGTAGGTGTTGGAAAGAGTCTCTGGGGGCGTCATGAGAAGGATGCGCTTTTCTGGACGGAGGAGGGGGAGGTGGTGGCCGCACTGCGCTTGGGTGTGGAGGAATGTCTCTCTCTTCAGATGCGCCTACAGGTACCAGCGCAGAGGGTCCAGCATGAGCATCTTCGTCAGATGGCGTTTCAGGAATAACAGGCACGTGACGTTCGCCAAAGGGCTCCATCTGTGGTGCTGAGGCGACCACCGGCGTGTGTTGTGGCGTCGAGATCGATTTGGCCTCATCGCCATACTCAAAGCTATACTTTCCAGAAGAGGTGTTTCTGGAGCGCGAATCCGATTCATTATCAACCTTCGGAGGCTGGCCCAAATCATGAGCATGGAGAAGCGATAAACGCTTCCCGTTCTGGTCGATCGGAACGTCGCTCTCATCTTCGGAGGAGGAGTACTTGACAAAGTTGGCTTCGTCGTCGGCCCCCTCTCTGTCAACGTCCTTAGAGAGAGTTTTGGGTGCATTTTCCTGCACAGGTTCGGGGGCGATCGATGGTTGAGCTGGTTGAGCTGGCTGAGCTGGCTGAACTGGCTGCAATGGTTCCAATGGCTCAGCTGGCCGAGTCGGCTCTAAAGGTTCAAACAGACGGGAAGACTCTTGCTGCGGTGGTTGTGGTTGCGAAGGTTGCAATGGAGGCGCGTCGAAAGCTGGCTGGAATGGAGGATTATTGAAGCCGGCAGGATTTGCCACGTTTTTCAGCGGCAAAACGGGTCCAGTATTAGAATTACCACTTTCTTCAGGAGCACGTGAGGACTGGACTGGCGGCTCGTTTCTGGACGTGGAGTAGCGCCTGGATATAGACGCAGAAGATGGGTTCTGCGTGGAGTTTCTGGTGTTTGTCCTGGAAACGTACGTTCCTTGTCTTGAGGGCACCGACACCACGGACGAGTCCTCGGGAATTGTCTCTGACTGGTTCACAGAGGTGTTTTTCTTTTTTCTTCCAAGGATGGAGCCCATTTTCAGTCTTAACTTGGACGTTCTTTTTTCCTTCACAGGGGTGGTTCCCGAGGTCGACCCTGAGTTGACAGACGCAGCAGAAGGCCTGTTTTTAGCATGGGGTCTCGGTGCCGACTCTGGCGAACGTGCTTTTTCCTTGGCTGCAACCGCTGGCGCTCTCGTCCCGATCATGTAGTCGGTGTAAGTCCGCATCTCGTGGTCGATGTGGTACTCTTTCAAGATGAAGTTGACGGCGTTTTCGTTCTTGTGCACCAAGCCCGCCGTCTTTGTGTTCACCGTGTTCAAGTACGAGATGAACGCGTTGAAAAGCAACTCTTTTTCGAACTTCTTGTAGTTTTCGAAGTTGTCGAGAATGGCGGGTGCCTTGACGTTCCAGTTGTAGGCGCCGTTGGCGTCACTCATGTGGTTTTTCATTTCCAAGAGCTCCTCGGAATTGACCAACAATTCGGAGTACTTGAAATCGTCCTTGAACGCGGCATTAAACTGTCCCAAAACGTCCTTTTTGATCACCTTGATTAAGGACTCATTGACCTGGATCTGCGACATCACCGACGACGCCACACAGTTCCAGATTTTGTCGAGAGACCCGAATTCGGCACCTGCACCCGTGAAAAAATTACGGCCATTGGCCACCAAGGCGTTTAGGTCCTGATTGTACCTGGAAATCATGGCGGCATAGTTAGCAAACCACACCAGCAAGTCTTTTTCAACGAGTTTCGAACTCAACTGCAAGGAATGGGGGAGAAAGTTGGCCACTTCCTCCGGGGCCTTGGACGTCAAAATCGTGGTGGAAAACTCCGACTCAGACATCTTGTGGAAGTGCAAAAATAGGAGGTTACCCGTGAAGTTGGCACTGTGTGTTCAATTGCGGGCGGAAATGTCTCGCGAGTGTTTCTGAGCTTTTTTTGGATCGCAGTGGTTTTGCCTATAGCAAAGGTGTGGCAACAGGTAGGAGAAAACGGCCGATGTCGTGGTGCTGATAATTCGTGGGAAGGACGGTACGATTGTTTTTCCCGAGCGGTTCCCGTGGGTGACGCTGTGTGCAGGAGCTGGGGAAATGGAAAGCGTGAGAAGAGCAACGCAATACGCCTCAATACGGCAGTCGAGCGCGATAGCTCCGGGCCGGTGGGGCCGGTGAGGGAATGGGTGGTTGAGTTTTGCCAAGAGTTGGGATTGGGGGAAATTGGGTTTCAGTTCGGAACTGGGATTTTGACACGAAAGTGAGCATTTTCAAAAGCTGGTTCCACGGGTTAGGTCAGCCAGCACGGCCCGGAGCACCCTAATTTCGGAGATAGCAGGGGAGGGTTAATAGGTGCCGAAGCTTTAGAGATCTTTTCTGACAGCGCTAGCCATAGTGACGCCACGTAAACAGGTTTTTCTTCTTGAACAGGGTCCATAATTTAATAGTCGGACCGAATACTGTATATGGTGAAGTTTCTAAATTCGTGTAGGTTTGTGAGATCGGACACGATTATCATACATTTCAAAGACTGAGTTAGCGAGACCTTAAGTGACGCAATTAATAATACTCGTCTTCAAGAGCCGTCAAGATTATTGGCTCCTCGTCTTTGAGAGACGTCCAGATGAACTCTTCATTTTTATTTCTAAACCACAAATCGTATTTCTGGAAGTCGCTATACCACGACCAACTTCTAAAGAAACCTGGCACGTCTGGATAGCGAGCTGGAGAGCTACGACTCCCAAGCCTTAGCTCACCAGCCGCTGTTCAAGCTATGTAGTCTGACATCACTACGCATTCCGCTTTGATCCGTTTCTCTGGGTAGTTACTGTGAGTTATCTCGTTGGTCAGTAAAATGTGACGGTTTGGCGGGGCAATATCATACAAAATTCGAAAACAGAACGTCCAGAGTTCGTTTCAAAGTCCTAAAATCTGGAAAATGCCCTCGAAAATTTGGAATATCTGTGGTTGTTCAATGGCAGGAGACGGAAGTGGCCCAGGTGGTGTGGCATAAGCTGGATATCGTACACACATTCACCGGCTGGAATATACCCGGAACAAATGAGAGCACACAAAAAGGTGTACACACCGAGTCCATTAACCAAGTGCGGGAGCTCACTTATGCAAATTTCAGGATGTTGCACTTACAATATCCACGTTTTCTCGTCTCCCAGATTACCCATCCGAATACAACGAAACGAGCGAAGATCGCCATGTTTTCTCTTGCTTGAATCCAACCATCCGCATCATTCCAGTGTTTCCCAAAGCGTTCTACAGCAAAAACCACTTCGAATCTCGGTCCCACCCATGTTTCGATATCACACAGCTGAATTTATAAATCTACCACGAGAAAGACAACTGTTGAAAATACCCCCAGACTCAGAAAAGCACATGGCAGCACGGCCATCAGCATTCCTCCGCATCTGGTGTCATCTCCACGTGAGTCCATACACAATAAGCACTCACGTGTTTTTCGCCAACGTCTTTAGTCAAATCTTTATGTGGCGCAACCCGATAGACCTTCTAGATACACCCTCGCGCATGGGAGCTCACCATTCGCCGATTCGCAGAAAAGAAACGCTTGACGCTCGTAAGCTCATGTGATATTCTTTGAGATAACCGTTTGAATGCTCATATCCACTCCGGTGCTTCACAACGGCCTAATTGCTTTTCTTGGTTTCCTTGGCTGTCCGTAAACCGGCCGGTGGAGCTCTGCCACAAAGGGAACGACTATTTTTTTTCCATCGTCTTTTCCACACGCTTTTTTTTTTGTTTCATCTGTTTTCCATGTTCCGGGCGCCCCGTCGGGGTCGGACTTTGGCCCGGGCTCCCACGGAAGGGCATGCTCCACGTCGTAAAAATGCAGCCGTCCGCCATGACTCAATCGCGCCTCCATTGGCTGTAGACGAACAAATTAGCGACGAGGAGGGTGCGTCGCCGCGGCGTATGCAGGCCGTATCGTGCGTGAAGATAACGAAAGTGGCGCGCACTCGCGCACAGTGTCTTATGTGCACACCAAGCATCTGCAAATGCTATCTACCGGCGCGTGCGCCGCTGTGATTGGCCCGATCTTATCTTTGTTATCAGCATCGCCTGCCCAGTCTACACGAAACACGGTTATCAGCCTTGCCCGGGTTTGCCTTAAAACGGTAAAGCTCGCCTCTTCGCTCTTCCTTTTCAAAGTTTCCTTTCAAGACACGAAGACTCGACCTTTGGCAGACAATCGCGACGCACTTCCCTAATAGTTCGCTAATCTTTGTTAATACCTCGCTAATCTTGTGAATACCTCGCTCATAGTCTGTTAGCCATGTCTGCTACGGAAACTGCCATGAGCACCGAAACGTTTTCGGGCACCGGCACCGGCGGAAACTCCCTCACACAAAACTTGAACGACCAATTCGTCGCAGCCGATATGGTGTGGGTGGGTATTTCCGGTGCGTTGGTGTGGATCATGATTCCCGGAGTCGGGTTGTTGTACTCCGGAGTCAGCAGAAAAAAACACGCGCTCTCGTTGTTGTGGGCGTCGATCATGGCCGCGTGTCTCACCAGTTTCCAGTGGTTTTTCTGGGGATATTCGCTAGTGTTCTCGCACTCGACGAAGTCGAAGTTCTTGGGCGATTTGCAGAACTTCTGCTTGATGAAGGTGCTTGGAGCGCCCAGTATCGTGACCACCGTGCCGGACATTTTGTTCTGTTTTTTCCAGGGCATGTTCGCGTGCGTCACCGCCATTTTGATGGTCGGAGCTGGCTGCGAAAGAGCGCGCTTGTTCCCCATGATGGTGTTTCTCTTCATCTGGTTGACCGTCGTGTACTGCCCAATCGCCTTCTGGGTGTGGGGTGGCAATGGCTGGTTGGTCAAGTTGGGCGCCTTGGACTTTGCTGGCGGGGGCCCTGTGCATGAGAACTCCGGGTTCGCTGCTTTGGCCTACTCGCTTATTTTGGGTAAGAGACACGACCCCTTGACCAACGGCAAGGTGCCCAAGTACAAACCACACTCGGTCACGTCGATCGTGTTCGGCACGGTTTTCTTGTGGTTCGGCTGGTTTGGCTTCAACGGTGGCTCCACTGGAAATGCGTCTATTAGATCCTGGTACGCGTGTGTGAACTCCAACGTGGCTGCCGCTAGTGGTGGTTTGACGTGGATGTTCGTGGACTACTTCAGAACCGGTGGAAAGTGGTCCACGGTCGGGTTGTGTATGGGGGCCATTGCCGGATTAGTGGGCATTACTCCCGCTGCCGGGTTTGTTCCTGTGTACACGGCGGTGGCCTTTGGAGTCGTCCCCGGAATCGTGTGCAACTTCGCTGTGGACTTGAAAGACATTTTGCAGATCGACGACGGTATGGACGTCTTCTCTTTGCATGGTGTGGGTGGATTTGTGGGGTCAGTGATGACTGGTCTTTTCGCAGCAGACTACGTGGCAGCCACGGACGGATCCACCGTCATTGACGGAGGTTGGATCAACCACCACTATGTGCAGTTGGGCTACCAGTTGGCAGGATCGGTGTCCATTGGCGCGTGGTCGTTTGTGGTGACGTCGATTATCTTGTTGGCAATGGACAAAGTGCCATTCTTGAGGTTGAGATTGCACGAGGACGAGGAGTTGTTGGGTGTTGATTTGGCGGAGATTGGCGAGTACGCCTACTACAACGAGGACGACGACGACGAGTTGGGCCACAAGACCTCGCCTTACGTGTTAGAGCCCATCAGATCGCTGGACCCTAAAGTGATGCAGTTGAGAGAGGCCGCGAGAAAAGAAAAGGAGGCCAAGAGCCAGCCGCCTGCTGCGGTTGAAGGGGTGACTTCAGGGGGCGACTCGTTTTCTCCGGACGAGTCCGAGCAGCACAGCAAGACGTAGAAGGTGTGGGGGAATAAATAATTAATATCTGTACGAGGCGCATTCGCCGATAATATGAAGAAGGAACGAAAAGGAAGAAGAGCAGGGAGGGCGTGAGTAGAACAGGAAACCGGGATGCAATGAATAAGTGCAACGGGGTGGAAGTGGCGGAGAAGTCACCCGGGGCCCGAGAAGAATGATGGGTTCTCAGGGAGTTCGCCATATTCTTCCCCCACCTCACCATTCTCTGGTGAAATACGCCTGTCTCGGCCCTGTTATGGTTTTTTGGTTTCAAGGCAAACTACCATCGCCAACTCGGTCCACAACACTGACCCCG
Source organism: Metschnikowia kunwiensis (assembly GCA_030583255.1). NCBI lineage: Eukaryota > Fungi > Ascomycota > Pichiomycetes > Serinales > Metschnikowiaceae > Metschnikowia > Metschnikowia kunwiensis. Next base: position 31,554 of record JAJMHQ010000008.1, read on the forward strand.
AATATCGCGTTGGCCACGGTGTGCCGACTACTGACTCCCTCTCATTTGGAATACTTCGACAATTGGCTCCTTCCATTCGAGTTGGTATGTAGGATAAATTTGCGTGCCACCATTCCACTAAAATCCCGATTCCTCGCCAATAGTGGAGGTGTTAAGAACAGGAGTTTTTCCCAATCCGGTGTGTTTGTAGTATTGAAGCCGTGGATCGCTTGGTTGAAGCCTCAAACATTACAGAATTGTTAAATCTTCGGCACAGCTCCCGGATTCGGTGCAACTCACGTTCTGGCCCATTGTGGCGGCCCCGGTTCAACGGTAGGCAACCATGTAATGGAGAGCACTTTCCTGAGTCCTGCTACTTATACGCATATATAGATCTAGAACGTTAGCAATCAGGTTGTCGATAATACTCAACCGGTACCATTTACAGAAACCTCCATGGCATGGCTCACGTGACCACTCCCATGTGTCCCCGACCCGCTCGAACTGCTCAAAACGCTATAGAACAAAGTAGCATGGCAGCAAAGAGCACTCCACACCCGCGACTTGATCTACTTCGCCCGTACACGATAGCCTGCACACAGCGCGCCACAATCGCCAGTCCTTATCACTTATCAGTCCTGAAACACCACCAAGCACCACAATACGAACCCCCTTTCTCGCGTGAATCGACCATTTACCAACCAACCACGTGACTTCTTCTCTGTGACGTCACAGCGTATCCCCGATAGTCGTGCAAAAAGCGTGTTGAAGGCGCTTACGAAACAACACCCCCCCACAACAAACCCTGTATTAGACCCCCTCAGCTCTAACCTACTATATAACAAAGCACAGAATTCCCGTCATTTCATCATCCTCGATGTCTTCTGCAGAGATTTTTCCAAGCGAGAGCCTCGATAAGTCGCTCGTTCTAGGCAACCTGCTCTACCACACCGTGGCCAAATTGAGAGAGCTGCGCCAGCGCATGGAGATCGCATATTCCCAAGAAAAGTACCTCGACACGCCGTTGCTAATGTCGCTTCCCAAATTGGGCGTGCGGCTCATGTTCGATGCTGCCGGAACCCAGCCATTACGGCTTGTAGAAGTGCTCAATTTCGAGTATTTAAAGCTATTGTACAAGGGCCACTATCTCAATGATATTGTGTACCAGACCCCGAGCGACGAGGAATTGGTGCTGGTGGCCAACGAGCAAACCGTCGCACAGCTCCTGATCAAAAAACACGTGCTGCCTCCAACTTTGAAGGAAATCTATAACAAGATCTTCGGGCCGACTTTTCCGGGCGAGCTCCACATTTCCTCCAACACGTATATGCTCAGCTATCCCGGAATAGCGTTTCGATTTGAGATAAAACTGGACGACTTGCGCAGCCGTATATCCGCCCTTAAGGATAAAAACCAGATTCTCTCCAGGCTCACTAACTGGGAGACCGCCACGGATATCCCATGCGTTTCGTTGGCCATTTTCGAGGGCGAGGACTACCTGTCGTTTATTTCCAACCTACAGCAGACTTCACGGAAGATAGCACAGCAGCCCAACTTACCTCAAACATCCGATTTGGCCATTGAGAAAATAGACGTGACACTCAGCACGGGGACCGCAGAAATGCACTTAATTACGAAGCACAAACGCACGTCTGCACTGATCAACATTGGGAAGTCCACGCAACAAGATATACTTCGTATTCTAGGGCCTCCCGACTCCTATTTCAACAAGTTTGACTCTCGGCTTCTGATACACAAGCACTTAAAGCCGGGCACCAAATCCGTGTCTTCGTGCTCCGTGTACAAATTCCACAACTACTTCAGACACGGCATCGACTTCTTGTACAACTTGAATCCTGAAAACGGGAATGGAGGTGTTTTGGAAAAAATCGTTCTTCACAACGGAGGCAACATCAAGGCGTTGGACTTCATGCAGTGGAACAAGTGCAACTGGATCATACGCACCACGCCCGGCGCGTCGCTGCCGGCGGTGAACTCGGAAATGTACTTCCACGAGTTTGGTAAGGAATTTCTCGCGAAAATCGAAAGCGAGAACTCCGAGCCAGTTTTACTAAACCGTGGCGATTCAGAGAACGCAGACGATTACGAGCTCGAAATTGTATCTTCAGAGGAGCTCAAAAACGCACCCACAAATGGGACGGAGCTGCTGGAGTCACAGGTTTCTAGAAACGTCAAAACATGGGGTCAGCTGAGGTTGCATGGCTACCGGCGGTGCATTTTGGAGGTGAACGAGGGCAACGACTGTGTTTCCTGTGTCACTATATACTGACTGGGCGACGGTTTGAGACAGGAACTTCGGGTATTCTGAAAGTTCGATATTCTGCGAAACTTGAGTATGGTTACAATTTTGTGGATTCTGCCTCGGGTTGGGGCCCCGTGTGTCTGCGTATCGCTTACAGTATTTGATGTGGGTTTTCCCAGGCATGACGAAGTGAAATCATCTCCGAGCTTACTTAACGGGAACCTACCCTATGTCACGTCTGGATGCTCATAGATAACAGGTGCTCAGACATGACACGGCGTTGTGGCCGGCTGCAAACGTCATTGGAACATCGAAGAGATTTTTGCTCCGCCATGAACCAAACCAACGGAGAAAAGAGCAACAGAGAAACTAGCCCATGATATTAATTCTTTCCAAATACGAGTAATCTCAAGCCTCCCCTCCTCCACTAAACCGGGGATGTACGGGTGCGACACCCATCTGGCTCATTCACAATAGATACTCTCCAGTAGTAAAACACAACACAATACATAGTCCCTCTTTTCAGTATGCTGAGTCTGAAGTTGACACCGTCTGCGGTAGAAAACGCCCTAAAAGTGGTGAGCCCCGAGGGCTTGCTGACGCTACTGCTACGTAGCCGACGCATTCTATACATTGAGAATCTAGAGTTTTCTAAAGATGCATTTTCCGTGATAGATCTCACAAATAACGAGATCTTCGAGCTCAGTGGGATCCCCGAGCTCCCGGGTCTCGAGGTTCTTCTTCTAGCAAATAACAATATATCCAGGGTGGCGCAGACCGCACAGTGTGGAGTGAAATCGCTACTGCTCATGAACAACAGTGTTTCGTCTTTTGCGGAGACCGCCAACTTGCGGGTGTTTTCGAGCCTAGAAAACTTGATCTTGATAGGCAATCCCGTGACCGGCGGCCACCAGTACCGCTTATTCGTAGTGTGGCTCCTTCCAAAGTTGCGGGTGTTGGACTGCCAGAAGGTCACACAGAAAGAGCGGAAGGAGGCCGAGGAGCTCTTTGGGCAGAGCTACGAAAACCGCCTGCCGGCAGCGGATGTCCTACTCAGCGGAAATAAGGCCACAAAGCCTGTGCCGAAGGACACAAGGCTCATGGAAACGACGGTGAAAAAGCTTCTGGCCGAGGAAAAAGCAGCACTCGTAGAGAAGTTGGAGAGGGCCACGAGCATGGAGGAAATAGAGCAGATTTCGCAGGCACTCAAGGCGGGCTACGTGGTGGATTAGTGGGTATTCGTGGGTATTCGTGGGCATTCGTGAGGATGTATAGGGCACTTAATTGCTCAGAGGGGCCCTGGGAAAAGGGACGGTAAAGGACATCCCGGGAGCATTTTTCAAGGAGGACTCCAGTCGTAGACGGAAACAGAGACCCAGGGAAAATCTCCCCTACATCCCATACTAGCATATATTACTCCAGCACACCTCTCGCGGTATTCGGGCAACACAGGGTCCAGTCATTTCACCTTTTCCGCCCGAAATAATAAATAAAGATCCCCCGAAGATACACGTCCCCCTATGTAGAAACAAGTAATACAAAAAAAAAACCACTCGCCGCAAACGTGTGCATTCCTGGCCGGCCCCGCCAGGCATGGTGAAAAAAACGAGGCCTCACCACTTAGGCGCAAGCCGAGCCGATCGCTTTTTTCCTGTTCCACCCGTTTTTATAGAAAAGCGCCGTCCACCGTCCGCAGAACCCCGTGGAAACGTGCAAACCGCAAAAACGCAGGCGAAATCTCTGTCCACATTCTTTTGTCTGCTCTCCGAAGTGCCCACGTTTCAGAGCTGATCTGCCATTTCCAGCACAAAGATCCCATCCAAAGTGGCACAGACGAGTGCTCCAGCAAGGCAACGCCAAAAGCAAAACCGTGGTGGCCAAGTGATTCTCCCTCCACCGAACCCTCGTACGTTCTAGCGCCCACTGCCCCTTTCTGGCGCTTGCTCCACGCATACTACATAGCCATATCATGTCCCAGCAGCGGCCCAAAAGAAAGGCCGCCGTGAACAAAACGTACGTGGACACCGCCAGCGAGTCGCTCTTCGACTCCATGGTGGCCAGCTCCTCCAAGAGCCTGTCCAGCAGCGGGTCCAGCAGCGGCAAATCGACACAAAACAGCCTGAGATCACCCAAAAAAAAGCAGCCCAATTTCTACGGCAGAGCGCCCCTGGAAACGCCGGCGGCTGTTCTGAACGGCCACCGTGCGTGTGCAGCCCCTTACAACTCTAGTGCCCTTGTGCCCTACAACTGGCAGCCGCCTCTAAGTCATTCTGAGGATTTCTCTCATAAACTTGATTTGACCGACGCCACCGTCAACACCGTGCTCCAGACGTTGACGTGCCCGCAGCACGCGGCCAATACGGGCGTGCAACGCGAGGAACACGAACTCAGGCATCTCCAGCACTTGCTCGTGAAAAACCTGGGAATCGAACCCGAACCGTTAGGGCCGCGGAGAAAGCAACCCCGCCAGTTTTTCCAGATCAAAAAGGGTGACTACATCTACATGGTGAGCGAGCCGCCTGGAGAACCATACTACATTGGACGAGTGAAGGGGTTCAAGCGCAAGGACGAGACATATGAGGAAAAAGAAGTCGAAAGTGCGTCCCATTACATGTTCCAGATCCAGTGGTTCTACCGGCCACGTGACATCCTGAAGCACACGCTGGACTCTCGTCTTCTTTTTGCGTCCATGCACAGCGACTCGTGCCCTCTCAACAGTTTCCGTGGTCTTCTAACCGTGCTCCACAAGCTGGACGTCGAGACGTATTTTCAGCCTCCGAAGGGGTCGCCGCAATGGGGCAGCGCGCTAGAATTTTACGCATCCTTCCCCAACTGCTTCTACTTCGACAAACTCTACGACCGGTACATCCTCAAGTTCTTCGATGTGGTCAAAACCTCAACATTACTCCTGTACATCGACAACACCGCCAACTGCTCGCGCCACTACATCCTCGCGTTGAACAAGCGATTCGAGTTTGTGTCCATGGAGGGCACGCGCACGAAGGTCTTCCTCAACAACTTCACTTCCAAAATGAGTACGCATTGTGATGTTTGTGCGGAGTGGTGTGGGCTGAGCGATTCCGTCACATGCGCTGGCTGCGAAAAACACTTCCACATGTTTTGCTTAGACCCGCCGTTGATGAGAAAACCGAGCAGGGGCTTCAGCTGGTCGTGTGCGGTGTGCACAAAGAAGCACGAGATGGAGTACCAGAGCCGCAAGATGTTGATGCTTTCGCACGACAACCGGTCCACGAACGAGGAGGAGATCGCGGTGGCGGATGTGCCGTTGGAGGTGGCGGCCCAAGATGCCGTAGAGAGAAAAACTCCCGATAACGTGCTTCCTAAGTACGAGCAGATGGCCATCGAGTATTTGAACAGGGACGCCCACGTGTCCGTGCTCGAGAGACGGCTCCGCGAGGAGTGGAACATCAGGTATTTGGGGCTGCACGCGCGGCTCGAGGAGGCGGTGGATCTCTTCGATAAATCGTACTATCCCAGGGCGTCCACTTCGTTGGGCCAGCGATACCAGGTGTCGAATATCCCCGAGTGCGAGGGCCACCCGATCGTGTACTACGATCCCGATAAGTCCGTGGCGGAGAAGAAGAAGAAACCCAACGGGAAGAAACCAGCGAAGAAGAAGGGTGACGCTGATAGTCTAAAAGAGTTGCCTGTACCCAAGGAGTACGAGGGCGTGAATCCGAAGGATTTTCCGCAGTGGCTCCAGCCGCGCCCCAAGGGTTACATCGAAAGAGGGGTCGACGACGGTGTGGGAGAAACATGTACTCTTATGTGGAAGTCTCTGGAGAGCGACATTGAAGATAACTTCCAGAAACTAGATGACTACGTGGGCAGGCAGAACCCCATGGCCGTCAAGCTTGGCTTGCACCCAAACTCGCCCAATTTCGTCGACGCGGTTGTCAAGGCGTATCTTGATACAAATGGCGATACTCAAAAGGCGTCAGAAATCGTCTCTCGCTTGACCAGAGCCAGCCTCAAGGAGCCCACATTCACCAAAGAAGAAGTGCGCAGATTCGAGGCGGGTGTCAAAAAACACGGCAGCGAGTTGTACCCTGTTTCGAAGGAGGTCAAGACCCAGACCACGGCCATGACCGTGCGGTTCTACTACGTCTGGAAGAAAACGCCACGCGGGCACATGATCTGGGGCAACTTCCCCGGACGCAAGAAGAAACCCAGCAAGGATGCAGACATGAAAATCAAGCCCGTGGTGGACGACTACGCCGACAGCGACGACGACTCCGCGTACGAAAACGACAAGATTGTCGCGCGGAAAAAGCCGTTCCAGTGCAAGCACTGCAAATCGTACCGGTCGCAGAAGTGGTTCAAGATCACGGGTTTCGACGGCACCACCACGCTTGACGACACGGAGGTCGACGACGTGGACCCTAACTGTGTCATTGCGCTCTGTTTCCGGTGCGCCAAGATATGGCGACGGTATGCTGTTTACTGGGAGGATCCGTTGGAGGTCGATAAGAAAAACGCACGTGGCGTGGGCGGATACAAGAGAAAGGTGGAGGCCGAGCTCGTTGCGGATGCGGAGCGGATTTTGCTCCATGCTCGCAATGAAGGCGTGGCTTTATCGTACGATTTCCACCGGGATCTCCCGCAAAGCAGTGTGATCGAGGGCATCCGGTGGCCCAGAGTTAACGGAACTCCCAAACAGCCATCTGTACCGGAACCTAAGGAAATCGAAGAAGCCACACCACCGCCGAAAGCAGCACCCAAAAGCAGTGGATCCAGGGCCACAAAGACCAGAAAACCCGCAAGTGCTGCGAGTGAACCGGAGGAGACGAAAGTGCCCGAGCTGAGTAAACGACCAGCAAAACCGGTGACAGAAAGGAGTTCCAAAAAGAGAAAGGACACGCGAGCCACGCCCGAGGCCGTGAAAGCCGAGCGTCCGAAAAAGCGGCCTGCTCCTGCGAGGGCGGAAACTTCCAAGAAGCAAAAGAAGCCCACTCCCGAGATCAAGCAGAGAGAAACCGCGGTGAAGAAAGAGCCAGCGGCAGTGAAACCAGAAAAAATCGAGGTGAAGTCAGATTTGAAGAGCGCCCCGCGACGCCAGCGTAAGAACGCAGACGCCACAGTGCTCGTCAATCCGATCTTCAACTCAAACTACAAGAACCAGCCCGAGGAGATCCTCGCCCTCTTGAAAACCGACAAGAAAGCACTCCCTCCACTCACACCACAAACACTTGAGCAAGTACTAGACGCTTCAAAAGCGCGTCAGCTCCTTGATGTGAAGCTGCTAGTCAACGGATGGCAGGCACCGCAGCAGGCGAAAATCGACTTGCCGTTTTCGGTCAACGACAGAAACTGCTCTGTTTGTTTGGAGCACGACAGCTCGGACTCATCGTCACAGGAGGTGTTGATCTGCTCGAATTGCGGGGTTAATGTACATGGATCCTGTGCTGGAATAGGAATTTCCGGAAAAGTCAAGCCCGTCAGACAGTGGCTCTGTGAGCCCTGCGTCAACGACATGGGCCCAAAATTCAGCACCAATTACTCGTGCAGTATATGCTTAGCAAAGTCGCCAACCACTGAGCTAGCCATTTTGGGTAGTCCGCTGGAAAAGCCCGACTACTTAGTGCCTATCATAGAATCGGGCAGATGGTGCCACATGATATGTGCGTTGTACTGCCATGAGCAGATCTCGTTCAGAAACGTGCAGGCACCGAACTTCGTGCCGAAAGAAGTCATGGCGTCCACGAGCACCAAGAGCCTCGGCTGCATGGTCGAAAGTGTGTCCAAGCTTTTCGTGGATAATTTCGACAAGAAGTGCGGCATTTGCAAGTGCTTCAATGGCGGGCTCATCAGCTGTGATCTCTGCCAGAATGAAAGTGTGTACCATGTGACCTGTGCCCAGGACACCCCCAACTTCAAGCTAGGGTTCAAGGTGGTGCCGCAAAAGATCTCCAAGTCGCACACCAACACGATCGTGCGGGACCAGGTCGGCAAGTTGGAGCCGATTTTGGTGTGCCCGCAGCACGAACAGAAGGGGTTTGTTTTGGACATCCGCGACCAGGGAAAGAGAACATCAACAGGCGAGTCCAAGCCTTTGATCCAGCTTTTCATTGAGGATTTGATGCGAAACGGACCCCGCTTGAGTGGCCCGCAATTGCAAGCACACAACTACATTTCCATGATCGCTACGTACATGGAGAAAACGGATATTGGCAAGAAAAACGGGCCGACAGAGGAGAGGAGTACCAGAACAGAGTGCCATTTCTGCCGCATCTCGTCGTCCCCTAAATGGTGGCCATTGGAGGCGGAAAGCCTGGAACAAGAGCAGACCGAAAACGCTGAAAAAAAGAGTGAAAAAGACGTACTGGAGCTGGAAAAAATACTCCCAGTACCGGCAAAACCGATCGCTCATGTCTGCCAAAAGTGCCATGTGCTAGGACCAGACCGAGAACCGGAGGACGCGCAAGCTGAAGGCGACAATTTTATGCTGGAGCTCAGCAAGCCCCTTTCTGGAGAGCACTACGGCGTCAAGGGTATGAATGACCACATCGACTACACCCCTTTTGAGCTGAAAGTGGCCGCTGTGGAGAGATCGGAAATTACGTGGGGAGACCTTCTTGGGTAGGAGGCCGCAGGTCACGTGCAGATACTCGGGCTGCGCGAGGTGAAGTTATGCGAACAAAAAACAATATCGACTGGCCCGCAACAACCGAACACCACGACGTACCAAAAAAAAACATTCATTTTGTGGAATCCATCCGGAAATACTCACCGTGTCTAGATTGAGTTTTTTGCTTCCTTTCGCTGAAAGCCTCAAACCCCAGTGCACGAGTGTCCTTCATCATGTTGAATCTTGGCAACCGCGATATGCCGGTCATTCCTGGCACGAAAATCGAGGGCGAAGAGCTCAAGGAACTCCGGCTCATGTTGGCAGATTTGCTTCGAAGAAAAAGTACCCAATTTCCCGGCTCGCAGCCCGTTTCGTTTGAGAGAAACCACATTGAAGTGCTTAAACGGCGCGAATACTACGTGTGTGAGAAATCGGACGGCTTGCGGTGCTTGCTTTTTCTCATCAATGACGCTGTCCGGGGCGAAGGCGTCTTTCTAATAACCAGGGAAAACGAGTACTACTTCATCCCCAACATTCATTTTCCTCTTATGGTGGACGAAGAGAAGGGACGCACGTACCATCACGGAACCGTGCTTGATGGTGAATTGGTTATGGAGACGAAAAACGTGCTGGAGCCGTTTCTTAGATACTGCATTTTCGACGCTTTGGTCGTCCACGAAAAAGACATCACTAACCGACCGTTGCCCAAAAGATTAGGCTACATCACGGAAAACGTCATGAAGCCGTTTGACAGCTTCAAAAAGCGGCACCCCGAGATCGTCAATTCGCCCGAGTTTCCCTTCAAGGTCAGCTTCAAGATGATGAAGTCGTCTTACAGGGCCGACGTCGTGTTGTCGATGCAGGAACACCTCTTTCACGAAACGGACGGGCTTATATTCACATGTGCTGAAACGCCCTACGTGTTTGGCACAGATGCAACGCTTCTCAAGTGGAAGCCCGCACACGAAAACACGATTGATTTCAAGATGGAGATGATTTTCAAGGTGTTTCAAGACCCAGACATGGACCCCCACGACCCAGATTCGTCGTATCCAGACTACGACAGTCTTCCAGCGGAAATAAACTTACACGTGTGGAAAGGCGGGCGAGAGTACGAGCATTTTGCCCAACTCGACCTCCCCGAAGAAGACTGGGAACAACTCAAGGGCATTGAAGAACCTCTCCAGGGCCGCATTGTGGAGTGCCGCAAGAAGTTGAGCAGACCGCCGTACTGGGAAATGCTCCGGTTCAGGGACGACAAGTCGAACGGAAACCACTTTTCTGTTGTAGAGAAAATCCTCCACAGTATCGAGGACGGTGTTTCTGAAAAAGAGCTCGTGGAAGCTTGCCCCATTATAGAAAAAGCATTCAAGCAGAGGGACGCGGAACGGCAGCAACGAGCAAGAAACCCGCATGCTCTACCTCCACAGAGAGCGCCCGAGCGAAAGGAGGTTAAACTGCGCGAGAGGCAAGAGGATGTAGAGGAGCCGGAGGTGAAAAAGAGGAAGGTGGCTGAGGACGCCATGCTCCAGGAAATGATGCCAGATTACGAATTAGATAGTGAGCTGGAATAGTTGTGGGCACTACTTAGAGACAACTTGGTGTCACATTCACGAATACAAGCTAAATGAGAATGTTGCAGGTAATGAGTTCGGGAAGAGGTTCTTGAAGTTAGAAGCTCTTGGTGTAGGGGAGGCGTTGGTAAACATGGTGGCAGTTAGGTCACAAGTTTTGAGGTGCAATTCTTGGCTTGAATCTGGGGTGATGTTTACAACAGTTAACAAAGTACTGAAGTGCTGTTTTGCTCAGAAACGCCTTTGCTCCTACTTTCTTGAATATCTATTATCACGGGAAGCAAAAATACTTTAACTAGCCCGGATCTCAGAACCCCCAAAGCTCCTACAAACGAACCTCTTATATGTCTCTTATCCTATTCCTATGTACACCTAGCGGCGCTTTTGACCCGCCCCTCCCCAGACTAGTCCCTCTCGAGATTGATGCTGCTGCCAAACTTGCCATACAAATGTGCCTTCAACATCGATAACTGCGAATCGATGTCGTCGATCTTCTCAGACAACACGGAGATTTTCGAGTCCAACAGGTCGTTTTCTTTTTCGATCATTTCCACCGCCTTCGAGACGCTCACGAACACAAACACGTCGGCGATCTTGTACTGGATTTTCTCGTCGTCGTCCAAAAGCTCGATTTCCAACGCAAGATCGTCGATGTACTCTTTTTCAGTTTTGCATGCCTCGAGCTGCTCGGCCAAGGCGTCTTTTCTATTTATGAGCGACGAGAACTGGTTGATTTTCTGCTGGTCCTCCCATAATACCTCGGTGGTATTTGCCTGGCCCTGCGGAAGAAGTTCCATGGTGTACTTGGTGCAAAATGGTGGTTGTTGAGACAGATCATATGTATGAGGGTGGTCACGTGCGCGGGTCTGGAGGTGTTTTGAGGCTATTTAATTTTACTGTCTTGTATGGAGGTCGGAAATCCCAAAGAAGATTAGGGTCTTTTCTATTTTTGTACTTTGCTCGTTTTCTCGTTTCCTATTTTTCTATTAGTTTGAACTCGTAGTCATGGGCCATCATTTGGTGGGACAAGTGCACCGATAGACATATCAGTTTCAATGATTCAATACATCTACCAATACAAATCTGGTTGGGATGAACCTCGTCACGCTTTTATATTCTGTTCAACGAAAGAATCTCTTTCTGCCTGCACCTCTCTATCCCTCTATCCCGACACCCTTTAAATCTTTTCCACTCCAGAGACACCTAGAACCACGGCAACTTGGTGTTGTTTTCCCACACGATTCTGCCCTGCTTCAACTTTTCGTCATCCTCCTTATTGTTATAAAGAATGGCGCTCCTCGACGAGTTCTCTAGCCCATGTGTGCAGTCGTATCTGTTCACCAAAACCTTCTTTAGCGCAGGCGATATTTCGGACTCCCAGATGACGATCTTGTGAAAATTCGACATTTGTGGCGTGCCGTGCTCGGCCTCCAAGTACCCCTTCATTGCTTCAATGAGCTCCAAAGAAACCTGGTCGGGATCATAGGCCTCGTCATTGACAAAGCTCTTGACGAGTGTGACGTAGTTGGCGAATCTGTTTTCGTTTTCATTGAAACCGTACTCGTACTGCCACACGAGAAATCCCTTCAAATTTCCTGTTTTGGTACACACGGACTTGACGCCGAAATAGAGCGGTTCAGAAGCACTGAACTTCTCAGAAAGCGACTCCCACGATTCCTTGTCGAAGTCGTATTCGGACGCGCTGTCGCCAAACAACTTGACGCCAAAGTACTTGGCTCGCAAATGGAACCAGTCAACGTAGTCAGAAGAGGGGTTGATGGAAATGCGATCTACCCCGTCTTCTGCCACTTTCCTGCGCATGTCCCTGTCGAAGTGCTGGTTGTAGAGCTGGAACAAGCGCTCGAATTCGTTGAACTTGACGAGCTCGAACCCGGGCGCCAACGCGTGTTTTCCCCCTTTATGTGAGAGAGGAAGATTGAGCAAGTCTACATGAAACGACTTGAAGCCATTCCGGGCATAGAACTCGCCCACCTCTGAGTACAAAAACGTGAAGCCCGTGGGTCCGAGATACGCGTCTTTTTTGGCTGTCTCCACCAATTTGTCGATCATGATCGTGGCCAAACCCCGACCTCTGTTTTCCTCATATGTGTACACTCCGCCGATACAGCCACTGAGCACATCGTTCCTTTCGACTTCCCCGCGGCTGTTTTTCGTATATCTCCACGATTCTCTAATCAAAAGCTCGCACGAGCAGAGCGGCTCGGCGGCATCCTTCGATTTCAACGCAAAGACGGCAAGTCGGTTCGGGTCGGAGCACGTGATCTTCGAAAGCCCCAACACGTTCTCTCGCGTCACGTAGTCCTCCACAGAAAGGAGGTTTTTCCATGCGCTGGCGTTGCGCTGGCGCGTATAGTCACGGGTATTTTTATCGTGGATTTCTTCTAGCACGAAGTCACCAGGGTATTCTCTTGATCTGGTCATGATTTATGGGAGGGGTGGAAATGAGTAATGCTGTAAAACCTGTGTGGATCAAGCGGATGGGACGTAGATATTTATCAAGTTTGCCAGGATATCTACGGGGTAAGAAGTGTATTATATAGTGTAGAAGTGATTCGAGAAAACGTAGTAAGCGCCAGCCCATGTGCAGGCACATCGCCGTCACACGATCACCACACCAACGCTGGAACGAATATACACCGCATTCTAGGGACTTTTTCTCGCAATTATGGATTCGAAGACTTCAGTAGTCATTTCGTTTTCCATTATTTCCAGTGGTGGCTCTTGTTCTGCCGTATGCCCTTTCCTTTGTTAGGCAGATAAGGCTGTCCCAATTAGGAAGTAGCCGCCACGGCACTAGAGCCTCGCGCGGCTGCGGCAGATACACGCCACACTAGTCATGACCGTCCGCTAACAGCAGGTGTTACCTTAGGAGTTTCCTTTAGGAGGTTCCTGCTCTGCACAAGTAATCTGTCTTGAAACGCGGACACAGCCTTGGTGGGTCACGTTTTTGCTCGTAGGGAGGCCTGGAGTAGAATAGTAAAGTAGAGTGTTCTGGAGGAGGCTGCAATCAGTAGAGATATTCGTGCGTGTCCATTGCCCTAGTGCGATGTCAAAGCGCGGGAATTAGCTAGCAGACTATTGCAGAGCATCGTAGCGAGCGTCGAGCTAGTTCATTGGAAAGGTGCCAGTTCATTGGAAAGTTACTCAAGAATGGAGGAGAAACAAGGGAATGATCAATACACCGACAAGAACGTTCACTTGCCAATGTTGGACCAAGAATGACCTTTTACCAATGTTGGACCCGATCAAGTGTACGGCTTCCTTAAGTAATGCTTGGACACTGATGGCCCAAGTACACGCACATCAGATGCGAAACAGGTTGCGAAAAACGGCATACCCATAAAACAACCTCCAGACCCAACAAGACACAATCAAGTAGCCTCATGGAACAACTCGCACTGCCAGTCCAACTGGAAATCACGCCAACACTCCCCACGCCACACCACCTTGTAAACACTCTTAAAGAAACCAATTCCAGTCTGAAAACTGTCACCAGCTCTCTACATCCCTCCTCTGGCCTTCTCGATCTCATCGTAGAAGCTCACGACATGGCCCTTGTGCATGCGGAGCAAAATGTCGTCCGCGGCCCACCCTTTACTTTCGTACTCCTCGATCTCGTTCACCACCTCCATTAGTTGCCCATAGTACTCCTCGTTCTTACTGATCAAATCGTCCGTAAACGGCACAACGCGTGCATTCTGCAAGAGATACTCGCCGCCAACATCCGGAAACACGTTCACAATCAAACTCACAGCCAGCATCAAGCTGTCTAGATGCAGGCTCCAGTGCAGGGCCAACTCCTGGAGATTGGCCGGATTCGGTGAGAGTTTCTTCGCTTTTGACCGGAGGTGGTACCGGGCTGGGTCACGTACAATGTCGTCGCACAAGTCGTAAACCCACCTGGGATTGAAGAGCGGCCCTTGCGGATAGGGAATGAGCCGAGCGTATTTGTACTGCGCTATGTGGTCGATGGCCCTGCACACCAAAGAATACTTCGAGGTTCCCGAGGGGAAGCGGGCGTGCACGTGATCAGCAAGTTCCTGTGGGGGGTCGGGAAAAGTGGCAAAGCGTTGCTTCAAGTCGTCGTCCACGTCCATGTGCGGCAACCCGAGCTTGTAGAGAAGACCCTTGATGTTGGCCCAGTGGGAGAAGCTTTTGAGCGCGGAAAGCACCACCGGCAGCTCCAAGGCGTCTGCGCCAAAGTACCTGCTTACGTATTCCCGCATGTAGTGGCCCTCCAACTTGGACCCCACATGGTGGTCGGTATGTAGGAAGTTCAATTTGGAGCAGTAGAGTAAATTATAGCCCTGGCGCAAGTGGCTTTCTTTGACATTTTTTGAGAACACCACCGCAGGGTCCGCCACGCCTTTGTCGAACGTGCCCTTTTGCGCCGAGTAGTGCACCACAGATGTGTTTTCTGCCTCGTACCAGTGGTTTTCCTCGAGCGCACGTGCCACGCCTACGATCATGAGACAGAGGTCGGCATGGGTGTCGAAAATGTCGGGCAGCACGCCGCTGAGAATGCAGTACGCCAGTCTGGTGGAGACGTGGTCGTGCAACTTTTCGGGGTGGATCACCAAGTGCTTGTCTTCCTCCCGTATGCGCTGAAAGTTGTTGTTAACAAAGCGGTACTTTCGCCCGCGCTTGGAGATCTCGGTAGTGGAGAGGGCGGTGATTTTCGCGAGAATGAGGTCGGCCACTTCGACGAGCGCCTCCGACGTGGTGGTCATGGCAGGCGACGGATGCTGTGTAATCGGTTGCCAAAGTAAGTGGTAGAGAAAAAGTGGTAGATGTTGATCTGTTGGTCGCGTAGTGTGGGGCAGGCAGATGCTCAGCACGGGCAGTGTATGCAGGAACACGAAACCGGGTTGGATGCCTGTGAAATAATCACGGTAGTTCTGTTGAGCAGATTGGAGCGGCTTGGGACGTGGTGAACAGATTGGATCAATGTACGTCTTTTTTGGCCTGTTTTGGGGAAACCCCGGTGTGGCGTGCCGGTAGGTCCAGGCAGAGAATGGCGTATTGAACGTCGGGGCGAGGCCAAATGTATACTGTGCTTCGGACGGATCCATATGATAAAAACACCGTCTTAGGCTACGATACAAATCTTAGGCTACGATACAAAAGATTTTTTTTATTTGGGCTCGTAGGCCGGCCAGCTCCCAACTTGTCTACTGTCAGTCACGTGACCAGCTGCCGTCCAGTCGTATATTCCAGATAGTGCAGTTCCATAAAGAAAGAAGACTTGGTGTCCTCATCAGTGGCCCTTTCAGTGCCCAATTTTCTCTCAACCACTTCTTATGAGCTTGCCGGGCCTCTCCGCAACCCCATCTCCAGTGCAACTCTCGAGTTCTCAACCGAACACCAAACTCACTTACCAAAACCTTATACCAAAGCTTACCACCAAAAGCTTATTTACCAAAACTAAAGCTTGCTTCGCCAAGGACTCAATTTTTGGCCAGATAAACCCGTGCCCAGTCAGAGATTACCGGATTGGCCGACCTACATATCAGTTGGGTGCGCAGCTGAATGCACGAGTTCTAAATTGCCAGTTCCGTGCTGCCAAGAAGTGACGAGGTAATGGGGCGACGTGTTGCTTCAAGCACCAAAGCACCCCACGATCCGTGCAAAAATAGAAAAAAAGAAAAAAAAATGCCTGTTCCTCGAACGAGAATGCTCAGGTAAAACGCAATGGCCATCGCCACACCTGCTAGTTGGGGACTTAGACTCGCGCAATACTTTTTATAATGCCTTCACATACAGGTTGACTACGGGAAATCAAAGCACACCAAGAACCTAAACAACGTCGTCATGTGATGCTTCTCCCCTGGTTGCGGAGATAAGCCGATTCCACTTCCGGGCCGAGCCACCCCAGGGCTGCTGACGCTGCAGCAAATTTCCGTTCTGAGATTGGGAATGTTTTCGTGCCGTATTAGCACGATCGGTGCGACAGAACTGACGTCCCGGTCTAGACCCATTCCTCTATAGCGAGCCAGATTCAGGGATGTACAATGGTCCCCACGGTAACGGCGTAGAAGGGAGTCGGATGGGTCCTATTTGGGTTCAATGGAGGTATTCCCTCGATTGGGTGTACATTATCAACTGACTCTGCCCACCTCTACGGCATGTTAGCGCGGCCAAGCTGGAGCCGTGTGGTCTATTAATAGATCACGTGCTTCTCTTGGCAACCATGCAGAGCATCACACTCGTGGGAGATACGAGATCGTCAGGTACATCTACGTTTCCGCCTGAGTCAGACCAGCCTACAGTGGACATTCGCCCACGCGAGATACTACCGTCCCAGAGTTTATTGAATGTATGCTAAATATGGCGATGCCATGTAAATAAGAGTATCCGTAGAACCGTCCTACATGGACTGCGCAGCCAGCTTCTCGCGCAAGTACTTGATCTTCCGACGTCTGGCGTTGATGAACCAGTTGCTCAACTGCTGCTGGTTCAAGCCCGTGGCCATGATCAACTGCGCCTTCTCGAACGAGTTCGGGTAGGGGTGGTTCAAGTGGTCGTTCAACCATTTGAGCAAAACGTGGGTGACTTCCTTGGGCAAGTTGTTGCGTGTTCTGACCCTGGAGTTGGACGCGGGAAACTTGGGCGACAACGCATGGGCCAGCGGCTGGCTCTCGCTCTCCGGCGTCCGCAGACCCACCTCCGAGAGCGACAGCCTTTGTGTGTGCGACAGCATCTGCAAGGGACTGGGCAATTGGTGCACGCCGTCCACGCTCAGACGCCACAGGTCGCGTGCCTCCCTGTAGCCAGTCTCGCCTGCAAAACTGTAGCTAGGAGGGTATTGTGTGCTGTAGTAGCGCGGGGCTACGTATTCCGGCGTGGCAAGCTGGTACTGCGAGCCGTGGTATGAGTTGGCGAGTGCGGGCATGCCCCGGTAGGCGCCGTAGGAGGGCGGCGAGTAGTAGGGGTCCGCGGGTATGGAGGGGCCCCTGAAGATGTCTGAGATTGGGGGCAACGACGTGGTGGCCTTGGGCATCTTCACTGCGGGGGAGATCGAGCTCATGACGGAGTGGTGCAAGAGGGACGGAAATGGAAGCGGAAACGCTAAATGTGTCGTGTGGTCTGTCTGGTGGCAGAGTAGAATCTAGCCAGTGTCTGTATTCAGTGACGCCGTGTAGCGAAATCTAGCAGGCTTGCAATGGTGGAATGGCACTGGGCAAACAGCGAGAAATAGTCGGCAGAAAAGGGGACTGAAAAGTAGTGCCCCCGCGGCGTGGCCTCCGGTTTAATACTAGCCGTAGCTAATTCCGGCCGTGGCACGGCCATGCCACCACTTCACATACGAAGTTTCTTGGCTGCGTAGCAGTCGCATCTCCAGAGCAGCGTTTCGCGCCGCGCAGGCTCCTAACCGCTTGACGTCGTCGCTACCGTCCGCACCACCAGTCCGTTGCGGGTCGTATCGTGGTGCAGACCACACCGTACACTTGGCGACCGCCAGCGGCGTCCCACAAGTTGCAAGCGCCGAAAAAACCCCCGCCGGCTGCGCAGGCCACCATTTTCCGTCTGAAACGCAACCCAGGCGGTCCGCAGCGCAGTATGGCATGAGGTGTCAAAACGTCAAATTTAAGCAACGCCAAGACTTTTTTCGCACCGTATGCACGGGCCAAGAATTTTCTTGGCGCTCGGAAACCCCTCGCTCCATGCCAAGCACTTTCCCCAGCCCCTATCCTTCACGTCACGCCAGACGACACATTGCTGATTTTTATGATAGCGCCTGCGCTCGGGCGGTTTGGGCTTTTGCCAAAGCCCTTCTTACTTTGGCAAAAGCAACGGCCGGGCAACTCCCGCACGTGACCGGAAGAATTCCGCGCCGCGATTAGCGCACCGCACTCCATGGTACTGCTGGCGCGTGCACTCCCTGACAGCTCCCAGCCAGAATGACACGTTGGTTTGGGGGCTCAACTTTTCGGCGCTCCGCTCGGCAGCTCGGGTGGCGGATCGTCCTGCAGACAACGCCCGCTTTCCTTCAACCTCCCGGTGGTGTGTGCCTACCACAGAGGCAAGGCTTGGCACCAAATCTCGGTGTTAGACAATCGGGTCATAGTTTTGATCTATTCAGTCGGCTTTGCTATTTACTGCTTGGTACGTGCTGGATATCCCGGATGTTGTTTTCTCGTACGTTTCCGATTCCGTGCACATGACGTACACCGGGTAAAGTCTATTTTAGTTGCTGGCCGATGGTCTAGGTGCCAGATGCTCATGTTACACTTTGGCACTGGCTGGGTGTCAAGCGCACGCGGACAGGCCCAGGTGCAGGCCCGGTGCAGGATTCGTGAGGCGCCCCAGAAAATAGCTAGATCGCGCGTTGATTGCTCTGGAGATAACAATGTGGCACTGGGGGGTGTTCGGGCATGTTTCGGGCGACACTCTGGCATTCTCTGGTGCCGGCGTGTGTTGCGGCTCGGACTATTTCTCTGCGGTTGCGAATCAGGCCATATTTCGGGTGTGTCGCTCGGGAATGTGGCACCCAATTCCGGGGTCAATTAGCTACATGACACGGAAGTGTACCGCCGTCTCGGCCACACTCGCGGCCGCCCGCAATGGCGAATATCCGCAGAATATCCGCAGAATCGTCGCAGCCACAGACCACCAAGCACCACTGCACCACTTCTACAAGCGCTCGTTCAAGAGGCGCTCGAACTGCATCTTGTCGTACTTGATGTACTTGGCCCTGTTCTTCGTGAAGTCCCCGTGGCCGTACTTGTCGTATAGTTTGTTGTAGGCGTTGATAATCAACTTCTTGATCTCGCTGCTCAAGTACGAGCGCAACTCCTTCTCCTGGATGTTGAACTTCTCGTACTGGCGGAGGGCGTCTTCGAAGGACTCGTTGAAGTTGCGGAAAAGATCCTTGATCTGTTCTTTTTCCTTAGCACTGTTCTGGCCCCCATGTAGAGCATTCGTAGTGGTGATCTGCGTCATGTCGCGGATGATGATATACGACGCATGGCTCCAGTCGTCGAGGAACACCTTCAAGAACCGGTTTTTGAGCCGGAGCAACCGCTCCATGCCAATGGCGCCCAATTTCTGATATAGAGGCTCCAGTCTGTTGACTATGGTCTCGATCATCACCACATTGCGCACTAGCGTAAAACCCTGGGACAGCTTGCGCACATTGGTCTCTCCGGACTGGTCCTTCAAATTGATCTCGATGTTGACCATCAACTCGTCGATCAAATCCAGCAAGAACGACGACACCAAAAACGCCGTGCGGTTTTGCGCCTGAGACTCTGCGCCTTGCACTACCGAGGTATACACCGTGACAAAGCGTAGCGGCGGTTTCACGTCGAGCCACGACCCGAGCTTCTTATTTTCCATGAGTGTGAAGAGTGAGTCGAACTCGCTAATTCGCCTGATTTTCGAGAGCACCTCCACGACTACTTCTGGGATGCTGTGCTCGTTGAGCTTGTCGATTTGCGCCACCCTGTTTTCCACGTATTTCGCCCATTCGACAAAAAGGCCCTGCGATCTGGAAACCAAGTTCTGGTACTCGCCGTGCGCCTGCGGGAACAGGTCGAAACTGAGGCTGTATTGCTGGAGATTCTCACGCAAAATCTTCAACTGGTCTAATATGTCGAGCACCACCAAATCCTGGCGTGCTAGACCCTGTGAATCGAGCTGTCTGTTGTAGGTGGAAAGCACAGACGCAAAGCGCAGTTCCATGTAACTGGCCACGATATTGCGGAGCACTGGCGAACCCGAGATTTGCAATTGGTCGCACACAGATCGCAAGCCCAGAATGGAATCAAGCAATTCCGCGGCGAGTTCCGTCAAGCCGGTGGACCCTTTTTCGTAGGGTGCGTTGGGGGCTCTTTTTTGGATGGAGCACGCGGCCTCTAGGGGCGCCAACTTCAGCACCAAAGTCTGGCCGAGTGCCCTCTCTAGACTGTCGTGGGCACCACGCAAATTCTGCTGTTTGGCGAAAAAAGATAGAATGAGCAAGGCTTCCGGCTGCTTGGGGATGTGCCCGGATTTGACGTCCACTTTGCCGAGAAGACCGGCGAAGTACGTCCCGATGGAGAGCTCTGCTTTATCCACCGCATTGGCAAAGCCCACCACGACGCCGTCGAAGTCGCGGATCTTCTGCTTCATTTCCCGCACCAACTCCTTCGACTTTTCGAGGCATAGGAGGTACTTTCCCACGCCCACGGCGTCTATCAGCGACAGCAAAGTGCGCTGTGAATCTGCTGCTTGCAGCGAGTAATGCGACACATCCTGGAGCAACGCTAGGCCCTCTTCGATGTTGCTTTTTTTCCTATTCAACGTGTCGATCTCCGCAAACACCGGCCGGATGCTCTGCGACGCGGTCAGCGTCTTGGACGTGATCAAAAGAAGCGAGTTGTTGATGGTGGAAAAGAGCTCTTTGGACCGAGAGAGGTGCTGCGAGAGCACCGCCACATCCGCCTCGTCCACGTCGACGTCGAGATTCAGCATTTCTACTGGACGGTTATTGCGTTTGTGTGTTTGGCTGGGAATAAAGGACTAGGTTGTGGTGGAGAGTGTATGCAAGCGTGGTCGGTGAGCGTCCAGTTAAACTGGACATACAGTGAAGAGATGTAGAATTGGTGATTTTTCGGGGGGACCAGAGCCGGTTTTTTATGCTGTCTTTAGAGGAGTTTATTTGAGTCAATTATGAGGATCGGGTAACCGGCTTGGTGGACCTTGGGGGTGGTTCAGTGTGCACCGTATATAGAGCTGATTCTCGCGATATGGGTGTGTTCTTTGGCTGCAACACAGTACCGTATATAGAGCTAAGCTCTCGGTATGTTGTCTCCAGTTCTCATAATTATGACATTCTATATTACATAGGAAACTAAGCGAAGTTCCATCAGATTTACTAGCCTTAGCCCGTACCGTATCTCTAAATATGCCCGTGGCCATGCGACCGTCGTTATCTACTGGGCATTAACCATACAATCTCCTTTCTCGTTGATTTTTAGTTCCAAAGTCACAACTCATGCTTTCTACTTCGGACACACTCGTTGCCTCCCCCACACTCACTCGTTCTTGTCCTTTTCATAATTCTATGTATACTCCATACTGAGCCCGGCTCGTAGTGCGACCGATGCGCATCGGGTATCGAAATCAGACATCACCTTCTGTTCTCTTCCCTTACTGTGCCGTTTTCTCTCGAGTAAATCTACGGAAACCATACTCACTCGTTGAGCAATACGCCAAGTCGCAGACTCACCAGTATCAGCCACCGTCGCCCATCTGGCATTCTGCAGATAGTCGCTTTCATAGCTTCGCCCAGTCACACCATCTTGTTCACCTTCCCTCACCAAACCCTTGAAATCCCGCAACTATGTCGGACAAGCCAAACCCCATTGGCTCACACAGCAGCGCCAGTGATATCTCCAGCGAAAACCCCGCCGTTTTATCCGGAATAGTCACCACTTTCCCAGAGCTTATGTTCCGTTTACACGCAATGGCGTCCCAGTCCCGAAAAAAAGACGGCAGCGCCGCCGAGGGTGCCCAGAAAAGAGCAGTTACGAAAACCGAGTGTCTGGTGACCACGTCCAAGGGCCGGCTTCTCATCGACAGCTGGAAGTTCCCGGAATTCCAGTACCTCAAGTACTCGCACAGGCTTCCCTGTAAAGCCCGTGGTTTGTTCACCAGCAACGAGCGCATCATTGCGAGGGGCTACGATAAGTTTTTCAACGTTAACGAGGCGGACGTCGTGAGCGACGCCAGACTCAAAGACGAGTGTAAGGGCCCCTTCGTAGCGTCCACCAAAGAGAATGGATGTATCATCTTTTTCGCCGGACTCGAGGACTCCACCCTTGTCGTTTGCTCGAAAAACATGACTGGTGATCTTGAGGCAGAGACGTACAAATCGCAGGGAAAGCACTACAAAAAAGGCATCGAGGCGATTCGCAAACAGTTGGCAGAAATCGGGAAAACGCCTGCAGAATTTGCACGTGTTTTGTACGAGCTGAAGGTGACAGCGGTGGCCGAATTGTGTGACGACGATTTCGAGGAGCATATCCTCGAGTACCCCGAAAAAGTCGCTGGGCTCTACCTCCACGGACTCAACAATAACGAAATCAAGTTCTCCACTGCTTCCATGGACATCGTGTCAGAATTTGGGCAAAACTGGGGATTCAAGGAAGTCGAGTACACCACTTTCGACACCTACGACGAGCTCATGAAATTCATCAAAGGCGTGGACGCGGTGGGCACATACAAAGGCAGAGAGTTGGAGGGTTTTGTCATTAGGTGTCGAAGGGAAAACGACGACAAAACGCTCGATGACTACTTTTTCAAGTACAAGTACGAGCAGCCGTATGCGCTATACAGACAGCTACGGGAGGCCACCCTCAAGTTCTATCCTAAGGACTACACGCGACCTCTCACCGACATCAGGTACATGTACCCGAAGTTCCGCAAGATCACATTTGCGTACTTGCAGTTTGCTGGCGAGTACTTCCAAAAACACCCTGAAAAACGAGCGGAGTTCGAGGCCAACATGGGTGTGATCAAGCTCCGGAAATTGTTCGTGGACGACCTCTTGGCAGACCAGCCTGCGGGAGTCAAGGCGCATGACATGGAGGCCAACGAAAAAGTGGCAGCCAAATTCGACCGCTTGATTACGACCACCGAAACGGTCTATTGCGTGGTGACCATGGCGTCCCCAGGGTGTGGAAAAACGACCACCTGCATGACGCTTGCCACTTTGTGCCCCGAGTGGGAACACGTGCAAAACGACGACTTCGACTCCAGCCAGAACATCATCGACCGGGTGTTGGAGTTGTTGGGGTCGAAAAAAGTGGTGTTTTTCGACAGGATGAACTACCGGGAAAACTACCGAAAGGACTTCTTCACGAAGGTTTTCCTGAAGCAGGACTCGTACCTCATGCCCAACGTGGAGCTCAAGTTCGTTGGTGTGAACTTCTTGAACTGCGAGTCGCCCGAAAGTAAGTACGACATTCTCGAGAAGCGGATTTTCGACCGCGGTGACAACCACCAGTCGATCGCTGCGAAAAGTGCGCCCATCGCGGCACGCTCGGTATTGTTGGATACCTTGAAGAAGTTCCAGGCGCCCCGATTGAAGGAAAACGAGGAGGAAATCGCAGTTCTTCCCAGAGTGGTGGAAGGGCTGCGTCTCGACAGATCGGACAGCGAGTTTGCGCTTCTAATCAACGTCGATGTGGACGAGGAGGACTCGTCGCTCACGAATGCGAAAATCATCTATGACGAGCTCACAAGGGCGTATCCTGAGCTAACAGTGCGGGACTTCTCCGAGCAAGAGTGGCAGAGCGCGTTCGAGACCGCCCGGGACTACCGGCCCAAAACCAGAAAACGCGTGACGGCACCCTCCAGAACGGCCATCTACTATGCGGTGTGCGCAGAAAGGGACACCATCATATCGTACGTCGACAAGGCGCTTCAAGGAAACAGCACCTGGGAAACCATCAAACAGAACGGGCGCATCCAGGACGAGTTGCACGTGACCCTTGCGCACGTGCAAGCAGTTAGGACCAACAAGGCCAAGCACCAGACGACGTGGCAGGACTTGGGCCGGCTTTTCTCGAAAAACTTGTACCGCAAGTCCGCAGCTCCGGGCACCCGCGCCCTAGTGCCCATATTTACAGACATCCACGTCGAGAAGATCGTGGTGTTTGAGAACACGTTGGTCGCCTTAAAGGTGCGTGTGCCGAGTCTTCACAGAGTGAGTGAGAGCGGCCAGAAGGTGGGCCACGAAAACACACCCACCACCAACCACCACCTCCATGTCACGATCGGCACTGCGAACGAATCGATCTCGCCCAAGATGTCCAACGTGCACCTCACCGACTTGTACGCAAAGGGCGACGTGTCGGACGGCCGCCACGAGCTTCTCAATATAGCGGCGGAGGTGGTCACGTGGGAGAAAACGTTGGAAAACCAGCAGGGCTTCATCTACTTCGACTAGTTTGTAGTTGGCTGCGGTTGCACGGCCGCGGTCCTGCACGCAGCACCGCATCGCTACTTGCCAATGCCCGAGCCAGGATTTACACTCCACCGTCACCATGGCCAAGATCCTCTTTGTGCCCATCTCCATCGTCGGCTGTGGCAAGTCCACCGTCTTCCGCGCGTTGCGCTCGCTATGCCCGAGTTTTGCGCACGTCGAAAACGACAATTTCGACAACAAACAGGCGTTTTATAGTGCAGTCAGCCTGGCCCTAGCAGAGCCATCTACAACGGCCGTTTTGCTAGACCGCAACAACCATTTGCCCATGCACAGAAAGGAAATTATCTCCAAGTACAAGTCTGATGATGTGTTGGTGGTGGCTCTTCTTTTTGTGCCTCGACACACGCTGGCCCAGCAAATGCGGAGCCTAGTCCTCAATAGAATCGCACTGCGAGGCGACAACCACCAGCAGGTGAAGGGAAAAAGCGACTTTGGCAAGGCGAAGATGATTTTGAACTCGTTTGTGAAAAACTTCGCGCCGTACAATCCGGAGGATCACTTCGACCGCCAGTTCGATTACGTAATCGAGATGGACGGCCACAGGGAGTCGTCGGAGGAAAACGTGAGACGGGTGGTGCGTTTCTGCCAGCAGGTGTGCCCCGAAATGCTGGAAATGCTGCAGATGGCCGCTATTTCAGACGCGCAAATCCGGCGTGAATTACAGCGGTCGCTAGCGTTCCAGGTCGAGAAGCCGGAGGCGAAACCCCCGGCCGAAAGCGGTGCAGAATAGTGACGAAATATTGGGGAAAGCTTATTTGAATTCCGGGGTAACCTCGCGGCCGCGGCCTGCGCATCTCGCAGTATTAGAAATTACGGTGGTGGGAGTGGAAATGGCCCAAAAAGTGGCAAAACGCGCGACAAAACGAGCAAAATGCCACCGACGAAGGGATTTCATCGTGCCCTGCGTTCGACGTCTGTTCTCTTGCGTTCCTTCCGGCCGACCCAATCCGCCTATCTCCGGCCTGCCTTTCGTAACGCGCGGCCCAACAAACGAGGTGTGCACGTACTAGATGTCGGCCGCGGAATTTGCACGTATGGTGGAGGCAGCCGGCTCACTAAGAATTGTTGAAGCGTTAGGAAAAAAACGAAACCCGCCAATCCACTCCTTTCTTCTTAGCGCTTGGCGGAGTCGGAACCCTTATTTATTCGTCCCATAATATTCCATAATTCCAGTATTGCTGAGTCGCATATAATCCACAGCGACCTTACTATTCACTCCTAGGCTTGCTTCAACGCTAGTCCTACTTTCATAGAATACACAAAACCCTTTGCACACCATTTCCATGGTGTCGTTGAAGTACGAGAAAATGGACTTGCGCCGCATCCCCGCAGGCACCATCAAAATCGACTGCTCTGGTGCGTACATAGCGAATGACCACTTACTACGAGGAAATGTCTCTCTACTGTCCACGCCCTCGCCGTCACCGCCGACGCTGGACGAGAGCCTGTCGTCCGACGACGACGACGTCGTGGCGGCCGTTTCGGAAAGCCCAGCAAAAGACTCGAAGAACGCCAACATCACGCTCCCCAAACACAACTCCGAAGTGATCCATATCTCGGTGGATATTGGCGGCACGCTCACGAAGTTGGTGTATTTTACGTCTGCGTCGGCCAAGGGCACAAAGAGCGGCGGCAAACTCCACTTCCGGGATTTCCAAACCGGCGCGTTTGAGACAGAAGCCTTGCAATTTATGATCCGTCTCGTGCGCGAGAGCATGTCCAAGAAACACTGTCCGCCAATTACGTACATCATTTCCACGGGCGGGGGAGCACACAAGTTCTCGAAATTGATGACCTCGGCGTTCGAAAAGAGTAAGTTGCCTATGCAAATCGTGAAAAAAGACGAGATGGAGTGTCTCATCAAGGGCCTCGACTGGCTCATCACGAAAATACCCAACGAGATCTTCACCTACGACTTGGAAAAAGATAACATCCGCTTCAACACTACACCCGTCACGGAAAAGGATATATACCCATACTTGCTCGTAAATATCGGCTCGGGCGTGTCGATGATCAAAGTCACCGGGCCTGGTCCCAACGGGTTTGAGAGAATCGGAGGCTCGTCGCTTGGTGGGGGCACGCTCTGGGGTCTCCTACTGCTTTTGACGGATGCGTCGGACTACAACGAAATGCTCGAAATGGCCCAGAAGGGCGACAACGAGAACATCGATCTACTCGTGGGAGACATCTACGGCTCCAGCTACAACAAAATCGGACTCAAGTCGAACCACATTGCGTCGTCTTTTGCGAAAGTCTTCAAGAAACTCCGATTTAGCCAGCTGGGGAAGAAACTCACTACCTCGGAAAAACTCGCGCATTTCCGCCAGGAAGACATAGCGCGTTCTCTATTATACCTGGTGTCCAACAACATAGGGCAGATTGCGTACTTGCAGGCACGTCGGTTTGGGCTCAAACGAATCTACTTTGGCGGCAGCTATATCTCGGGCCATATGCAGACCATCCACACGTTGAGCTATGCGCTGAATTTCTGGTCCAATGGTGAAATGCAGTCGTACTTTCTTCGACACGAGGGTTACTTGGGCAGTGTGGGTGCGTTTATGATGGGGCCCAACGGGGCCAAGCCCGCGGGTAGTGAGGGCGATGAGAAAAATGGAGGTCAGGGAAAGTGAGACAAGAAAAAAAAAGAGAAATACGGAGTTTTGGGAATTCAAGCTGCAATCATTGCAGATGCCAGTTGCCAGCCTGCTAATTGGGAGGATCTGGGGATTCGCATAAAGTACGAGAAAAAGACTGCATGCAATGCAATCTTCACGGCAAAAAACAACTAATGCCAAGACGTAGGCTAAAATCTCCTAATGAAACAATGAAACCAATGAAACTATAAACCGGTCACGATGGCCCCGTGGATCACATGCAACGTTGCAGCGGAAGAAAACAGCCCATTGCAAGACGTCTATATGCAGGATTTGTTCGCGCGCTTCTCCTCCTCCTTCACCACCAGGCAGGACTCCCCCACCAAATCCCCGTCACATGTCTGGAATAACACCTCTATTGTTCCAGTAGAAACCCACGCCAGTGCCAAAATTGCCGCCGCAACCGCCATAAAAAAGCAATAAATCGCCAGTATTAACCACGCTGGCCCATCGACCAGTTTCCGTTTTGTCCCCCGCTATTCTCCGGCATAAAGCCCCTTCCAAACTCGTCGGGTACATGGAACATGGATTCCGTCCCTGCACTGCGCAATCCGAACATCCCTTTTGAACACACCGCTCCCATAAGTGGTGGCCATTCTTTTTATTACAAGCACGTCCCTACTTCACCTTTGCAATTCTCTTCTGAGTGGGGAGAACACAGGCCCATTCTGCCGCCACACGACACCCCCAAAAACACCCCTGTTTCACCCACGCTCAAGATGGCCACTGTCACACAGCTCCTCGAGGAGACGCCGTCGAAAAAGCCCTCGAAAATGGAGGTGGTGACCCCGAAACCGGGCATTTTCATGGCGCTGAGTCTCCCGCCCTCCGTGACCAAGATTCTCCCGGGAAGGGGCGGCACGAAAACACCAGCGCCGGCCTCGGCGTCATCCCCCAAGGACATTTCCACGGTGGACGTTATCTGGGCCATGCTCAACGATCTCACGGGCAAGGACAAAATGGCCAAGGTGGCCCAGTACTCGTTGCGTTTGATCGTGCACCACGCGGGAAAAACACAGACTCATTGGAGCGACGACGTTGTGAACATCAAGCTGATCAGCGATACCTACGCCAGCAGCGACAAGGTGTTGGATCTCCTCGTGAACTTCGCCAAGAACCCACGTGCTTTTGCACAGGTGTTGGTGATTCTAATTTGCGCCCAGTTTTCACAAAGACTCTCTGGCTTCGTGCCTGCATTGGGGCTCTACCGACAGCTTTTGCGATTCGGCAAGTCGCCGTTCCGGCTCCACTCGTTGTTTGAAAAAGTGAGGAAAAACATGTATAAGGACGTGCCGGGCGAGGCGTGGAAAATCAGCGACAAGTTTTTTACCAAGTCCACGCTAGGCGAGTGTATTGGGTTATACTATAGCGTCAACGACGATATCGGGCTCCTCTACAAGGTCAAGGCCTTGAACAACAACTCGTTGCGGATGTTTGCGGCTCGCCACGAGTCCTACGCGTGGTACTGCGATTCTTGGTTTGCGCTATATAACGCCTACAACAACCTCCAGAAGTACTCGCAGCAGGAGTTTGAAATGAAGATCGCAATCCAGGTGAAGAAACGCTCGCGCACGATATCTAGACAGGTCTTGGGAGGCAGCTCGCTCCCTATCAACGGCCATTCCGACGACGACGCGCGTGACTTGCAGGTGCTCAAGGACATTCAGTTCCGCATCACGAACGCACGCTTGGACATCTACAAGACTATTTCCGACATCATCTTCAACTCGTACACTGTGTTCAACGCCAAGCTCCATTTCGACACCGTGCAGATGTGGATGGGCATTAGTGCTTCTGCGTTGGCCACGGTCAAGTTGTTCCGCGAGAAGAGAAAGGCCTTGGCGGGAATCTAGTCAGGGCGCCTCTAATCTCGGTTTAAAAGGAATTTCAATCCCAGTGTACACCTAATCACAGCACTAACTATATCCCGGATTCATTGCTGACCAATACCCTATATACACCACTGCCTAATTCATAATATCATCTAACGTGACGGTGGCAGGCACCTCCACTGCGGCTTTCCAGAACTTCAGAAGATGCCTGTCACCAGAGTCGCAAGCGATAATCACGATTTTCTTACCTGGGCCGTACTTTAATGCCGTTCTGACAGCAGCAACGCAGTTCACAGCAGCGGACAGGCCCCAGAAGAGTCCGTCATTGACACATAGATATTTGGCCATTTTCACCGCCTGCTCGTCGGTTACCCTTATTGCTTCGTCGATGTTTTTCTCGCCCTGCTTGAAATTCCACGTGAGTCGATTGAGGCCCACACCCTCCACCATCGTGTCCACCTGGTGTCTTCGGCGCATGCCCTCCTTTTCAACAGAGTCATACATGACCCCGAAATTGACTCTGTTCGCGAGGCCCGAACCCTGCGGATCAGCAAGAATAACCTTTACGTTTTCGCTTTGTTGCTTGAGGAATTTGGAGACTCCGGCAATGGTGCCACCGGTGCCGGAGCCAGTGACGAAAAAATCGAGGGTTTTCTCGACTTGTTCCCAGATTTCAGGGCCCGTGGTCTTGTAGTGTATACGCCAATTGAAGTCGTTCTCGAACTGGTCGGCAAAAATGGCATTGCGCCCGTTTTCCTTGTTTTCGTTCACTCTCTGTGCGCCAGTTCTGGCAGCATTGGTGTACTGCTTGGGGTCTACTATAGGAGCCGGCTTTACAGGTTCTACTTCGGCTCCTAGCGACCGCAAAAGCTGTAGCTTTTCTGGAGACGTGTCTGACGGAAGGCAGATGTGTGCGGTGTAACCTAGGGCGTTGGCAAGAACCGTGAAGGATATCCCCGTAGACCCCGAAGTGCCCTCGTAGATAACGTCGCCGTTATGGGGCTTCAATTTCCCCAAACGTTCGTTTTCTCTGATAATTGCGAGCGCCACGCGGTCCTTGGCCGACCCAGCAGGGTTCATGAGCTCCATTTTCGCATAAATCTTGCATCCTGTGTATTTTGAAAGCGACTCGATCTCGATCATAGGCGTGTTTCCGATGAGCGATGCCACGCCTCTGGTTTTCGGGCGGAGGAGCGTGAGGTCTTTTTTTTCTGCCCGGCTATAGTGCCAGATCTCGTAGCCTACAAAGATTATGGCGGCAGATGTGACTGCCCATTGCCTAGCACTCAACCACGACAGCATGAAGACATGTGAAGTAGGTAGAGGCATGGGTAGTAGTGATGCGAGTAGATTGGTGTGGCGTTATATGCACGACGAGATATGTGATCCGGAAGGAACACGTATTAAAAAAGGGCGTTTGATCTATTTTTGCATCTTGATACCTTAGAAAGGTGTTTTTCCGCGGTCTTACTCCATATCTTGTGTTGTTGATTGAGTTTTCGGATGTAGTAACAGCAGCGCCAAGTCATCGGTCACGTGAAGCACTCAATACGACACAAGCCAGCAAGGAAACTTGCATGAGCCTAAGATTTACAATGGCAAAGTCTGTCTAATGGTTGTTTTTGTTTGTTTCACTAAGAAAAACCAAGGTTGTATGGCATGGTGCTGCTTTAACGGCCACGATACTAAAATAGCCTTTACATGTCCCATACTGGCGATCGTAGTGTGAGCCACGTCACGAGATAGAACAAGTAAAGCCTTCCTCGTCACGCTCTCACTCTCTAAGATCCATGTAGAGCCGAAATTACAACATGTTATTTATTCTCGGTAATCTGACCTCCATCATCTACGTACTGGCCTGTCAGAATGTCCTTCGCGGCCATTAGCCGAGGCTCACAATCAGTGAACAGCCACTTTTTTTTCCACACTAGTGGCCCCAAAGAGGCTTGGACGCGAGAAGGTTAAAACCGTCATCGTTTTCCGAGCACACATCGCGGTCCGGATACTAGCTGTGCCGGTGAGGTTTTTTTGACGAAAATCTGTAGTGCACTCGAGCCATCCGTTGCCAAGGCTCGGCCTGTGCAGACTGGGGCGCACGCACGTCTAGGCGAAGTTTCTAAGCGGGGTACATCCAGCGAGGCAGAGCTGGTAACATGGATGGAAGGCGATAGAAAGAGAGGGGAGAGAACAGGAGGCCTTTCGCTGTTTTGGCGAAAAAAAAAAACTTATCGAAAATCACAAGAATCCGCACTGCCGCCACGGTGTTTTTTCGCCATCGCCACGCGGTCCAAAGTTGACATTTTCTTCATGTGACGGTTAAGCTACCGTGGCCAGAGGGCCTCTATGTAGACTGCGGCATTCCTGGCGCTGGAGTGCTTGAGCGACGCACCGTTTCTTAAGAGAACGGAGAAAAGAGAGAACAGACATCGAGCGTATGGTTTGAAGGCATTTATGAGAAAAAAGTGGCCCAGTCCTCGAAAGCCATCCTTTCCGCCTATCGCTCGATAACCAAAAAAAAAAAAATAAGCTTTCCTCTTTCCCAGATCTCCGCTCCGTAGTAACTCCGTCACTAGCCTGCACTCTGGCCCCAGGCGCGAATTCGACTGGGGTCTTTTTTCGGCCCGTAGCTCTCAGGCCTCCCCGGAAAAAACAACCCACGGTGCGACGTTTCCTCATTGTTTTCCACCACCAGATCGGAACACGACGGAGAATAGACGAAAAGTTGACCACTCGACGCAAGGCGACCAGACGCGAACGGAAAGAAAATCTTAAACGTTAGGGAACAATCTCAAACTCTTGAAGTCAGACGCTTACACCTTCACGCCACTGGACCAGTGTCACTTCACAACCTATCTTAACCTATCTTCAACCAACCTACACCACCCCTTCGTTCTTTCGCCGCCGTGAAGCCGAACCAACACAGAACAACCACACAACAGCCATGAAAGTCGAAAACGGCTCAAACACGCCCAAACCGGCAGAGCGCCCCAAGGCCTACACCATCAAGTACAAGCGGCCCAGGGGGTCTCGTGCGTGCACAGTGTGTCGGGCCCGCAAGGTCAGGTGTGACGCAGAGATCCACATTCCGTGCACCAACTGCATCACCTTCGGCTGCGAGTGCTTGCTTCCCGAAAACAAGAAGAAACTGGGCGCCAGCGAGAAACCGCTGCGAAAGAGAGCAGGTTCCGATGTGCCGAGGGAAATCCCCCCGGCAGACGTCAAGGAGTCAGGGGCGAGCTCCTCGGGGTCGGCGGGTAACGACGTGGACGAAAACACCGCCAACGGCGCCGCAAACTACCCCCTCAACTTGCCGCACAGCGCCACAAACACGCCCTTGCTGGAGCCCATACACAACATCTCGCAGATCTCCGTGCCGCCGTCGTTGACGTCCAGCTACAAGAACAGGCCGCTGATCCACAAGCGCGAAATGATGGCCGGATCCGGCAAGACATCAGTAACTTTTGTGGGCCATTCCAGCATCAGTCTTATGGCACAAAAAGTGGGCCAGAACCACCTCGAGTTGGCCCAGGATCTCTTCGAGTATTCCGACAACCTGCACCTCGATTCCGTCGAGCTCGAGATCCTCAAATTGCGGGGTGCGTTTTTGCTTCCATCGGAAGATCTCGCCACGGACTTAATCGAGCTGTATTTCGAGCACGTGCACCCGCTTATGCCCGTGATCAACCGCACGGAGTTCATGGCGAAGTTCAAGGACCCAAACGACTCGCCGTCGTTGATGCTCTTGCAGGCGGTGTTGCTCTGTGGGTCACGTGTGCTGAAGAACCCGTTGCTTTTCGACGGCAAGGGCCTGAGCGACTTGGCCTCGCTCACGTTCTTCCGCCGCGCCAAGGCGTTGTACGAAACGAACTACGAGAGCGACCCGGTGTCCATTGTTCAGACGGTGCTTTTGATCGGCTCGTTCTGGGAGGGTCCCGAGGACGTTACCCGCAACTCCTACTACTGGACTCGTGTCGGCGTGGGTTTGGCGCAGGGGTTCGGCTTCCACAGAGATATTGGCGCGTCTCCCATGGTGAGCGAGTCCGAGAAGAAGATCTGGCGCCGCATCTGGTGGTGTCTATTTGAGAAGGACCGTAACGTGGCGATTGCTTTTGGCAGACCTACCACTATAGATCTTGCCGATAGCGATGCGCCCATGTTGACACTCGATGACTTTAACGAGGACGACCCGGAACTCGGTGTTGTCTCGCCGTACCCGGTTAACCAGACCCACGCGTTGTACTTCATTCATTTGGTGAAACTTGCGGAAATCACCGGCATTATCATCAGCCACCAATACACCGTCAAGGCGGAGCTGATGAAGCGCACCAACAAGTTCTCCGTGATCCAGCGGTGCGACATGTTGATGGGCATCTGGTTCAACAACTTGCCACCAGAATTGCAGTTTTCGCTCACCGACGCATCCAAGCAGAACTTCTACGCGTGTCTTCTCAATGCGCAGTACTATAACCGGCTCTACTTGATTCACAGGGCTAATTTGCTAAGGATGGCGAGATCGTCCTCTACAAACCCAAACAACTACAAGTACCCATCTTGGGGAATCTCGTTCCAGGCGGCGAGAATGATCTCCATTGTGTCGAAAATCCTCCTCGACAAGGGCCTTTTGAAGTACTGCCCGGTGATGTTCGTGTACATCTTGTTCAGCTCGTTGATCATGCTCATCTACCATGTGGACTCGTCGAACCCAGTGATTGCATCTACTGCGTCAGACTCGTTGTTCATTTCCAAGGGTGTGCTCAAGGAAATGGGCAAATACTGGCAGGTGGTCGGAGTCTTGCTCAGACTCTTTGACAAGTATGCAAACGATAAGATCAAACGCGCCCAAGTGATCAAAAGGGGTACCATCATTGCCGAAATGCAGGAGAGAAAGTCCAGCCAGCACTACGATACTGGAATGGGGGTCACCACGCAAACTCAAATGACGTCCCCTAGCCAATCTTCGGCCATCTCCCCTAGAGGCAGTAGATACCAAAACGATGTGGTGGAGAAGCCCAGCAACGAGCAAGATGTAAAGGACGCTCCCGACATCGAGGAACTTGTGCGCCAGTATAAGAAGAAATTGAAGGATGAAGAAGAGCGGAGCCAGGAGGCTAAGGACACGGCGATGCACTACACAAACTCGAACACCGAAAACACACCTAACTCCACCCACTCCTTCCCTGACATTTCCTTGGTCACTGAAAAACAGGCTCCCGCCAGCAACTTCCTTGAAAACTTCGAGCCCACGCAATTATTTCCTACTGCGTTGAACAGCTACCCGAACTCGAGGGCGCAGTCCCCGTTCCAAGGCGGGGAAACGAAGAAGGAGAACGATTATCAGGAAACGCCCACGCCATTTCAAGGAGGGGCGTTTTCCAGAAGTGGTACCAACCTTGCTGGCGACATGTTTACGAATTTCGTGGACAGCTCGTACATCAACATGAACCTCCAGTCACACGTTGAAGACGAGGGTTACTTGAATGATGACTTGGGACAGCTTTTCAACATGCACTAGGGCCGTGCGTGAGACGAGAGAAGCGGTGATGCTCCAACTCCGCGGGTTTGATAAGTGCGGGGATTTCCCTACTGCATTGAAATTGAGTTATGGATGGGCGTACACCTGAACGTCTCCGTGGGTAATTGCTTTCTTACAAATCTAAGTGAGCGACATTGCTGGAGATTCAAATACGACGGTCCTCGGGACACTGCGGCACGCGAGCAGACACACTATTTATTTTTCGACATCAGAAACCTTCTCAAGTCAGAAGGTTTTTTTCCCTCGCTTGGTCTTCGACCGGCGTAGACTTTCTAGCAATTCATTTCTTTGTATCTTTTGATTATACCCCACCATGTTCTGTACCACGGATTCAAACACGTTCTGGCTCGCTTTGAGGTCCTCGATGCGACTATGCCAAAGGCTGCTCAATTGTAGCAATTGGGTGTAGTTTTTCTGGATCTGCAGAAGCTTGCTGTCGAGAGTTTCAGCCAGGCATTTCTGGAGGTATAGTTCCGAGGTGTTGTTCATGTTCTCCGTCTCAATTTCGGAAAGGATATCTGCTGTTTTTACGAAAAGCTCATTTTGCACTTCTTGTGTGAGATGGAGGCTGTCGATTTCTGGAACGTCGAACTTCGCCCAGTCGAGGTCGCTTTCTGAAATCGACTGTCTTTTCAGCGACTCGTGCTTTTTTCCAGAACCCGTGGTCACAAGCTCGTCCAAGTTTATCGGGATTCCTAGCTTCAATAGGAGGTTGTGTCTGAGTTTCAGCTTGGTCCAATTTGGAGGCTGGAGATGCGGTGTTTTGGATAGTTCATGGAACTTGACCACAGCCTCTTCCCCTAATAAGGAGCCTGATTTGGCGGTGTTTTTTGGCGCCGCTTCTGGAAATAGATAGTCCAAAGTACGCAGGATCTTTTCCGTGGTCACAAGTGCGTTTTCGTGGAAATCAGGTTCAGTTTGTGCTTCTTGTATGGGACTTTCGGCCTGCTCATACTCCTCAAAGGAGGCCTCATCAAACGACCCGAAATCGTCGTCATCGTCATCGCCACGACCGGGATCGGGATTTTCCGCACCTTCTTCGGGTCCTGGTTTTAGTTCTGTTTCCAATTCTGGGCTATTCCCGCTTGTACTAGTATCTTTCACTGACACGTTATGCTGGACAAGATGCCCCTCTGCTTGATCCGCACTGGGCTCAGTTGTATCCGCAGTATTCACAGCTTCATGAATATCGTTAATACTCTTGGATTTCGCCGATTCGTTCAAGGAAACGTCACTGAGAGTTCCAGTCACTGGCTCCATATTGTCACCTTGCTCACTAGGGCCTGCCTCATTTTCGTTTTCGGGTGCTACATCGTTATCGACTTTCACGTTACGTTCAGCAGCAGCATCTGCAGTGACAGTGGCCTTCTTTGATGCCGCCGACTTCAGCTTTTTCTTGTTTTTGGCCATTGTACTTTCTTACAAAGAAGTCCGTACAGCTACAGCCACGTCTGAAACTTTGGTGTACGGGTGTTTCTCCACTACTCAAATCAGATCTGGATACAATGTCCGAGCTCATCTTTATTAAACGTACATTCTTTGCATGCCTGAAATCGTTTTCTTCTCCGTGGGAAACCCCGGGAAAATGGCCCGGCATTCGGCAGGCCACTACGTGCTCAAGAACCTCATGGCCGCACTAGGTGCCAAGCAGCTCGCCAAGAAAGGCGTCTATTCTATTTCAGCGATGGACGGCGTGACTTTTGTCAAGTCTAATTCTTACATGAACGAATCCGGCAAGCTGCTCCAGAAATTTTTGGCTGGCGAACGAGTCGGACAGTGCGTAGTCATAGTAATATACGACGATTTCGAGACCGACCTACCGAAAGTGAAGCTCCAGCAGTTCAAGAAGAACGAGTCCCACGGTGGCATCAAGTCCACCGTCAGAGAGTTGCAAGCCACGGGAACGGAAGGGTATAAGCTTGGCATCGGGATTGGCCCGAAACCCGTGCAGGCATCGAGAGACATGATGGCTTCCTGGGTGCTTTCCGACTTCAAAGAGGACGAAAGACTAGCGCTTTCCACCTCGATGGAGTCCGTGTACAAGTACGTGGACGCCATTCTTTCCAGCGAGGGCAATATCGGAGACTGTAATAAACTAAACGCCCGCATCACCAGGGCCATGAAGGAGTCAGACTGAAACTTGCTCTCAGCCCAACTTCTCGGACTCGGTCATCTGGGGGTCAGTTTCAGCATCATCCGTGCTTTCTCCGTAGACCTGCTCAAAAGGGGTGTTGAGGTATAAAGGCCTGATTTCGCTGTCGTCGTCACTGGTGTCGGAGGTGTACTGGTCGTCATCCACACCAATCAAGTTCATGATCTTGAAATCGTCCACGTTGTTGTCGTCAGACACAATAGGAGACGGCGATTCCATGTTTCTCTGTGAACTGGCCTGGCCAGATCGCGTGGAGTCTCTGCCCCTTTCGATGGCCCGTTCAATACTAAGTCTGTGCTTGACAAAGAGCAAGCGCGGGAACATGCTCCGCTGGCCCTTCATGAGATACTCCTCCATCTGCGCCTCGTTCGGGTCCAGAAGAATGTACAAAAAATCCTTGAACCGGTTGCGCGGCCAGATGGTGATGGTGCCGGTGAACCTCTGGAGGAACACGTTCAGCCAGTCCTGCGCCAGCCAGCGGGGGAAAAGATCGAGCAACTTGATGATCTCGATCCACTTTTTGATCTCCAACTTGAGCAAGTGCTCGCTCGCAGTGGCAAAGAAGCCCCCGCGAAGAGACGCAAACTTATGGCGCCTGGTTTTCCTTCTGGCGATGGCCACCGGTTTGCCCACTGTGCCTTTGGGGGCGTAGAAAAACAACGAAATGTGCGGGTTCACCTGCGACACGATCGAGAAGTTCACATTGTAGTATGTGTTCAACGCGTCGACCGGAATGTCTGTGCGGAGCGACCCGTCTCTCCATTTATTGCCCATGCTGAATGGCACGGCCTCGTCGCTTTTGGTGTCTTTCATCATCAACACCACTGGGTTCAAAATGCCGGGAACCGCAGAGGACGCTAGCAAGGATGACCATATAATACAGCTGGGAGACGTCACGGTATTGCACAAAATCACCGGCGAGTGTGGTTCCGCGGGCACAGTAGAAATATTCAACTGCCGGCCGGTCATTTGGTACGCCTCCTGAAAAGTCGTCAGGCCCCTGGTGAAAAAGTTCGATTTCCTCGCCCAGTCTACCGCATCAAAACGGGCACCCGTGCGCCAAAAGCGCGGGATCCATACGTACCAGGGGTCTTCGCAGGCGGTGATTTTCGTGGCTAGTTCCGGCACAAGCAATTTGCGCAACTCCTCGTCGGTATAAGTACACGCCAACGCAGCAATTAGGCCTCCGCCAGAAGTGCCCGAAATAATACGCGGCAACGAGTCGTTGTCCAAAAGCGCCTTGACGAGCCCAAAATGCGTGTATGCGAAGCAGGCGCCGCCGCTGAGACAGAGAGCGGTTTTGCCATAGTTTTTCTGCACGACACGGAAGAATTTGCGCTTCATTTTCGCAGATACTTGTGCCTCGGTGGCATTGGCGACGCAGTCGATTGCCTTCACCACCTCCTCGATATACCGTTCCACCACTTTCTTCGTGCCGTAGTACCGGTGCAGGTAGAGCTGCCTGTTCTCGACGCCGGCGAAGTTCTTGCGGAGACAGCCCTGCAAAAACACCATCAAATCCGGAATGTCGTTTTTCTGGCGCAACACCTTCAACCGCTGGATGGTCTTGAGGAGCGTGCGGTAGTCGTAGTAGGAAAACCGCGGGTTGTCGGACCACTTGTCGAGGCCCAAGAACTCGTCCAACTTCACGGCGTTCTCCACCCATTCCTCGTACGTTGTCGACAGGCGCAACTTGTCGCGGAGCTTTTTGCGCTCGCCGGTCCACGTGAAGAAAAACTCCAGAAGCGCCACGTAGGCACGGATCAACGTGTACAAAAAAGCGAGGAACACGACCCAGACTACGATTAGAGAGAGGAGCGGCCAGCGGAAGATTTTGTACGACGACGACATGCGGAACTCGCTCGTGAAGCGCTCCGTGGTCGAGGACTTTGTCGCTTTCTTGCCACGTGAGCGGGGGGCGCCCGTGGGGAACCAGTCGCTTTTCGACACGATTTTCGCCGGTTTGTGCTTGCTTTTCGGCGACATGGGTTCCAGCGGCGGCGTCCGGTCCGAGTTTCTCCGCGGCGTCTTCGGGAGCGGCAGGAGCACCGCCAGATTGTACTGTAGATCCTCCAGGTCCAACTTTTTTGCCTCTTCTTGCACACCATTTGCATGTGCCAGAGAGTAGCCCGTGGAAAGGGCACTGGCCGCGTCCTCCAGGTCCAGCTCCTCCCATATCAAGGCTTTTGCAAACGCGTGGATATGGTCCTCGTTGATGAACGTGGCATCTTCGAAAGGTACGTTCATTGTGGGGCTAGCGAAAGTGCGTTGCAGAGATAACGCGATTGCGGTGGATTCGGCGGTTTTTGCTGTGGGCCGTTTCGGTGTATCACGTGTGACCCGCTGGCCGTATGTGTGCTGTAAAGGAGGGACTTAGCAAAATAAGTAGCAAAACACGGCTCCAAAGGTATGGAGATTGTCGGTGAAAAAGCGCTGTGGTGGGAGCTGGGCCGGGTATGTGAAAGCGCACGGTGCAGGAGATAACAAAGTGGTCATGTGAAGGCATACCAGTATGTTGGGCCCGCACATGCGTTGAAGCGGGAAGAAACGTTGCGAGACGGGTTGGGTTTTGGAAAAGGAGCTGATTCACGGAGGAAGAAGGTGACGAAAGAAGAAGGTGAAGAAGAAGAAGGTGACGAAAGAAGAAAGAAGAAAGCAGCTGGCGCAGGCGTAGTTTTTTGGAGTTCTGATGGAAAATCTGTTCCAGCAGTGGGGTGAGTGGACTGTCACACAGCCGTGGCATGCTTAAAAAAGGATAGCTCGGTATTACGTACTTTTTAGTAATCGAGGGTGCAGACGCAGATTGGCTTAATAAAGTACTCGTAACGTTGCCAAATAGGTGAGCCTTATCAGGTTGTTAACGTGGGTGCGTGCTAAGGTTAGCTATTAATGTGAGTAGTGTTCAGCACTTAGATGTCTATTCCCAATGTGGATTATAATGTGTGTTGAACGTACGTTTTCATCTGGATCGACTTACTTTCTAAAGTTTGGAGCACGGTCTTTATCTCTTCTCAGTACTTTGTAATGTGCAAGCTATATTGGAAAGGGCTCTCAGACCATGGACATTCTATTCCAATGAGTGACAGCTTGGATTTCTCGAAAGAAGTTGATAAACGTGGTTCAGCCAATTAATAATTATTGATCGGTCTTTCAGCGAACAAAAAATAGTCTCCATCGTGGGATGTGGGCAATTCTCCACCATTTGCAAATTTTATCACTGCTCTCTCGAGAAAACGAAATACTAGATGGACTAGATAAAATCCGTTTTCAAGCACTAATGAAAACTGGCCAGTTTCTGCGGTTCCCAGATCCCAAACCGTTCTTTTCGTCCTGATCAATTGTCCCCAACCAAGACAAGTCAAAAGTGTGGCTCCGTCCACGTTATTCCATTGAAGTGCTTCTGCATAAACGGCCATAAGCGCACCTAATACTCTTGGCCAACCTACTAATTAGAGAATCGCAACCAAAACACAACCACTCACATTTATCTGTGAAAGTCTCAATTCATCTATTGATCAACTACTCATTCTTTGAAAACTTACCCATGGTCGCTCTTCTCGATATCGAGGGCACGGTGTGCCTGATTTCGTTCGTGAAGGACACGCTTTATCCATACTTTCTTGAAACGTACCCGACAACCATCGCCACGATCCAGTACCCCATAAGCGGCCAGGACGAGATTTCGACAATTTTGAGCGGGTTTCCCGACGAGGCCAAGCAGTCCAAGGACAGCTTACACAAGTACATCTCGCATTTGGTGCTGAGCGACATCAAGGACCCTGTGTTGAAGGCTTTCCAGGGTAAAGTGTGGAAATTGGGCTACGAAAAGGGCGAGTTGAAGGCCCCGGTTTATCCAGACGCCATTGATTTTCTTGAAAGATCGAGTTCCACCTATATATACTCGTCTGGAAGCGTGGATGCGCAGAAGCTCTTGTTCTCTCACGTAGACGTGGACGGAAAACTGGTGGATTTCACGCCTAAATTAGCCGGCTACTTCGACATTACGACCTCTGGATTCAAGCAGGAGCAGAAATCCTACGACAAAATCGGGTCTGAAATCGGTGTTGCTCCTGACCAAATCGTCTTCTACTCAGACAACATCAATGAGATCAAGGCAGCGCATGCTGCGGGGTTGAAGACCAGGCTTGTGATCAGGCCAGGAAACGAGCCTGTGGCTGAGTCAGAAAAGGAAAAGTTCACGGTCATTACTACTTTTGCGAAGGAGTAAGGTCTTATGTAGAGTGGTATAGAGAAGATGTGGGGCACGGCTACATTATAGCTGGTTGGGGAAGAGTGGATGGAAATTTTTAGCCTCTGCAAACGAATATTAAGCCATGCGGCAGCTTATATGAGCGGCCGATGATCTCGAACAACAGCAAAGATTTCACAGTCCTGGGTTCAGTTAGCAAAACTACGTCTTGCAATACGTCTTGCTGAACCAATCTTGCTGTTTGCTGATGTTACTGACAGAATCAGGCGGTCATCGCCTCCTTAGCAAACTGTACTTGTAGATCAATCGAATAGTACTCAGCGAAGAATTGACGAATTTCCAATATTCGTCACAGCCTTTGGCATTGTTTTCTTCCTGCCGCCTATGTATACAGTTGGCTGTGACACTTGAATCATGGCTGTTCTTGACTATTCTTTCCTACTCTTGACTATTCTTGGCTGACTTTGGCTAGGCCAGAGGAGTCAACGGTAAATGAAGTCCTCAAACACTCTTTCCTCATACTCTTCAGTATCTACGCCTCACCCCAGCCCCCACTCTACACATCCACCCGGCAATGCCTTCTTACTATACAGCTCCTACTCCCCGTCCCTACACTTACCCACTAGGT
Organism: Metschnikowia kunwiensis; assembly: GCA_030583255.1. NCBI lineage: Eukaryota > Fungi > Ascomycota > Pichiomycetes > Serinales > Metschnikowiaceae > Metschnikowia > Metschnikowia kunwiensis. The sequence goes on from JAJMHQ010000008.1 coordinate 72,964, forward strand.
GTCGCGGAACAAGATATCGGCGGTGATCTCCTCGTTCTTGTCGCACGCCATGTAGACCTGGATCACCAAGTTCCGCTCGAACCCCAACTCGCACAACCGCGCGATCGCCTGCTGGTCCTGTTCCGTCAAGTCCACGCGCACCACGCCCTCCTCACCCGCGTGCTCCTCGTCCACCTCCATGTCAAGGTCACCCTCCAAGAACCGCTGCACGAAGCCCTCCGGATCCTGTGCGATCATCGCGGCCGCCTGCGGGTCTGCCGCAGCCATGCGCTCGAGCAACGGCTGGATCAACTCCGGGTTGCTCTGGATCGCCTCGCGGAGCAAGGCTAGCTGGCTCTCCTCGCTCATTCCGCCCAAGCCCTGGTCGTGGGAGTCCTCGGTGGACGCCGCGGCGGCCGCCTCAAACAAGTTTTCGTGGTCGCCAGAGGGCGCTTCTTCCGTGGGTTCTTCGGCGTCTGTCTCCGCCACTGCAGCCGGCGGCTCGCGCGCCTGCAACGTCTCCGGGATTCCCGTGAGCAAGTACTCGACGGCACGGTGTGGATTGTTGAACGCGGCACGCAAGGCACGCTCGATCTCGGGCCGTTCGTAGCCCATCTCCATCATGTTCTGGATGGCCGCCTCGCGCTCCAGGCCGGCGGCAAAGTCAGCCGTCGTGCTGGCCGGGGCCTCTGTTTCGGCCTGTGCGGGCTCCGCCTGTGGTGCGGGCTCGGCGGCCTGTTCTGTGGCGGGCGCAGGCACTTCCGCTGGGGCGGGCGTCAGCGGCTTCTTTTGCGACACCATTGTGATCACAGAGTCGCCGTCTTTGATTTTGTACTCCAGCAATTGTTTCTCGTCGAGAAGCACTTTCCCTGAGTAGACGAACTTCAACTGGGAGGCGTCGACCTCCTTGATGGCCGCCACCTTCTCCTTGGCGGCAAGAACCTGGGTGTTAGTACGCGGCACGTGACTGAGGTATCATAAGGGGCGGGGTGGGCGGGGTTGTGGGTTCTGGCGTTTTGTGCAAGTTTTCCGTAGTTTTCTTGTGTTGAGGATTGTTGCTGGATTCTGTGTGGTTTGTAAGGCAGCTGAGGCCATAATGGCTACGGTGTGCGAGGCAAGAGTTGCGACGAATCATGGCCAGTAAGGGGAAAAATAGGAACATACCGTGTCAGAGGGCTCTGCGTCGATCTCGACGGTCTTTTTCTTCAAGTCCCGGAATTTGAGCTTCATCTTGCGGGTGGTTTTCAGCGGGTGGCACTCTGTTTTTTCGTTGGCTGTGGAGAAGTCTTGAGGCGAGAAGCCGACTGCAGACGGGCAGGGCCGGAATTGGAGAGAAATGCGGACTAGTTGGGACTGTTGGTTGGGGCCGCGCGGGGAGTGGAAATAGGAGAACAGCGTGTTTGGGTGTTTGGGCGACGTTTGGGAGATTTGTCTTTTTATTGTTTTGCTGGGATTCTTCAGGAACGACTTCCACGGCTGGGGGTATTTTACGTCGAACGAGGTGGTTTTCTGGTGGGTGTTCGTGGATGTTATTGGTGAGTGGGTGTGCACGATGGACCTGATAGTATATGCTCGGTGCTGAAGAGAGGTTAGAATCTGGAGAGGTGTTGGAGTATATTTAGTTGTATTTGATATTCATTGCTGTACGAAGACGGACGTGGCAGGCAATATTGAGTAGAGGTATGGGAGAAGTGTGGCCCCTCGGTGATATCTGGGTAATTGAGACTGATGGGTCATTGAGTACTAGAATACTGACGAGGTTGAGCAGTATACACTGGATGTTTCTAAGTTAGCAAATGGCTGCGGTATACCCTGATAGCCCCACTCCTTTTCTATCCTTACTGGGACATCACAGGCGTAATCTTTGAGATAGCCATAGTTGTCTTCGTTTTCAGGGCGAAATCCGAAAGATTTTGAACCCAAGCGGCCCTTTTGACAGGTACAGACTCGCCACTTTCATCGTGAATGAGTGAGTGGAATCCTCGATGGGAGTCTGGGGTGCTCCAAGGTGGCACAAGGGAAGGCAGCCGAGATGTTCTCTAAATCAAGCAAATGCAAGAGTATATTAGGAGGAGATAAGGCAACCCTCAGCACCAATTCGGACTGCCTTTCTGTATCTTCTTGGGAGATCAATACTATTGATAAGTAGCACATCTGACATTCTCAACGTGCTGAAAGTAAAGTAATCCAGCTTTACGAATCAGATCATGAATCGCTAGACAGCTTGTATGAAATGTTGGATCTTCTAGAATTTTGCAACCACAGCCGTGAACGATCCACGTGACCTCATTCTTGAAAAAGTTCACTTAAGTTACTCTTCAAACATTCCCATTTACATAACTGTTTTACGTGTTAAATGTTACTCTGTAGTTATAAGCTGGAAAGGACTGGGAAAGTGTGGTGCAGTCAAGCTCCATAACGTGCTCAAAAATGCGGCGGATCCATCTCTACGGTAGCCCTAGAGTGATCAGAAATTAAAACATAATGCTGCCGTTGCTCCTGTTTGGGACCAAAAGAAAAGACCAAAATCACTGCAACTCTACTCAACTATCCCCGCCGTCATAAGTGTATCCCACTAAACATCCTGCACAAAACACCCACCTCATCGTCGCCCAATCCAAAAAACAGTCACAACAATCTTGTGACTTACTCATAAGTGTTATTACCCCACAATGTCGGCAGACAGTGATCTACACCACCACCGGGAAGAAGAAATTCTGCACTTGCAACTGGGAACAAGTCCTGGAGTGGAACATCGTGAAAGTGAAGAAACCATCCCAGGCCAGAATGACGATTTCGCCCTCGAAAACGCGATTGGCGATGCGTTTATGCAATTGGCCATGCTAGGCCAAGAAAACAGCCACGGAAACACCGCAAAGGAGTCAAAATATAATGCAGAGTCTGGCGAAAATCATAACATAAATGACCCTGAGCCTCAGGGGGATTTAGCCGCCGACTCCGGCGATGATGGTAAAGATTCGGGACCCCTGGACATGGATTTAGAGCATGCTGTGGGGGATTTATTCACGTCTCTTTCACACGAAGAACCCTCAGAAAGTAAAAGAAGATCGGGAAATAGTGGTGACGAGGCCCCGGGAACGGCAAACTCGGATGCAATTCTGCATTTGTCGGACGCCGGCAATAGTGGAATCGCCCAAATATTGGAGGAAGATGTGTCGAGAAACGAACCGGAACAAGGAGAAAGGCACGGTTACCAGGCAGGTGTCGCTCTGAAATCCCCTCTAAGCTCCTTGGAGGGCCAACGAGCTGCTGGACCACAAGAAAACATAAGCTCAAGCCATCCCGAAAACAGCCTGAAAGAAGAGCTCCACGGCTCGCTCGAGCTACCGCACTCACCCCACAACGCACACGCGCACGGTCTGCCTGGAAAGCACAGCGATAATGCCTCCAGAGAGGGGTCGCCGATGACCTCCATGTCAGGCAATGTCCACCACGACAATTCAGACGACGACGATTTGGAGAACGCTATTGGCGACGCCTTCAAAAACCTTGTTGGCGGTGGTGCGGATGATCACGAGTCACTTCCGCATTCGGAGCGTCAAAGTGGCGAAGAGGATTTTGACGATGCCAACCTAGAAGATGCTATTGGAGCAGCTTTCAAGTCTCTCACAGGGGAGTACACCGAGAAAGAACATTCTAATGTTGAAGATGCCGCTGCAAGCTCGAAAAGCCATGCCGGGGAACCAGGATCTGGAAGTGCGCCAAATGAAGGTATCGACATTGGCAGTATTGTGAACAGTGCCGTTCAGCAAATCGGTGGACAGCCTGGGTCCGACCTGCGGATTCCGAAAGATTCTCACAATAGCACCGAATACAGCAGCCAAGTACACACTGAACCATCTGGCCATATACAGGAGCATTCTTCGTCTGGTCATAATCCCCCAGATCATAGTGCACAAGATCCTCAGGATTTGGACGCCGCGTTGAAAGCAGCTGTGGCCGATGCAGTCAAAAGTGCCTTCCCCGCAGGAAACACCAAGTTGACTAATCCAGAAGTCGATGCCGAGAAGGAGCTGGATTTGGACCAGTTGCAGATGAACGAGATTCTCCAAAATGCGTTCAACATGGCGATGCAAAACCCACAGGAGCTTCTCGCGTTGGACGCGGAAGAGACCCCTGAAAAGGCGCACTCCCCGGAAGACCATGTTTTGGCTTCTGCTACGGCAATCGCAGCGATGTCTGTGAAAAAAGCACTCGACAACAAGGAGAGTGGGATCGCCAAGACAGGCCCGGAAAAGACAGCCAACAAAAAGCCTCTTTCTATCGCGGAGACGTTGGCCCTACACCGATCAAACATGAGCACTGCTCAGCGTGACTACTCGTCGATCAATTCCTTGGAAGATTCAGGCCCGTCTTCGTTTCGCGGTTTCCAGCCCACTTCCCAGAACCACCCACAACTATCCACCATCCTATCTTCCTTATCGCAGCACATCCAATCCGGAACGCACTCCTCGAACTTGATGCAGGTCATCAGGCAGATGACGAATGCGTTGATGCTCACCAAAAAGCTCCCTGCCAATTTCAGCAAGGCCGGCCAGGACATGGTAAAGGAGGTGAGGAACTCGGGGGACAAGGGTGTGTTTGTGGCCAGCTTGCACAAAACCAAACACTACATCCTAGGCATGCTTGGAGACGAAAACCGCGTGCGAGCACTGGCGTTGATCGAGAACATCTTGGAAACGATCGACCCAAAGCAGAGGTCCTCGGTGTCGTATGAAGAAGCCAGTAGCGAACACCCAGGGAAAACGGAGCTGGATTTGCCGCAGCTATATGATGCGGCTTTCTCGACCTTGACCACTATTGACATGGCACGACTCCGCATGGCCATAGCGGGGGTCAAGCCCGAGGTGGACTCCACCGAACACAAAAGCCGTATCCGCGAAGGCAACCGCGAGCGCAAGAAAAAGTGGAGGGAAGGCAACGCAGAGCGAAACAAGGACAACGACTTGCGGTGCCGTGTGCTCAAGCGTGCGGCGCTCAAGTTTGGAGAGGGGTCCTCAGACGAGAAGCTGGAGTGGATAGAAAGAGAGTACACCAAGCGGCGCAACCGGCGCCTCAGCAGGCAGAAGAAAGAAGACGCCAAAATGGACAGCTCGTCCGAGGACTCGCCTGCACAGGACCCACTCCTAGTGAAGAGAGTCACAGATGCTTTCGACTTGATCACGGAGTGCGGATACGACGAGGATCCGAGGGCCGTGCTTTTGGCTGTGTGTGCCATGTCTGCAGTAGTTGCGTCTTCGTGTGCCGAGGTGTTGCACTTGCACGACACCCTGGTTTTGGGTGCTGCGCTCTCGCTGATCCTCGGCTCCATTTTCGAAGGCAGCCTAAGGTCCGGAACCTACCGCAAATTCATGTTTCTCGTGAAAAGAGAGGACGAGCCCGCGGAGCCCGGCCCAGAGTTAACGCGAGAAGAGCTCCTACGCAAATTCTCGGCCTTGAATGCCCAGAACTCGTCTGGAATGTCAGCCCTCGATGCGTTGAGACAGTCGCAGAAGAGACTCGGCCTTGACATTGTAGACCTGCTGTACAAGAGGATCAAGACGGACCGCACAGACGACTACTCGGACCTGGCAGACTTCGCCGATCTGAGCTCGTCATCTATCAGTTCGTGGACCACCGCCAGCAGCTTGAAAATGCCTCTGTACAGGAAACCGTCAGGTTTGTCCACAGTCACTGATCCGGAGCTTTTCAAGGTGGACCTTTCGCGGCGAGAGTACGTGGAGCCCATACCCAAGATTGCGTCGCCGTTCATCTCGAACAAAATCGGAACTGAGGCGAGCACTGTTCCCCTCGCAAGTGGGTTCAAAAAGCCCGGAAACCTCCAGCGGCCTGGGTTTTCCAAGCCGTCTAGTAAGGCCAGCAGCCTCGGCTTTCCCACGCTCTACTCGGCGTCGTTCCGGCTGAACTAGGGTGTTCAATTCTTCTTTGTATTAGTAATAACCGACTCACTGGGTGTGAAGGTCTGCAGGCTGGTCAGTAGTGTCCAATAATATCACGGGTATCACGAAGATCTCAAGAAGTTCTCCATATAATCTCCATAATATCTCCGTTTCTCACTAGTATTTTCGAGGCTGGTATCCTACAAGTGGTCTAGATCTACGTATCAGGTGTCGTCAATATATCGCACCTCATAGACCGTGTTATTTGACCTGATTGCTGCCTTGTTTGTAGTTCTCGCTGTGAAGCATTGCCCAAAACTGTGTATGTTTGTTAGTTTGAAATGTCTTTACGCATTGTTACTAGAGCGGATGGATAAACTCGAAGACCGAGCCACCATTTTCTTACAGTGCACCAGCAACACGCATTGATATTAGTAGAGGGTCACTAAATCCAAAGACCAACGAGAGTGAAGCCCGTTTGAAAAACTGGTGCCACTGATAGAAAAATTGCACTCTCCTGTGGAAGGACCATATAATCGCTACCCTCAAGATCTTGCTGGGTAGGCCAGTTCTTACCTAAGTCGTAGTTGCTAGAAATCAAGTCAACCTTTTTTTATAGATCTCAACACGTCCCAATTCTCGCTTCTAGTACTCGAACCAGCTACCGGATCTCGTATCTCTTCCACAGTGAGCAGGCACTCAACGTCCTGTAACTGTTCTTCTGCCAACCCTCCAAAACTTCCCTTCGATTCCCACACCCACCAAACACCATAAATCGTGGTTGACAATGCAAACCATTCCCACTCCACTAAATAGGGTGCGTCTCTTTAAGCAACCACGCATACGCTCGCTTGTCCCCCATTTTCAACAACTTCGCCGCAAACGCCTGTCTCAAAGTACCGTTGAAATCATTGATCCACTTGATCTCGATCGGCGTCAAGTACTTTTTCTCAATGAGTTTCAAGCAAAATGGCACTTTGGTCAAGTACTTGAACTCAAGGTACTTGCCTCCATTGCGTGTCCTGCCAAACGAGGGACTGCACTCGGTCACCTCGAGCTCGCTCTCTACTCGGAACCCGCACTCTCCATCGATATAGTAGCCAGGCTCGTCCGTCACTATAGCGCCCTTTTTGAAGTAGTCGTTCTGGCTCGCGCCGCCAGACGTGGTCAGGATAAACAAGGGGCCCTCGTGGACATTGCCAAAACTGCCGATGCCGTGGCCCGTGCCGTGGTTGAAATCCAAACCTTCGTTCCAGAGCGGCTGTCTGGCATACGAGTCGAGTACTGTACCGGTGGACCTCGATCCTGCAGGAAACTTCGCCATGGCCACTGCCAAATGGCCCTTCAACACCAAGGTGTAGTATTTTCTGTATTCGTCGGTCAAGCCGTCGTTGCCGAATTTGTACGTTCTTGTGATGTCGGTTGTGCCCTCGAGGTAGTGCGCCCCCGAATCGAGAAGGTACGGTTTCTTCGGGTCGATTATGGCGTTTTCGCTCTTCGTGGGTGCGTAGTGGATGATGGCCGCGTTGGCCCCAGTGGACGAAATCGTTTCGTACGATAAACCCTTGAAATTAGGGAGTTTCGCGCGGATTGCGTATATCTTCTGTGCCGCCTCGTACTCCAGCACTTTTTTCTTGTGGAGGAGCTGGTTTTCCAACCACGCAGAGAAAACAATGAATGCTAGCGAGTCTCTGGTCTGGGCGATGTTCGCATTGCGCAACTCGGTGGGGTTTTTGAAAAGCTTCGTTACCGCAACAATGGACAGATAAATGATGCCACGCTTGGCGGTGGAGTCTGGAATCAGGTCGAGGAGCGCAAAGTTGCATGCGCTTTTGTCAGGTGCGATGATTGTCAAGTCCGGGTTGGTCACTGTGGCCCTCAACGCACCCAAATCCGGATAGAAGTAGTTGTAGTGCTTGATTACGAGCCCTTCGATTTCGGAAAGATGCTCCTTCACGTCCGCCAATTTTTGCTCGTCGCAGTAGAGCCACACCTGGTCACGTGTCACGACCACGTAGCTGAAGAAAAAGGGCAGGAAGGGAATATCCTTGTCGGCCCGCAAATTGAGCAACCAGCCGATGTCGTCCAACGCGGTAATAAGCATATGTGTAGCGTTGGATTCTTCCATCTGGGCCCGAATTTTCGCGATCTTTGCACTGCTGGACTCGCCGGAATACTCTATTGGTAGCGCGTAAACTGGCTCCATCGATCTGGGTGGCTTTTCCTTTCCCCACACGGCATCCACAAAGTTCAAATCTATAATGGGCTTAAACTTGACACCCCTTTCTGCCAGCGCCAGCAAGAGGTACTGGCCCATTTCCAAGCTCAAGAGCTTGGGATCGCACGAAATAACCGACGACAACTTGCTGCCTGCTGCCTTGGTGAGTGCAAACTCCTGCCAGCTGGGGTATCCTCGCATACCCTGTTTAAGCAATCTCCAACAGCGAGAATCAAGCTGTTTTTCGGCTTGCAAGAAGTAGCGACCATCGGTAGATAACGCTGCCTCTCCTACTAATCCGTCAGCGTCGTCCAAGGTTATCACGCAGAGGCCAGCGGAGCCGGTAAATCCAGATATGTACTCGCGTCTTTTATCGGCCAAAGCGGTCTCCTCAGATTGGTGCTCGTCCTCGCTGGGAACTATGTAGACAGAAACACCGTGTGTCTTCATCAATTGGCGCATTTTGGCGAGTTTTTCCTCGGCTGAAAGCGTGCTTTTTACAGCATTATCGGAGAACGGTAATTCTGGTAAAGGCTCGTTGTCCAGGGGCTGCTCCCCTGCGATAAGGGCTTCAAGGTGGGCATCTACATCCGATCCATCTTGGGCTGAGAAGTCTCCATTTCTTCCCGGAAAAATCGGCGAAATGCACCCAAACGGTTTAGCAAGAGTGTTGGCGATAGCTGATGTCCAGGTCATTTGGGGCACGGCGTCCTCGGCGTCGATGAGGGGGAGCTTTTCCATGATGAAGTGTGTATTTTTGGAAGGATGTGGATGTGCGATGAAGAAACAAGAATAGTAAAATTCCGCTCTGGGTGGGAATTATATTATGTTGAAGGAGCCGTATGGGTGCAAGGCAAGTCCAGCGAGATAAGTCACGTGATAGGTTTTATGCGGTTTGCACGGGTAAGGTGGAGAGTTATTTTATAGTCCCTTGAGTGGAAACAGCCGGGAGTCGGGTAAACAACGAAAGAAAAAACGGAAGAAAAAAAAAGAAGAAAAAAAAACACAACTTGTGAATTATGTAGATGATTTCCGGGATTGTGCGAGCCACATTCATAATATCGATTAGGTGATCAACCAGCTTCGCGATAGTTCAGATTTTTTCGAAGGGTCCTTTAAATTGAGCGTCTTGGATGAGATAAGAACTCTGGCAAAAACTCTGGGTTTGAAACACGCTACCGAAATCACCACTTCTCATTGAGGGAATGTGGGCCCCATGGTGCACAACGTCTATGGTCAAATCGTTGTTGAGTCTTGATTTTTATTTATGTAGACGATAGCTGGAATCGAAACCGCCCTCTGGAATCAGATAATGTGCATCCTTCTCGGAATCGAGCCCTAGTAAATCAATCTAAAATCTTTTCTTTTCAACTACAAATAGCAAGCTTGGCAGCGGAGTTCTACTCCGGGCGCTCGACGTTTCCTCAACAAGTCTACTTAAAGGGAGAATCTTCACCTTTAGGGCCACGTCCACCTATACATTACGTACTATCCCCGTCTTCATGTTCCCCCGTAATTGCAATTTCTGGCAGAACCTAAACACGCTGAAACCCAACGTTTTCCCATTTTATGCCAAAAAAATCTTCGCCTTGAACCCCGTATCTTTCCCATATAAGACACTGTCTCACCCAGGCTGGCCACCCCAAAATTAACCTACACTACCGACGCGCGCCTACGCGTCAGCGTTTTCCCAAACAATAAACCCAGCCTGTAAATACACTCTCCTAAAGTGCAAACTCCAAATCCCACCTAACCTATCCTAGATTTTGCTCCTCAGTATGGGTCGTCTTGTTGGGCTCGAGCTCCACAACTTCAAATCGTACAAAGGCACGGCGAAAATCGGGTTTGGCGACGCGTCCTTCACCTCCATTATAGGGCCCAATGGCGCCGGCAAATCCAACATGATGGACGCCATTTCTTTTGTTTTGGGCGTGCAATCCTCCCATTTACGGTCCCACCAACTTAAGGATCTCATTTACCGTGGGCGGCTAGACGCCAGTGGCGATTTAGCGCCGGCTTTACAGATCACTTCTGCGCATGTAAGCGCGCTATATGAAAAAGACTCAGGCGAGGTGATCACCCTCAGGCGGGAGATCAATACAAACGGAAGCTCAGATTACAAAATCAACGGGAAAAATGTCACTGCGTTGCAGTATTCTATGGCGCTTAGGGCGGAAAATATCTTGGTTAAGGCACGTAACTTCTTGGTGTTTCAGGGTGATATCGAGAGCGTGGCTGCGCAGTCTGCTAAGGACTTATCCAAATTGATTGAAAACATCAGTGGCTCTGCGGAATACGCATCTGAGTACGACCAATTGAAGGAAGAACTGGAGCGTGCACACGAATTTGCAACCCAGGTCTTCTCGCGGAAAAGAACGTTGAATTCCGAGTCCAAGCAGTATAAAGAGCAAATGCGCGAGCAAGACTTGTTTGAGTCGAAATTGAGCGAGAAATACAAGCTCATTAAGATCCTTCATCTCTATCGGATCTTCCACAACCAAAAGCGCCATTACTTGCTTGCTGCGGATTCAAGAAGGATTTCCGAGAAACTCGACGAGGTGAAAACTGCGGTTTCAGCGAATGAATCGACCCACAAGTCGAAAAGATCCGAGGTCTCGAAAGCTACGCTTGCGCATAAAAAGCTCGAGTCGCAAAGAATAGAAAAAGCAGTGACCGCTGAGAATCTCCGGAGGGCTATTCTTCCAATAACTTCGAGCAAAAAGTCTTTGGAGTCGACCGTCTCGCTGGCACTGGCGAAAATCGGAGATTTGCAAAATGATCTCGAGAATCTCCAGGATTTGAAAGCTGGTGAAGAAAAAGAATTGGAAAATGCCGAATCGCTGTTAGCGCAGTTTGAAAAGGAGGTCAAAGAATCTTCTGAACGTATAAATGTGCCACCGGAAGGAGTTGCAGAGTACGAAACTTTGCATAAACAGTTCTTGGCCAATTCTGGATCTACGATGTTGGAGAAACTCAACATGCTCAGCAGCGACAAAGAATCACTTTTGTCTTCAATCAAAAACTACACCGACCAAAAAAATGACGCTAACATGCGAATTTCCGAGCTTGAAGTTCATATACGCAATCACTATGAATCAGCTCTTGCGCAGGTGGCTTCAAGGCATCAAGATCTCTCGGACGAAAAAGAATCGAAAATGAAATTGAAGGAGGAATTGGCCCAGAAGATCCAGGAGTCGTCGTTTCTCGAGCTAGAATTGAGCACCAAAATCAGCCAGACGTCCGCCCGCTTGGATGAACTTTCCTCCCTGCAGAACGAATCTAACAAGCAGAAAAAGCTTCGTGACAACGTTTCAATGCTCCGAAATCTTGTGAAAGAGGGTTCGATCAAGGGCCTAATGTATGAGCTTGTTCGTTCGTCGCAACAGAAATATGATAATGCCCTTCAAACAGCGCTCGGGCGCAACTTCGACTCTATCGTCGTTGAAAATTCCGCCGTGGCTTACAAATGCATAGAAATCTTGAAGGAACGTCGTGCAGGTACAGCCACATTCATCCCCTTGGATTCTGTGGTGACAGACCAGGTCAATTTGAACTATCTCAGATCGCTCGATGAAGCTGCTCGGCCTGCACTCGATATTGTAAAATACGACGATCCTTCTCTTGAAAGAGCTGTGCAGTTTGCCTTGGGTAATACCATCGTTGTTGATGATTTGGACATTGCGCGTGAATTGAAATGGAATCTGTCTCAACCGATTACCAATAAGATGGTCGCACTCGACGGATCTGTCATTCATACTTCGGGCCTTATGTCGGGCGGGCAACAAACGCAAAATACAATTACATGGAGCAAGCAGGAATGGCTGAGATTGAGGCATCAGAGAGAGGAGCTTACTGACAATCTTTCCAAAGTGCAATCAGAAAAACCAAGCGCTATATACTTGAACGATATCGGTGATGAAATCGCCCTTATTGATGAGGAATTGCCGAAATTGAGCAGCAAGATTGCCAGTCTCGAGAGAGAAATCAGCGAAAGGCGACAAGAAATCTCGTTCCAGAAAGACTCGATTGCTGATGTTCAGAAAAGAGAGGACAAAACACGCAGTGCCTTGGATAAGATTGAAAATGAACTTCAGGAGCTCCAAAAAGATATCGAGATGCTCCAAGACAAGATTTATGCCGATTTCTGCCTGAAATACAGCCTCGAGAATATTAGCCAGTATGAGTTCTTTTTGGGCACTGCCATGAGAGCGCGTGCGAGGAGAAGGGCCGAGTTGAAAAGAGCCATTTCGGCTTGCAAGAGTCGCTTGTCGTTTCATGTTGACAGCATTCATGATATTGAGGTCAGAATTGAGCGGTTAATTGCTTCTCGGGAGCGATTTGAGGAAGAGATCCAGCAGATCAGCGATTCACTTCAAGAGCAAACCCAAAAATTGCAAGAAATGGAAATTGAGCTCAACGAGATTATCGAGAATTCCAAGGCTCAAGAAGCAGCTCTTCACGAGCTAAGCAAAGAATGTAAACGGTTGGAAGAGAGCTTGAAAGAGCACAAGGATGAAATAAAAAGTCTCACAGAGGAGCTCACCAACGCAAATGAATTTCTCTTGAAGATAGATGCCGAGAGGATCAACATGCTCAAAAACTGCAAGGTGGAGAGTGTGGATCTTCCTTTGGAGGAGGGCTTCTTGGAATCAATATCCTTTGATGATGAGTCGGAAAACGTACCTGAAAAAGCGTACCTGATTCATGTTGACTTCGGCTTACTAGAATTAAAGCTCCAGGATAGCTTCTCAGCGAAAGTCGAAGCAGAGATTAGCGTTAAGCTAGAGAATGTGCAAAGAGAGCTTGAGATCCTCACTCCAAACAGTAAGGCGATGGACAGACTCAAGGAAGTGGACCAAAGAATTAAAGAGTTTGACCGCGAGTTCACGAAAGCAAGGCAAGACGAGAAACGGTCAACGACCAAGTTCAACGAAGTGAAAGTGCTCAGAACCGAGACCTTTATGAGGGCATTCACTCATATATCCGATCATATCGACGGAGTGTATAAGGAGCTCACAAAGTCAAATGCGTCGCCCCTCGGTGGATCTGCTTATTTGACCTTGGAGGACGAAGACGAGCCATACGCTGCTGGAATCAGGTATCATGCAATGCCCCCCATGAAAAGATTCCGTGACATGGATCTTCTCTCGGGAGGAGAGAAAACCATGGCGGCGTTGTCGCTTTTGTTCGCCATCCATTCGTTCCAGCCGTCTCCATTTTTTGTGTTGGATGAAATCGACGCAGCGCTCGACAATCTGAATGTGGATAAGATCGCCAACTACATCAAAAGGCATGCGGGCCCTGGATTTCAGTTCATTGTGATCTCTTTGAAGAGCTCATTGTTCGAGAACTCGGATGCTTTGATCGGAATCTACAGAGAGCAGAGGGAAAACACCTCGCGAACCGTCTCGCTTGATTTGAGAAACTACAGTACCCATCCCAGAGAAATTACGCAAACAGAAGAGCCTGTTTCAGCGACTACATGATATCCAGAGCTTCACTGTCTGCAATACGGTCGTGCACAGAGGTCTTGATGCAGGTACCTCGCAAGCCGTGAGATTTACGATGACGCGCGAAGACCTTTGAGGTTCAGCTTCTAATGTCTATTGCGGGTATCGTTCTGTTGAATACAAAGCATTCGTTTCGACGTGGATATGCCAGTCTTTCTGTCCTCAAAAGAAAGACGAAACGAGGAACGGTTGACTTCACGTCACGTGATAATATTCTTCACAAAGACATAGGCGCTTTTTTGGGGAACGCGAAGCTTAGTCTCGAGCAAGTGCGTGTGCCTGAGCATTTGATCTACAAGTTTCTCTATGCGAAGGAGAGAGAGCACGTTCAAATTGAAGGAGTGCGTATCTCTTCACTCACCTCTGAGGGAGAAGGATTGGGCTTAGTCTCGCGCAAGGACTACGACGATGAATGCACAGACCCAGATGTCCAGATCGTTGTAAAACTTCCGAAGTCGACGCCGGGTGATATTGCCACGGTTGCACTCAAAAGACATCACGATTACTACGCAGAAGCCGAGCTTGTGAATGTCGAGAAGGGCTCGAGGCTGGGTCTTAGAAAAGATAAGCTCGTTGTTTGCGACCATTTTGACCTGTGCAGTGGGTGCCAATTCCAGATGATATCATACGAAGACCAGTTGGAATTCAAACGGGGAGTGATACGAAGAGCATACAAGTATTTCTGTCCGGACCTAGATATGAGCAAAATCGACGATTTCGGGTCGGTGGTGGATTCACCAATGCAGTTCTCATACCGGACGAAACTCACCCCGCATACTTTTATTCCCAAGAAGATTGGTCCTGACTTTCTTCCAGCGCCGGTCGGATTCAATCACGCTGTTTCAGGAATGCCCACCGTGGACATCAATCACTGTCCAATCGCCACGAACCCAATAAACGCCATGATTCCGGGTCTTAAAAGGAGCCTCAATGATAGACTAGAAGAAAAGTTGCGGTCAGGATCCAAGTCTAAGATCCAGTCGGACTTTATTCTCCGAGACAGCTTGCGTATTGATCACACTACGGGAGAATACACAAACGTGTGCTTGACTCAGAGAAACAATGTCGTCACCGAGAAGGTGAAGCACTTTGTTTTCCAGTTCGAAGCGAACGAGTTCTTCCAGAATAACAGGTCAATATTGCCCACTTTTATTGACTTTCTCGAGTTTCATCTCTCTCAAGTAAGCTTCAAGCATCTCGTGGATGCTTACTGTGGATCTGGATTTCTTGGGATATCCTTGTCGAATCAACTCCCGGAGGGAGGAAAAGTCTTTGGCATAGAGATCTCGAAAAACGCCATCAAGTACGCAAAGCATAATGCGGGCATCAACGGAATACCAGTGCCACAGAAAATGGAGTTTGTGTCGGGGGATTCGGACTCGATGTTCGCAAATGAGCAGTTTTTGGACTCCGGTGTCACCGGAGATGAATGTGTGGTGCTCATGAACCCGTCCAGAAAAGGGTCAACCGATGAATTCATGAAACAGCTAGTGGAATTTCGGCCGAAGGCCATTGTGTATGTGAGTTGCAATGTCTTCACGCAAGCCCGTGACTTGGCCTCGCTACAAAAGTTTTCAGAGCGCGTGGGAAGGAAATATACGGTCAAAGCCGTGACGGGGTTTGATTTCTATCCGCAAACCAAGCACGTGGAGTCGGTCGCAGTGCTCGAGCTAGAAGGATGATGATGTGTGCTGTGACTTTCTGCCTGCACAAGTACAGGGTCATCTACATGACTAGTGTTTATTTTAGAGGGGCCGGAGCTTCCTTCCCCATGTTACAACGTATGTATAGACTAACCTACAAATCCTCACAACTCGGCCTCCTTGACGATCTCCTCGATCACATCCGTCATGGCCTTCACTCCCCAGTCGATTCTCTTCTTCTGCTTTCTCCCAGTCACGAAATCACTCTTAGGGAGGTGTCGGGAAATAAAAAGACTAAGTCCCTTTAACAATGCCGGTTCGTCCTTGGCCTTCAAGATTCTCTCAATCAACGTACGGTCGTCGAACTTTTGCTCGGACATTCCCCTTTTCCCAACGAGCCCCACACCTATGGAGTTCACCTGGGACTTCCGGGCGATCTGGTCCAAAAACGTCACCAAGAGCACCTCCATGAAAAGTTTGATATCCGCAGACGCAGATATGAAGTTGACCGTCCGCAAGATGTGGAGGGCCAAGCAGTTTTCCGCAAACAAGTGGCCAAAAAGACGCCCCAAGTTCAAGATCTTTTTGAGCTTGTCGTCGTCGCTCTCGGAATCGTCAAAACCGGTGAACACCTCGTCTTCCTCGTCGTCGTCGTTGCTGTCAAACCCCTTAACGAGGTCCCAGAGCATGAACTGGAACGTCTTACGGTAACTGTGGGAGTCGCATAGCTTGGCAGCCAAAATCCCGTAGTACGGGTTCCAGGCCGGTTCCACCACTGCACAGTGGACCACGATACGTGGGATTTCTCGTTCCTGTGCTTTCTTCAACGCCAACTTGTCGAGCTTGGTCACCGCGTCTATGTAGTCGTTGGCAGACATGATGGATATGAAGATGGCACGCCTGATGTCCGTGTTCATGCGTTGTGTCTTGGCCAACTCGAGCCAGTTGGGCTCCGCGCTGTCCAAAACGTCGTTCACCATTTCGATGTTGGCTAGCGCCTGGTTTTGCTCGTCAATGCCCTTCCACGCAGAGCCCACCAACCACCATTTTCCTTTGGTTTCTACGTTGCGGATGTCGTCCAACGACACCTGGAGGGGGTCGCTGGCTTTTCCCGTGAACGTGCCCAAGAACTTCTTGAGCCGAATGGTCATCTGGTGGCTGGCCTCGTTCTCCAACTTGAGCTTGTTGTTTTTGAGTGACGCAATGGTGTCGACCAAAAACTGCATTCTCGGGCTTCCTTGTCCGAGCGCAGATGAGCTTTTGTTCACCTGTAGCACGATCTCCTTAAGGGCAGACGGGTCATCTGCCCGCATCTGGTTTCCCGACGTTCTTATGATTTTGAGCAAGAGTTCTGCGTTGGACTCGGAGAGGTCCTGGATGAGGTCGCGGATGATGTCGTATAGAAGCTTGGACGAAACGAGCTGGAACGCGTAGACCGACGAGAGAAGCGACACGGTGTTGACTGCCTCTTTGGTGTTCGAGCTGGCGCGTGCAGCCTCAAGTTTCTCCACCAAAGTCTGGATGAAGTGCGCCCCGAAGTCCACACCTTGCACACGGTAGATGGCCACGATCAACGCAGAATGTAGGTACACGAAGGTGTCGAGCAATCTTCCCTGCTCTACCACACTGCTCATGACTATGGACGTGAGGTTTTCGTTGACGGCCTGTCTGGGGTTGTTGAGGAAAAGCGCGTTGATTTCGTTGGCGATGGTGCCAATATTGGCCTCCGAAAGCTTATTGATGGGCCCCTTGATGTTCTTCTGGAGCGCGAGGATTTCCTCAGAGACGCCCGATTTTTCAAGGGCGAGTTTGCGGCGCATGGCTGGAGGGATGTACTTGGTGGATGCCTCTTCGCCGTCGTGCGCCTCGTTTCCGTGGCCCAGGACCGGCGCCACAAAAGGGTTTTCCTTTCTAGCAGGCCCTTCGTCGCTTGAACCATCGAAGTTGTCAGAATTATCAGAATCGTCAAACTCCAGATACTCCTCGCCATCGAAATCGTCCACTTCGTCGATTTCGTCGCCATTGCCGTTCCCGTCGGAAAAGTCCAAGTCCAAGCCGTCGAGAAGACCCCCCACCAAATCGTCGTCGTCGAGTTTGGAGAGCTTGGACTTTTTTCCGTCTTTGAGCCCGAGCTTTTTCGCGTAATACTCCATGTCTCTGTCGATGTTGTCTTCCGTGAACGAGGCCTCGATGACCTTCTCCTTTGGCTTTTTTTGCGCGTTCTTCTTCTCCTTCAAGGCCTTGAGTTTCGCCAACGGATCCTCCTCGACGTCCAGCTCATTAGCCCCACTTGCGAACTCGTTTTCTGAAACATCAAAGTCGTTTTCTGAAGCGTCAAAGTCGTTTTCTGAATCGTCAAATTCGTTTTCCGAAAGCTCTTCACTTTCTGCGGTGGTTTGTTGTTTCTTCTGTTTGAGTTTTGCAAGTGCGGCCATCGGGTCTTCCTCGAAATCATCCTGCTCGAGGTCCTCTGCAGAATCTTCAGGGAACCCCTCTGATGCAGAGTCTCCGAAATCGTCAAGCTCGTCTTCCTTGACTATCCTGATTCCGGCGTCCTTATTTTTTCCCTTTGTGACTTCCCTATCGTCCTCGGAAAACCCACCAAAATCGCCTTCACTGGCCGATTCTTCAAAATCGTCCACATCAAGCTCAGACTCCTTAACAATCTTCAACCCGGACTCTTTTTTCCCGGTTTTCTTGGCTTTCAACGCTTTCAAGGCCCTCAACGCCGCAATTGGATCTTCCTCGTCTTGGGAACTGCCATGTTTGCCATGGTATTCCGACTCTTTTCGCGGAGTTTTACCATATTTAGGCGGCTCGTGGTGGCTCTGGCTGAACCCGTTTCCAGAGTTTTTCAGCTGCTTTTGCTTTTTCAACTTCCGCTCTTCCTTCCGCTTGTCCTTACGCGAAACAGGCGGTTTTCCCTGAATCTTGCGTTTCTTGGCGAACCTCGCATCTTTGCCATATTCTCCGGACTCCTCTTTGGACCGGATTTGGTCCAAGACCAGGCCCGGCATCCTGATCTGGTGCTTTTCTTCGTGCCTCGCCATGCTCTAATGTATTTGGCTGCGCTGGATGAATTTGTGTATCGTGGATAGCGGATAGATTCTCCATATGCGATGCTTCGATGGGCCGGTATATGGAAGAGATGAGGCTCGAGGGCCGCACCAGTAGTAGTATATATAGTAGCAGTGATCTTGGTGAAAAAGGAGTAGAAACTTGGAGTAAAGGGAAAAGGGCGACCTCGTGGTGGCTTGGATCATTCTGCGCCTGAAAATATTAAAATTATACTGCTCTTTTCACCGGCTTGGTTGCCTGGGGTAGGCGTCCGGATAAGGGGGATGTGCGGTTCCGCCTGCATGGCCCCATGATACCCTGCCCTCGGTACCATATGGCTATTCCCATGCCAAAACTACGCTTTGGCGTAAGTTTTCTATGAAATCTTACTAGTGTTTCGCTGTTCCAGTTTTCCAATCACCTCTTTTCTTTTCTTTTCTTTTCTGTTCTCGTACACTCCTCCAGAATACTGCTGGTCTGATCGCTGCCATTATCAGGCAGGACTCGCGCACTTATGCTAACCTCACCATACTGTGCACCGCCACCATACTTGAACTACAACTTTACCACACCAATCTATTACCATGACTAAGTTCAAGATCGATCTCTGGGGTGTCAAGGTGGACCTCAAGCTTCTAGGCGACGTGTTTTTCCTCACCGGCGCCGGCTTGTCTATGTACTACATGGTGCGCCATCTTTTGAACGAGGGCGACAATTCGGTCCGAAACAAAGAGAGCAAGAAAAACAGCAGCAGTGTGTTGAAGCGCCTCCAGACCAACAGCCCCAAGTTGAAAAACGTGCAGTTGAACGAGTACGAAAAACTGCTCCTCAATTGCTTGGTTCTTCCCGAGGATTTGTCTGTATCCTTCAACGACATTGGTGGAATGCAGGATATCATCGACGAGCTCCATGAAGCGGTGATTTTGCCGCTCACGGAGCCCGAGCTTTTCTCTGCGCATCTGACGCTTATCCAGTCGCCAAAGGGGGTGTTGTTTTACGGTCCTCCCGGATGTGGCAAAACCATGATGGCCAAAGCTATCGCCAAGGAAAGTGGCGCGTTTTTCTTGCTGATTCGCATGCTGACCATCATGGACAAGTGGTACGGCGAGCTGAACAAGATTGTGGATGCCATCTTCTCTCTTGCTAACAAGTTGCAGCCGTGTATTATCTTCATTGACGAAATCGACTCGTTTTTGCGCGACCGTTCTCTGTCGGACCACGAGGTCAGTTCCATGCTTAAGGCGGAATTCATGACACTCTGGGACGGGCTTGTGTCCAATGGCCAGATTATGGTCATGGGTGCCACCAATAGACAGGGCGACATTGACCTGGCCTTTATGAGAAGAATGCCGAAGAGATTTGCTATTGGAAAGCCGGACGCGGCGCAGAGAAAGGCGATTCTCGGGAAAATATTAAGAGATGCGAAGCTCGACGAAACCGAGTTTGACTTGAACACTGTGGTGATAAATACTGAGGGGTATAGTGGCTCTGAGCTTAGGGAACTCTCCAGAGAGGCAGCGTTGAAGTCGATGAAGGAGTACATCAGGAACAATTACAAGAACGGGAAGAAAGTCAATGATGAGCCCAGCGCTGAAAGTGTGCGTCCGTTGAGAACCCGCGATTTCTTGGGGGACTCTGCGTTCATCTCGACGCCGTTGGTCGATTAGGTTATGGGTGGGAGGACCTAGGATCGTAAGAGGTTTATGATTCTGGGGAAATAAGGGCACTTTCAAGTGCTATCTATTGTTGACTTTGTGACACACACCAGTGTGGATAGTGCTGTGGATATCCTGGGATATCGCCGTATGTGGTATGCGTGTCGGATGTTCTCGAGCGGGAAAGACGCAATATTTCCGATGCCGTGGAAGGAGGTGCATTAATGACCGTATGTGCTGATTGCCACTCTGTCGCTATTCATAAACGCTCCCAGTATTGCCTTCTGGAGACGGTGATCAACTTAGCAAGAGGGATTGCCCTTGGCTATGTGTACATAGGTGCTGTCTAATGCACGAGGAGGAGCTACTTTGAAGAAAATCGTCTACGTAGGCAGTGATGGCTCGTTTAATGAGACAAAATGGGGGTTCCCATCACTCTGACGTGGATCATAACGCAATAACCATGTACGGCGGTCGTATCGGTCACTTTCAGTTTTCTTCTCTTTCAGCAGAACATAATGCATCTTTGCCAGCTAACTTCTCTACCTATTTTCTACCTATTTCCCAGTCCTATCGTGTGAATCGTGCACACATTCCAGTCGAATTGCGCAATTTCACCCGCCTGGCCAATAATCTGAATGGAGAGAGAGATGAAAGCCAGTTTCTGTGTTCCCCTGTTGAATCGTATAAATCGTATAAATCGTGTGAGCCTCTATTACTGCAAAACCTCAAATACATAACGTCTGCAAAATGACTCGACCAAATATGGCTTGACGGAGAGACACCAATGCACGTGATTGCCGGTTTAAGTTTGTATAAAGAATTCAGGAACAACATCCCATACCGGTGAAGTGGAATCACCCAACCAGCACATGCATGTTCCCTCCAGACCCCAGTTCTAAGTGAACCATATTAGCCCTAATTACCAGTGGGCCGCCGCGAGGGCGTGCCCCGCACAGTTTCTATATAGCCCTGAAGAATCTTCGCACCGTCTTTCTGCCTCTCTTCTCCACTCTTCTTCTCCACTCTTCTTCTCCACTCTTCTTCTCCACTCCAAACCGTTCAGGGCAGCGTTTACATTGGCTCTGTCATACAACAATGGCAGCTCGAGTGCATGTGTGAGCCCTGAAAAACCACCGCGATTCGCAACTGTAGACGGGCTTCTTCGAAGATCCTCACACCGCTCTAAATGGTATGATGATTCAAAGCGAAGCCCAGAATAGCATCACTAGTGAATTTAGCAGCTGCTCTTAAAGTGCCACTGGATTGTAGGTACGCTAGGGGAGTAGCGCTGGCGGCTCGCCGCCGGTGACAATTCAAGTGAGACATCTTTGTTTGGGGTTCTTGGTATCGGAATCGGCTGTCGGTAATTGGATGCTTCTGCTGGAACGTTCCATATTGAGTTTAAGTTCTGTTATCGACTGCGGTTTGTGTATCTTCGCTTCTTGAAGTGGAACTGCAATCGTTTCGGCGTCGTTATCGTGTCTGTCAAAGTAATCAAGAAACTACGCTTAGACCCTGCCAACCACACGCCTACTCTAAAATATCGCCCGAAACGGAGCTCATCAACCACCTACTAAATTCATAAACCCTTCAGATACGCATAGGATACTGCTGTACGCGAAAACTGCTCTTCTCAGTCTACATTCTCGTGCACGCAACGCAGCAATTGTAGCAACCGTTTGCCAGAGCGCTCGCAGTACTATACATTACCCCAACTTTGCCCCCGATCACCACCGTACTTTCCCACGAACATTCTAAAGTTCCCAGATCACTTGCTAATTCTTTCACCCATCCGGAAGAACTACCTTTTTTCCTAGTAAGTGACCATGTTCAGGAATTTGGGGGTAAGATCTGCCCTCGGTAGGTCCGTCTGGACACCCCAGAATCGGTCCTCATACATCCTCAGATTAGCGCCCAAAATCCAGACTAGATCTGTGTCGGATGTGGAAAAGCTCAAATCGGAAACCACCGATCCGGGCTCGGAGGATTCTGCTCGTCTCACTGGCGTGATAGACTACCTGAAACTGAAAGAAGTGCTCATATTCTTCGACAACTTGTACCCCAGATGGATCTCCAAGTTGGCGTACACTAAAGTGCTAGGGTTTTTGTTCAAGAGGTTCAATTCTGAGACCTACGACTCCAAGCTTCGCGAAATGGTAGTGAGCCTAGTGAACAACAAAAACACGCCGTTACCTGATGGCGCTAAGTGTGAGAGCTTTGTGCCATTGAAGCGGGACGGGGGTGCGTTTGTGAAGTTTCTCGTCCCGCCGAGTTCAAACACCAAGGACCTCGTGAAAGCAATCCAAAAAAACATCGAAACTGTGGCCCTGGGTAGCTCCCTACTCTCATACTGGGGCTTTATACGCCGGTTGCCCGGAGCACTGCAGGTGAAAGGAACCCCGTGGATTGAAGATTTGAGCCGTTTCCCTTCCCGAAAATTGAAGGTGATTTTCCAGGGCGAGCACCTTACTGAGGAGGAATTGTACCTCTTGTTCAGGAGATATGGTCTCATCATAGACATCATTCCCTCGTCGAGCTCCACGCCATATGCCACAGTTTTGTTCAACTACACTGACCCGTGTGTGAGGGCGAAGAACTGTGTCACTGGCTTGACGCTAAACGAGGGAAAAACGACCCTACACTTACAATACGTCCCTATATTGCGGGTGAACCACATCAGCGAGTTTATCTCCAACCACCAGCGGATCGCCATTCCGGTGATCTTGGCACTCCTCGCCACTATTGCCGTCTTGATTTTTGAACCCATTAGGCAGTACTTTATCCTGATGAAAATCAAGCATTACTACAGTTGGGACGCCCACAAGGACAAGTGGTATATTCGGGCTCTATACATTCCCTACAGTATGATCGCCAACCGCTTGAGTGACGGAAGGCACTTCATAGACGACTCTTTGGGAAGCCTCAGGGGATCACAAAAAACTGCCGTAAGTGTGGAAGATTTGGAGTCAGACATGTTCTGGACAGAACGGTCGGAAAAGGCCAACCAGTTGCGCTTGTGGGTGTGTGAAAACGCCAACACATTCATTGTGGTGAAGGGTCCCAAAGGTTCAGCAGAGAGAGAGTTTGTTATCGAGCACGCCTTGAGTATTGACGATACCTATAAAAAGCGTCTTTTGGAGATTGACTGTGCCAGCTTGATGAAAGCCAGAAGCGACAAGACGTTCCTCAAAACGGCGGCAGCTCAGTTGGGTTATTTCCCCTTATTTACATGGACCAATTCCGTGTCCCAGTTTGTCGACCTCGGTTTGCAGGGATTGACGGGGCAGAAATCCGGGCTCAGCGAGTCCAAGGAGACGCAGTACAAAAACATGTTGCTGTTGGCACAGGTGGCCATCCGGAACGTGGCGTTGAGCGATTTTGGTGCCTATAAGTGTGAATTGGAGCGCCAGAATAAGCACAAACAGGAAGACCTGGACGTGCCGGAAGCGCTTGTCGGTGCCAAGGAGGAGGACTATTTGCAAATGCACCCCGAGGTCAAGCCCGTGGTGGTAATCAACAACTTCTTGCGCAAGTCTGAAAACCCGCAGGATTTCATCTACAAGACGTTGGCGGACTGGGCCGGCCAGTTGATCCAGAGCAACTCCGCGCACGTGATCTTCATCACCCAGGACTCCGGCAGCACGCTGCACTTGGCCACCGCGCTCCCCAACCAGGTATTCAAGACCATTTCCCTAGACGATGCGTCGCACCAGAGCGCCAAACAGTATGTCATGAAGCAGTTGCGTGACGTCAAAGCGACCAGAAGTATCGACTCGTGCCTTGAGCCTTTGGGCGGCCGGATGCTCGATTTGCAGGCGTTTGTGAGACGGGTGAAGTCGGGCGAAGAGCCGGGCGATGCACTTGACGAGATGATCCACCAGGCCTCAGAGCAGATCACCACGTTTTTCTTGAACATTTCTTCGTCCAACTCGGACGCTGAGATCCCTTGGAACACTGCGCAACTTTGGGCACTCATCCGCGGACTTGCCAAGGACGACTCCATCGAAATAGACCAGTTGGTCCAGTCACCGTTGTTTGCGTTAGGTACTGAGACGGCATCAACATTAGCGGTATTAGAGAAGAACGATTTGATCTCGATGAAGAGCGAGAAGGGCATCATCAAGACAATCTCCACAGGGCGCCCATTATTCAAGGCTGCTTTCAAGGACTTGGTCAACGACAAGAAGGTTTTCAAGCTCTACGAGACTTTCTTCTATACGCAGTTGATTTCGTTGGAAAACGCCAAGATATCTAAGTTGGAGGACCAGATCTCCAAGCTTGCCAGTACCAGCGACTTCAAGTTCATGAAGGAGCGCATTGAGTATTTGAGCGGAAAAGTCAACTCGTCGACTGCCAAGGTTCAGGAATACGAAGCCAAGGTAAAGGAAATCTCCACACTCGGAAAGGAAAAAAAGACGTCTTCCTTTTTTGGCTTCTAAGTAAGGTGAAGGGTGCTGGGTGCTGGACTTGTACATAAACAGTGTTGGGCTTGCTGTCTACCTGGTTTCTCCGTTGAGCGATCGGGTGAATTTTATTTTAATTTTAAAGATGATGAATTACAGTGATGGTCGTAGGAGTTCCAGATTGTATGGTTATTAAAGGCGGAAGCACAACGAAGTACGCCATGATAAGTAACCAAACCGAAACGGTGTATACAATCCGGCACACCTCCTCAATCCTTCAGGTCTTTGGTAGCCAACACCAACCATATATCATGAATAATTTCGAGTATATTGCCGATCGCCCATTGTCTCTGAAAGTATTTTCTACACTAAATCACCTGCTATCACAAATGTGCCTCCGGCGGGCGGCCCAAAAGACTGTTCGTGATAATCTCGTACGCCATTCGCCGCCTAATCAAGCGCATGTCTTTCTGACTGAACGATAGTGGTGAGTTTTCTGAAAGACACTTCGCCACAGTGCACGTGAAGACACCACAGTCAAATCCGTTCTGCTGCTGTGGCGTCTTCATATTTGGCTGTAGAGTGTACTCGATCTGCGGCATCTCCAACCTCTCGCTCTCCTTTGACATATATTCGTCGAGCAATTGGAGCGCTTTGAGGTTTCCCCTGGATGACAAAGAGTCATAGTATCCTATGGTTCTATTTTTGTTGTCGATCACTGCCACGGCCCAGTGGGTACCCATGATATTGATCGGCACGATGACCAAGTCCTTCTCGATCAAATTGACCTTTTTGCGTTTCGCCCACCTCGCTACGCCCTTGTATCCGTTACTTTTTAAAGTAGAGAAGAAGTGGGTGGTCCAGCAGAAAATGTTGCCGGAGCGGGCAGCAACAAGGTTGAGGTAGAAATCAATGATGTTGTCGTTCAACCAGCACCCGTCTGCCAACGTTTTGATATCTTTTACCGTGATATCTATCGAGAAGTCTGACACCACGGGCTGGTGGGCCTGGCGAGAACCCCACAATTTTTCCACCGCGGCTTGCTGGGCGTTGTTGAGGGGGTGTATTTTCGACTGCGACTCCTTTCTTTCCTGGAAGATTAGCGACTGAACTTTCTCCCGTTCTTTTCTCAAAAACTGCGAGAAATCGTAGGACGGAATCGCCGCTAGCATGGCATCCGTGAGCGAGTATTTAGGCAGTGGCACGGGCTTTAAGGGAGTGTAGAAGTTACGAATTACTTTATCGTATTCGTCCAATGTGGGGAACTCTGTATCTAGAAGTCCTGCGGCGGTTACGTCACTCCTAGATTCAGGCGCAGGCTGCAATTTGGAATCTGGTTTGTACTTTGACGATTCGCTGATTTGAAGTGTTGTGCCATATTGGCGTATATCCAAGTCGTCGTCGTCCGAGGAATCTAGGTCAAAGAGAGAGTGGTATATGTTGTGGCGTGGAGCAGTGTCGTGTTTCTTCTCAAGAACAGTACCAGACGTTTTTGTGTTTTCTTCCATGATCGACGTATTTAGTGGAGTCGACTCGCCCGGAAAGTCAGGATCCAGGGGAAAGTTAAGCGCCGCGTCGTCTCGTAGTTCCTGGTTCTCTGCTATAGGATCCACAGAAACCCGTAAACTGTCCACTAGCGACTTGAAGAAGGCGACTATGAGTAGGGAGTACGACGTCGACAAGAGCGTGAATATAGACTCGGAACTGAACGGTTTGGCTGTGCGTTCTGATGGGTAGGATTCTGTGGGTGAATCGACCGTTTGTGACGCTGTATCTAGCATGTTATTAGTGCGCTCAGATCCGGGCGGCGTGTACCCTAGGCGGTTCTTGGACGCCAAGGGGACGTCGCCGTTGAGAACAGAAGCCATGGCGGGGGTATGCAGAACTATGGTGATACATGGTCGTCTATTCTACTCACCTTGTGGAAACCGTGATGGCGTGGTGCACGGGTGCGCAGCGGCTTGGGCTGTCGTGGGGCTGAATAAACATACAAGTAGGGGCCAGAGGTGCACCCTTCGAGAAGGAGAAGGGTGTGGATAGTCTGTGGAGACCCAAATCTCTCCTCAAAAAACCCAATTGCAGTGTTTTTTCTGCTCTCGTAGTGCCCACCGGCTTGGCCAGCACGAATGGGGACAATGCAACAGTGCCCTGGCCCATGTGCATCCAAGGGTCGTGTGCGCCAGTGAGACTGACTTATTGAAAGCAGAAAGGACAGGTAGAGAGATTCTGGGTCATTGCTTCTCGAGATTGGAGCTATCCGTAAGTGATATTTTAGCTATCGTAGAGTGCTACAAGGTGAGAGCTGACCAGCCAGCCCGCGCGATTTCTGACACCAATTGTGGGTCCCCGCGAGGGTCTCCGAACGTGACTAGCGGGAAAGCTCTGTGGTCACCGCCCGGGTATCCCTCGGCCTTACAGAACGGTTCTTACGATTATCGTGTTTTGGAAATTGCCAGAGAATGTGTCTTCCGCGTGGAGCTCTACGGGCCCAACCTTCCAGCCTATACGATACAGAAGAAAGGTGAACACTGATATTACTAAAACCGCACGAACACCCCGAACAT
This sequence comes from Metschnikowia kunwiensis, assembly GCA_030583255.1. Taxonomy (NCBI): domain Eukaryota; kingdom Fungi; phylum Ascomycota; class Pichiomycetes; order Serinales; family Metschnikowiaceae; genus Metschnikowia; species Metschnikowia kunwiensis. The sequence continues at coordinate 99,896 of JAJMHQ010000008.1, forward strand.
CTCTGTCTCCGACAAAACTATGCCACCGGTGTCGTTGACCAGGCGTGTCCTGCACTGTGCACAGCCGTAAACCAATACTTTATTCGATGGGAATGCCGCACCAAGGTGCCAAGTAATGAACAGGGTCCGGCGAAACAAGCGCAAGCAAAAGGGCGAAAACGGGTCCAGCCGATAAATAGTGCCGTCTTGCAAAACCATCCCCGGGCCAAATCCCAAACGGCAGTCTCCACACCCCATTTATCGACCCTCGTATACTCATATATTATCCCACGTGGTTATCTGCCCTCTGCAGGCGCCGCGCTATCGCAGCCAGAGAAATCTCCCCAGGCTATTGCACTCTTATAGAGAGCGCATCTATTCACCCGCTTCTTTTTTTCTTTTCCCTCAGCCCAGCACGTCTCTGTTAGTGTACCAACACATGTCTGACGAGAACCCCACCAGCATCTCGGCCGAGCCGCAGAGGCTCTTCGAAAGTAAGCTAGGCAACGAAATCTACGACCCGTGGAGGGACTACTACCTCAACTACAACAAGTTGAAAAAGCTCTTGAAGGAAGAGGTGATCATCAAAAACGCATGGACGGAGAAGGACGAGCAGAACTTCGTCAGTGCCTTGGACTCAGACTTGGAAAAGGTGTACACGTTCCAGATCAACACCTACGACGACTTGAACGAGCAGCTCAATGAGTTGCAGAAGTTGACGGAATCCGCCGCGCCTGACTTCGACGTGCAGAAGTTCACCGCCAAGTTGGAGCTGGTGTTGAACTTGACCCAGGAATTGAACCACTTCCAGAGATTGAACTACACTGGATTCACGAAAATCGTGAAGAAACACGACCGCTTGCACCCCTCGTATTCGGTCAAACCATTGTTGAACGTGCGCTTGAAGAGCTTGCCCTTCCACTCCGAGGACTACTCGCCACTCGTGTTCAAAATCTCTGCGTTGTTCCAATTCTTGCGCGACAACTACGATGTCGACCAGACGCTCTCGAAAATGTCGTCCTTCAACGAGGAGTCCGTCGAGGAGTACCAGTCGTTCAAGTTCTGGGTGCACCCCGACAACTTGATGGAGGTCAAGGCGTTGATTTTGCGCCATCTCCCGGTGCTCGTGTTCAACGCCAACAACTATGATGACGACGACGATGACGACGACGATGATGAGGACGAGGTGGCCCGGTTTGCGAAAAACGACCCCACCATCAACTGCTTGTACTTTGACAACGAGAATTTCGACTTGTACAACAACAAGTTGACGAAATCGCCCAATGCGTCCACCTTAAGAATCAAGTGGGTGGGCCCGTTGTACAAGAAACCGGAGATATCGATCGAGAAAAAGACTTTCGAAAAGCAGTCCGAGACCTACGACGTGGACGAGAAGTTTGTGTTGAAGGAAAAGCACTTTGACGATCTTATCAACGGCACCTTCAACACCACCAAGTACTTGAACAAGTTGCAGAGAAAGGGCAAGTCCGCGGAGCAGATCGAGGACGCGAAAAAGCACATCGAAAGCTTTGCCAAGTACATCGAGGAGAATCACGTGCAGCCGTGTCTCAGGACCACGTTCAAGAGAACCGCGTTCCAGATTCCTGGCGACGACAAAGTGCGCGTGGTGATCGACTCGGATATCTACTTCATTCGTGAAGACGCGTTTGACGCGCAGAGACCCATTAGAGACCCCGCCAAGTGGCACAGAACCGACATCGACTCCAAGGTCAACAACCCATTGTCGTTGTTGAGAAAGGGGGAGTATGTTAAATTCCCGTATGCAGAGTTGGAAGTCAAAGTCCGGGCCAAGAGACGCGGCAAGAAGATCGTGTGGATCGACGACTTGGCGCAGTCGCACCTTGTCAAGGAAATTCCCCACTTTTCCAAGTTCATCCACGGTATCGGGTCCCTCTTTTTGGAGGACGACAAGTTGGACAACATCCCGCTCTGGTTCAACGAGTTGGAGACGGATATGACGTTCGACCCCGAGCGGGCGTTCCTCGACACGCGCGAAAAATTGGCCAAGTTGCAGAACGACGAGGACAACTTGAAGAAGTTCAAGAGCATGTTGGCGAACTCTGCGTCGCCCGGTTTCGCGCCCAGAGCCAAGTCCTTTTCTGGTTCAGAGATGATGATCGACGCGCAAAGGAGGGCCAGTTACCACGACGATTTGGCGCCCGTGCAGGAGGTCAACGGCGAGGATCCTACTGCTACTTCTGGTAACGATTTGGACCAATCTTCTGATGAGGATTTCGAGGACGACCACTACAAGAGCCTCAGGAGCAAGCTCTTCCGGCTTCCGTCGACGTTCTCGAAGTTGCTCGACGCGGACTCGGAGGATGAGGAGATCGACTTGCCCATTGGTGTGGCCAAACCAAACAGCTACATCAAAAACGAGGGTCCGCTCAGAATCGAGCCCAAGGTGTGGATGGCCAACGAGCGGACGTTCAACCGGTGGTTGCACGTGACTACGTTGCTCCTGACCTTGACCTTCATCATCTACTCGTCCACCAGCAAGGCCAACTCGTCGCAGTTGGCCGAGTACTTGGCGTACATTTACTTTGCGTTGACGTTGTTTTCCGGCTTCTGGGGCTACCACGTGTTCCTCAAGCGCAGAAGCATTATTATGGAGAGATCCGACAAGCACTTGGACAGCATCACGGGGCCGTTGATCGTGGCCTTTGGCTTGATGTTCGGCTTGATAGTGAACTTTGTTTACGGCTTCCGGGCCGTGGCCAGCCAGCAGAAGGCGGGCTTCACCAGCATGGGCTTGACCGAGGACTTCTACGCGCAGAACCCCGTGCAAAAGAGCATTCTCGAGTATGTGTTCGGCCTAGTTGGTGCGTGATCAACGGTTGGTAATCAGGAGCAGCTGCTTCACAAGACAATACCGTGAGTACACTAATACAAAAAGAAAATACAGAATAAAAAGATCTAAAAACACAAGAGTATTCATGAAGGGAGAGTATTGGAGTCATGGCATAGCGAGAAGAACGATGTCATAGTTGGTACTAGGCTTTGTAGAGCATTGAGCCGATCTTGTTGATAATGGCTGAACTCTCTAAGCCAGACTCCACGTTGTAGGCAAGAAGGTTCTTTAAAGAATAGGTTGCCCTCCATCACTGAGGAAACCTTGAGCGAACTTCTAAGAGCTGTGAGAATCGTTTGAGAACTCGTGGTAGATAGTTGTAACAATGTTGCGGTGTCTCCAAGCACAGTGGGAAATTGGGTATCGCTTGTTGTGAAAAGTTCACGATTTGCCTACTTATCAGGATCTTTTTGATAATTATGCTCCGAAAGGTTCCTCCTCAACTATACGTGGAACTAACGTTTATAGAAGTTCGCGTGTTGAAGATCTACTACCTGAGCACCATCCGATGCCTTTGGGTCCACGAAAAAAAGACCTAATACGACTATAGCAATATTGAGCAGGAACTCGTAGACGTTGTCTCCCTCACATACTAAACGTAGCATTCGTGGTGGGGGATAGCTTACAACTGCCATACCTCATGTGCCTTACCAATCACCACCTCACCATTCACCACATCACCATTCACCACATCACCATTCATTACATCACCATGTCCCACCCCGGAACCCCCTCATTTTCAGCATCAAAAATCATCAAGGCGCCTATTCTCCAATCTCTACATTCAACCCTAAAATTAACACTCCTAGCAGCACATTAAGTCCCCAGGGCAGTCGCCCCAAATATGAGCCCCGCACACCCCCACTCGCACGCTCAATATCCAACACGTTTATCCACCACTCAACTCCACCGTATCCATGTCCTTGAATATCTCCCTCTATACGGTGTCCGCCGCGTTGATCCTCGGCCCCGAGGGCCAGAGATTGTACGCCAAATACTACCAAATAGCAGACTCCGCACAAAGCTACAAGACGCCCCAGCAGCAGGCCACGTTCGAAAAGGCCGTCTACTCCAAAATCAACAAGCAGCACCAGGACATTATTTTGTACGACAACCACTTGATCACATACAAGCAGACCAACGACGTGATTCTCGTGATCGTCAGCGCCATCAACGAAAACGAGTCCATGCTCTATTCCTTGACCAGCAACATCAACGACGCCTTGACCATCTTGCTAGGCAACTCTTTGGACCGCACCATGGTGTTGCTGAAGTACGACATGGTGTGTTTGTGCATGGACGAGACGATCGACGACGGGATCATAATAGAAATCGACCCTGCCATCATCGTCAGCCGAGTGACCAACCCTCCTTCTGGGTCTGCGGTAGCCAACGACAACTTGAACATCGATCTTTCCGAGAAGGGCTTGTTCAATGCGTTGTCGTTTGCGTCGAAGAAAATCAGCGAGCGGTTGCAACAGGGTTTGTAGATACGTCAATACACGTTTGAGAGAGGGAGGTTTGTAGGGGAGAAGTAAATATGCGGATGAATGAAAAAGGAACGTCTTGGCTTGTTTAGTATTTGGATCTTTGTCTGATCTCGAAGGGGCCATCTGTTTTGATTGGGCAGTCTGCACTGCTTTCGGGCGGTCGCCAAACGGGGCCATATAGAGTGCCATCTTCCACTCTTTTCTGAAAGACAGACAGTGTTGTTGAAATCGGGTTAAGATATTTTGTTCCCACGAGTTACTCACGAAAGGATGTCTGTATGATGGTCGCTCTAATACTATACCTGGGCTTTCGCAGGCCTGACAGTAGCACGCTACGAGGTAAGCTAGCCACACCAAAAAGCCACAGTGCAATTAATCCCCCAAACTCTGTGTCACCCTTAGCCCAGAACCAAACGAAACTATGTATTATCCAATTCGTACGGGGCAATAGTTCGATTCCACTGCCATATTTTTATACCTGCACATAGTCCGTCTTAGACGTGCTCTTGAGTAACCGTACCTCTAACATTCAACACAACACTTATTTCTCCCCAACATGGAGGACGCCTTCTTTTTCGCCTTGCTTCGAATATCGATCGCGCAGATCCTCAAGGCCTCCGGCTTCGATAAGTGCAAGCCCCTGGTACTCAACATCATCACAGAACTATATATCAAGCACCTAGAGTTGGTGATTGGAAAAGCCAAAAAGTTCTCCATAGCACGCACAAATGCAGTCAACGATATTGCGGCGCCGGACGTGGTCGAAGCGCTACTAAGTATAGGGCTTATCAAACCAACTGTGGCCAATGATCCCCACGATAAAAAGAACACCAAATCGCTACAATCGTTCAAAGACTGGGTCCAGTACAGTGACAGCTATTTGGTCAGCAAGCGGCTAAGCGCCGTCCCCCCTTCGCTTTTGGCCAACTTGATCGAAAAACGCAAAATCGACACATCCTCGGAGACCGACCAGGAGCGGAAAAAACGCCGTTTAAGAGAACGGCAGGAATATTTCAACCAGCTAAAACAGGGAGAAGATGCTGTGCGTGCGGACAGGGCGGATTTCGACGATCTCGATGAAGACGAGCTCACGGCCAACGACAAACTCTCGTGGCTAGCTTATCTAGCGGAAAAAGATATGAAGCTTGGCCAGAATATGAAGTTTGTTAATACGTGTATTCAGGACGACTTGATGAACGTGCACAAGTCGAAGAAGTTCCATCCCACTGCGACGGAAGAAGAGGACAGCTATGTTCTGTTCAAGCACCAGATCCACAATCTGAACAAAAACGACCATTTTTTGATCCAGCTTCAGGAAGATGAAAAGGTGGATGAAAACGGTGAAAACGGTGACATGGGGGAAAACAAGTCCCAACATGTGTTACCCTCGTCGCATCTCAAAAGCGTTTTGCCGTACAATATTAAGTACGACGAGTGCTTGGCTGATGATGATTTGCAGCAGTATCTAGAATACGCTACATCGCACGAGGAGGAGATCAAAGAAAGGCTCAGAGCGATAGAAAACGGGAAAGAAGATGAGGATGGTGAAAACGAATTTGATCCTGAGAATTCACACGTGCAATCTAGCGCTCCTGTGCCTGATGGACTTGTGACTGAGGAAAAGCAAGAAAACTCGGCAGCTCGTTCAGAGAATATTGCTCTAGAAGATAAAGATGAACACGTCTCGGAAGACAAAGATGGCAGTGGCTTGGAAGAAAAAGAGGGTGAAGCTGAAAAAGTAGCTTTGGATGTGAACGAAAAAGATAAAGATCTAGATATGGGATCTGTGGACACTGAAGGTGTTCCTCTTGCCGAGAACGAAGAGGAGTCATCAGAGGGGCCAGGAAGGTTGGGGGAAAATGGGGAAAATGAGGAAAATGGGGGTAAAGAGAAAAACGACGAAAGCGAGGAACAACACCAAAAAGATACACACAGCGAGGGTGATAATGGCCCTGAGAGTGATTCGAAAGGTCTATAATGTGTGCGTTCCCGACTGTCTATACAATGTGCTATATACTTTTTGACAGTGGTGGAAGATGACAACAGAAGGTCCTGTTACGCATCTCTTGGCCCAAAAGGTTAGCTTACTATTAGGGATGGCCCTAGCCGGCCTTTTATCAATGTCCAACGAGACACAGTGCACCAATAGTAGTGCAAAATCAAAATCTCACCCAATCTCAATTCACAGTCTCAAGATGTATCGAAGGGAAGTCTGGACCGTCTGATCCGTTGCCCCAAATTCTTCATGTATCTTGCTTAAGTACATGGCAACCCAATACCACCTATTTTGCGGCGCCGGCCGTGGCGTAGAACTCCCCCCTTCCCAAGTGTGGGATCCTGCTCACAACGTTCTTATGGCTCCGGATTTCTGAGTCCTCGCACAACGCCTTGAGCCTCAATATGTACTGGTAGCATTTATAGCAGGCTTCCACAGAAGTGCCGAGTTTCGTTTCCAAGTAGCCGCCAGGCACGCGGAGCTCGCCCACGTCTTCGAACCTGTCCTGTGCCTCTTTTATAGTTAGCACTAGTATCGTGCCAAAGAGCGTGCGCATGGTATAGCACACCAATACGGGCAATGCACTCACGAGCTCGACTTTCGACACCGTGTACTTGAGAATATCGGCGAGTTTCACGTAGAACGCCTCCTTCAGCGCCTCGTCCTTATCCTGCAATAATTCGTCGAGAAAATCGTACGGAAGCTCCACGTCGAGCTCGAAATTCAACATCTTCAAAATGAGCTCCTCTCGATATAGGAGCTGGTCACGCCACTGCCAGAAAAGGCTGCTGTGCTGGTCGACCTTCCGCCCGGGATTTTTTATAATACACGCAGTCAAGGCTATTTTATCGGGGGGCCGATACGTATCATTGAGCTTACAACTAATAGCCACCGCAGCACAGGCCACGAAATACTTCGACGTGGTGATGGGCGACCGCATGTAGAAACGATTTATATATATGGTTGCGGCAAGAATCGTGCGGCCGTCGAGTTTGAGCTCGGCCCCCAACTTTAGAAGAAATGCGTAGATCAGTTCTCGCACCTTCAAGTCTTGAGGCAATGTCATCAGTTTTCTGGAGGGGCACTTGCGAAGAAACGCGTCTTCGCTGAAGATCCAGGTATTGTGGAATTCGCCTTTTGTGGGTTTGCTCATGGTGGGGGAAAGAGCAGTTTTGTGGAAACGGTGGATTTGGGTTTTGCTTGGGCAGTTCGGCTCGGTTAAAAAAAGTCGCGATAGTGGAGTACGGTGCCAGAGTAAGGCCGGTGGCTACAAAATATCGCATAGACGTGTACTTTTGGTCAATTTCTTCTTAGAAGAATGCGACAGAAGAGCTGAACTGGATTCCTCTGTTTGTGACAAGGTTCGTTGCATTTTGGATTTTTGGCAGTCGTTTTACATTTGTGCGTGTCAACGCTATTAGCAATCTGTGCTTTGAAAGTGAGAACTTTGAGTAGCATGTTATGTGTTGCAAACATACCTTCTAACAAATTTCATGATTTTTGGCGATATCGACCAAACTTGGAAAGTATACTCCGTATTGGTGGAAAGGTTCTGTTAGCGGTAGTATGGAGTAACTTTAACTCAATAATAATAAACTGGATCGTTAGTTGAACGAATAAGATGACAGTGCTAGTTAGGAAGTTCACTGATCGAATTCCACTGTGATCGCTGGAGAAATACGAGGTATCTGCTTAGAGAGCTTATTGCTGTTTACGATACTATTGTATTCTTTGTATTTGACTTGACTTTCTGACTATACTTTGGAGCGGAACCTCCTCTTACTCCGGTTGCTAGAACCTGAATAGCTCTAGACGGTAATAACCTCAACGGGTAATAGCCTAAAAAGAGGAACAACCTTAAGGATATTCGTGTTCGTTGGAACCAATCGCCAACGAAAACCCCACAACAACTGGTGTTCTGTTTGGTCAAGTGTTCAAACTTCGTGTCCTCTCTGACACACCTTATGACCCAACATGCACTGTGAACATGGGTCATGTGAAACCAGTTATCTTGTGACAATTTGCTAGGAGACCCGCAGATTGGTGATAGGGAATCTCCCGAAGTACTATAGTTACGAGCTGGGTGCAAAATGCACATCATATATTCGAAATTCAACAGTGGTCATCTTTGGACAACAAGGTTTCAAGTGCCTTGAGACTTTAATGTGTACACACTACGCGTTCATGAACCATTTTGGTGTCTAACAGTCACATGTTCTTTGTCTAGAAAAGTTCGACATTCGTGGCTTCTTTCATGAAACACTGCCATTCGTAAACCCAATTTCGGCAACTCTAGTTGCTACAAAGTGACCTCCATGCTTATTCTCAGTCAAAGTCCCATACTAAATTATAAATTGAACACACCGTTGCCCTGATGTAGGGAACTCCACATCTTTTATCATATCCGCCACACACTATGCCCACACCTCAAGTGCCTCGTAGAAGTCGACCCTCTTCTCGGTCTTGTCCAAGTGATTCACCACCTGGTACCTCACTTCGTCCACCATCTGGGCCGTACCACACACAATGAACGCTACGCTGTTGGCAGCCTCATCAATGTCAGCCTCAACAATGTCCTTCATCTCAGGACGCCCCTCCTCAAAGGCGATGTACGGAAACTCGTGCTTGAGCTTGGCGAGAATATCCACATCGTAGCTCTTTTCCTCTTTCTTCTCCGCGCTTGCGTCATCGCAACTCAACATGGACTCGAGTTCCTCGGTGCCCTCCACCAAGTCTGGCCGCGTCACGTAAACCGTGATTTCGGCATTCGAATGCTGGTATCGCTGGAACTCCTTGCACATCCACGCAAAGGACTTGATTTCCCTGATGATCCACTTCATCTTCAATTTCTGCTTTCTGTCCGCAGACTTGTTCAAGTGCTCGAATTCAGAGTAGAGACCGGGGATACCATTTCCGCCAGCCACAAACACCACATCGCTGTGGTGCTTCACTGGGTGCGACTCTCCGTACGGACCCTCCACACTGACTCTCATTTTCGTCGATTTTCCAGGCAAGTTGATCAAGTGCTTGTAGAGAGACTTGGTGAGGCCACCCTTGACTTTGCAGAAAAACGTCACGTGGGTGTCCAGTTCGTTGTAGGTGAACGGATGCGATTGCCAGAAGTGGTACAGATGCATGAAATAAACGTAAGCATGGCCACCGGGAATGGCCTTCCAGCGTGCTGGCCGTGGAATTTCCACCTTGATCGTATCGTCCGAAAACAAGGAAATGGTGGCTTCTGGGAACCCAAAATACACCACTCTTCCAAACCGGACTATTCGGTCGAATGCCCACACCGCAAAAGTAGCATACATGAACTGCGAATAGCCTAGTTCGTAAACATGATACCACGCTCCGATGATGAAAAACGCCGCCAAGAGAATGTGAAGCACCAAGAAACACTCGTACCAGCGCCTCCTCAAGACGAGAAGCCCTTGGAAGCAAATCACCACCCCCAGGAAAAGAGACACTATACCCCAAACGACGTAGTTTTCAGAGGATTCCTCCGCGACCTCGCCATCGAATACGAAAGTTCGCCAGAAACAGACGCTGTGAACAAACGCCAAGAGTACCTCGAATCTGGCTATCCACCTGTGGAAAGTGACGAAGGTCGCAAACTTCCATCTGGTGACCCACATCAAAAAGTTGTTGCGTCCGCCAAACAAAATCAAAAGAGGTAATATGGCGATACACAAAATGCCGGTTCTGTCCGCAACATACCGGTTAAACGCATAGAGGTCCAGGTCAAACACGGTGTTGTCCTTCACTCTGTAGATATTGGCCGCACTCAAAATGAACAAGATCCAGAAGAAACCGAAAATGATCAACGACTCGAGCCGGGAAGGCACGATGCACGACAAAACCCGCAAGAAAGTGTGGGTGGCGACTCTTTTCTTTGTCACAAGTGCCGGCAAAGTCACGTACTTCCTCCACACCCTAGAGATTCTGCCATCCATCGAACGACGGAGCCCGGGAAAGATAATCAAGCCCCAGTTGGCAGCCCCAGAAAGAAGACACACGAGTCCCCAGTACGCGATCGCAATCCCGCCGTAATACACGGAGTTGTTGTAGTTGCCAAGGAATATCGTGTAACTATTTTTTGCAGCAATTGCAGTATCTTTAGAAATCCTAGCAGGCACAGTGAGTTCACCAGCAGTGTAGTTTCCCAAATCCTCGACGGGAACCCCGTCCGTGAGCAAGTATTGGTAGCTCTCAGTAATGTTTTCATATGTGATAGGAGTCATGTAAGTGGTCTCACATTGCTCTATCCAAAACGCAAAGTCCGCAGTATTATTGCGGCCGCCATCCGCGTAGCACCCCGCCATGGTGGCCATGGCTTCCGGATTAGTACAGAAAATCGAATAGTCATACGCCTTTGTGGTGTAGTTTACGTTGGCAACAATGTAACCGCCACATGCGTAGAACTCCTGGTAGCCTGCACCATAGAACTCCAAGTTGGTGGGTTTTCCCGCGAGGGCAAGCTCAAGAAAAAATAATGCAAGCACTAAGGATAAGCGAATCATGGAAGGGTGCTGCTGCCAAGAACTAGAAAACACAGTGGGGGCGTGCTACGGAATATAAATAAAAACGGCGTCCACCTCGAAAAAGTTGTCGAGGCTTCGTCTGGAAAAGACGACGTGCATTGCATATTCCGCAGCCAATCGGCACTAAACTAATGCTCGCAGATGGCCCAGATAACTCCTGAGAGAGGAAGATCTGTGAAAAATTTGTTCGTAATTGGCGTGCCGTGCAAGCCCTATGCATGATGCATGCGGACGGTATACGGGAAGGTGAGCCAACTTACCAGCCTGTTAGATTTTTTTCGGTTTTGCCAGTGTGGCCCAGGATGGAATCATTGCTATTGTATAAGCTGCCATTGGGGCATCGAGATCGAACGAAAGAAGTTGATGGAGATGTGAGTAGAGATCTTGGAACTAGTGCATCTGAGTGGTGCACGTTGGAGAATTTTTGCGGGAGGTGCACGAATTTTTGAGGCGAGCTCGAGGCACGAGTGCTAAAAAGCTGCCTCGGTCGCGGCATAAACTTATGAATGCCCCAGTGAAATGAGACAAATATGGATTTTTTTTTCTTTCTGCAGATATCATAAGAATGCACTGAAAGGATACACCTGAGCCAATGAAGAAAAGCGCTCTTGGTTTGGGTAACCCTGGTCTTTCAAGAACCGCAATAGATTACTGATTTTTCAGATAATCGCACATGGCGGACGCTGGCACACGCTCATAACCCCGACCTGTATGCCGGGCCGACCTCCGAAGAATGTGCAAACGAGCAAGCAAGCCCCGTAGCATTCTTGGAGAAATTGGCCCTCGACAGTCCTGGAACGCTTTGTCATACCCAATGGTGTGAGCTTCTTTGGGAAAAGGCCATCGAGTATGCGCACTCTGGCTCTGGTCGCGAAAGACGAGCTCTGATCGTCATTACTCACCACAGGTATTTTTGGGATTGGGCGAGCGTTGTGCAGATATTCTGCAGATACTCTTATTGGAATTACGACAGTATCCAGGTACGTGAACGCTCGGCCCTCCTAATTGGCTCCATGGCCTAACGCCTGACAGTAGAACGTGAAACCTGCGGGCAAGGCGGGCCAAAGGAGCCCAGGGCTATCTTTTTTATCTACTTTTTTATCTACCGTACTCGTTGGTCACACTGGTGGCGCCCACTGGCGTATGGGTTTGTTGCCTGACATTCTCACCTGAAGCAATCTTCAATCTGGTGTGTAGATGCGAAGTATTGTTCACGGCAATTCTCTTTGCCTGCTCCTGACATGAACGAGAAAGGTTCAGGTCAAACCCTACTAGGGAGCGCTGGTAAAGCGTATTGGGGGGCTGGAACCTTTTACATGCTGCAACTTTTGCCCTCCGTGCACCATCTGGGGGCGGGCCCACAGATCTACGCTTTTCCGAAGCTCGGACCCATCTGTGGAGGATCATTGCAGATTGGATGAAGTAGGGGCATACTTCAAGCGCACTGCAACAGATCACGTTGGGAGTCCTCGGGTTCGAAGCTCGGGTACCTGGGCTCGGCACGAGATTTCGGCAGCGTAGGTACATGCAGAGCTTTTCTTGGCACGGGTCTGCTATTCCACGGAAGGGGACTGGGCAAGAGTGAATGTGGGTGGTTGTAGAATCGGGTTAAAAGTTTTCGTTGGAAAAAAGGCTGGGGATAGATTGACCGAAAGCAGAAACCAAATGATTAGACTATGGCGTGGGGACATCGTGTTCGTCTTGAGAGACCTCGTTAATTTCGGATCATTTCATATTACATGTACAATGTACAGTCGTTCTCTTTTTTTTTTTTTCATATTCGATTTTGCGAAGAATGCACTCTTGAGCGGAATGCCAGTGTCACTCCACCAAGTCTCTCCAGAGGTCAAGACTTCTGTTCACTCACCCACTTGGGCTATGTAAAAGTTTGCCTCGACAGTTTGCTAAGAGTGGCACTATGAGATGTGTCCTTACTATTGGAGTCCACCGCAGAGATCACCGCCCTGGAACATGTCAGAACTGCCTCTCAAACTCTATCGATCCAGCAAAAACCGTGTAGACGTATACGGCCTTCCAAGAGAGGACTTTCTTTCCAGACCATTTGCATCTCAGAGCAAGTCACAATTGGAAACAAGCCAAAAGAGTCACCTTGGGCTATACGCTTTGCGTTCTTGCACAAACATATCCATCGAGACCCACCGCAAGGAAACTCATCGGGCAGATCCTACCTGGGAACGCCTCCACGAGTTTTTTGCATATGTTCCACTTCCAGCTTTTTTGCAGAGCATCGACCAGTCACGCGAAGGCCCCATATCACGAGCAAAAACCTACGTATCCAAAGACAAAACCTGCAACACTTCTGGACAGCAATCTCGGTGTCGAAGAAATACAGAGCATCCATGACATCCAAACGATTCCTCACTCGAGTGACAAATAGCACAAGAACCCCTTACTCTAACCTTTCCAATCCATAAATTAGGTGTATGACATCCTCACCCAAATCTCTCACTTGTTCCCAGCAACTATGGAGAAGCAGTAACCAGATTCCTCACCTGGTATGCGCAGGCCATACTTGAACAATAGAAGCTTCATATTCTACGTTGGTCACATGATCACTTCAGCCGAGAAGCAAACTAAGCTTTCTGAGCCCGAGCAGTACAGACCTAGAACTGTCCATTTTGTCGCAACAACTTGCAACCCAGGCCTAATGTGGCTGCCTGCGTATGCCAATCTCACCCGAATCTGGTCCATCGTAGCTAGGAAATCAGCTCCCACGAACTCCGCCAACAGAATCACCAATCTTCCGAAAAAAAAACGATGCAACAAAAACTGTCGTCTCTCCTTCTCAAACCACTAATTTACTACAAAAACCCCCAAGAAACACCTCGTCTCCCACCTCTCACTCTCCCTCACCCACGCTCACGTGACCGGCGTGCGACACCAGAAAAAGACGGTTGAAAAAAAAAAGCCCTGCCTAATCTACCACAAACCATCACTATGGCCAACACTTTCATGCATTTGGTCAGGCCCACGGTGGCCGCCCCGGCCGCGCCTGCAGCAGCATCGCCCGCAGATGTGTTGATCCACAACTCCGCGCTTTTTCTGATCTTGGAGATCGTCTCCAAGCAGATGCTCGAGCAGAACACCAGAATTATTGGCACCTTGCTTGGTGTTAGATCCGACGACGGAAGCAGGGTCGAAATCAGAGACGCGTTCATGGTGCCGTGCCAGGAAACCGGCGACTCGATTTCCATCGAGGAACACAAACACAAGGCGTTGTACTCGTTGTATAAGAGGGCCCACCCGAAGGAATCCGTGTTGGGGTGGTTTGATTGTGCCAGCCAGATCGACGCCTCCACGGGGTTGATTCACGACTTTTACTCCAAGGGGTCCGACAGAGCGTACCCATTTCCTGCGATCTACTTGAACGTGAAGTACTTGAACGGCGACTCCATCGAGTTTCCCCAGTTGACTACATACATCGGGGCTGCGTTGGGAAAGCCCGGCAAAGTGCAGAAAATCGGCTGGACGACCGTCACCACAAACACACTGTACATTTTCTCTCCTATTCCTCACCTGGTGGGGTCGAACACGATTTCCGAGAAATTGGCGTTGAACAAGATCGGCGAGACGCTGACGGCCAAGGAAAACTCGGTCGAGTTGCAGACCCAGCAGTTGTCGACCGTGTCACGTGAAATCGACACGGTGCAGGCCAACATCGATGCTGTTTTGGATGCCATCAACAGACTGTCCAACTCCGACTCGGACATCGACATGTTGAGGAATTTGAGCAACAGCCTATTGAACAAGCCCACGATTTTGTCGGACCTCGACGCGTTGAAACACCATTTCCAGGCGCACAACCAGGACATCATCATGATCGAGTACTTGACCAGAGCAGTCAAGGAGCAGATCGAGTTGAGTGTGCGTTTGTCTGCGGAGGCCGACAAGAAGATCGCGTGAAGTAGAGTTTATAATTAATTTCATAGTCATCAGGTAGGGCGATCGATGGGGGTTGTAAGTGTGTGAGAAGGTTGATGAGAAGTATGTGAGACGCAGTATTTTTAGGACAAATGGGAAGCTGTAAATTAGAATCAGTAAAAGAGAAGCTTGTATCAGAAGCTTTAAGGTTTAGGAAAATCAGTATGAAAGAAGTTGTCCATGAGAAGTAGTATATGAGAAGTTGTACATGAGAAGTGGTACATGAGAAGTAGTACATGAGAAGCAGTATATGAGAAGCAGTATATGAAGCAGTATATGAGAAGTAGTAATGAGAAGTAGTAATGAGAAGTAGTAATGAGAAGTAGTAATGAGAAGTGGTATTCGAGATGCAATTCTAAAAGCAAACTTACATGAATCTATGAGTTATCAAAAACAGATCATAGACACGGTCATAGTAAGGTCCACTTCCAAAGAGGCTAGCCAACCATTGAAAGTTGGCTGGGCGATCTTCAACCACACCGAAACCACGCTGGTTCGTGGGCCCCCAACGGCATATCCCGCAATTCGTACCCCTGTATAGGGCTAGTGGATAGAAAGAAAAGAGAGAAGCAGTGTAGATGGGAAGAAGCTCATTGGTTGAGCCAGTACAAGACGTACTACAGGAACTAAAAACGAGTGATTTACTCTCGTGAAGCCAAAAGACACGGCCGATCAACGAAAAAAGTCACGCGTGGAAGTGCCTTCCCGGTTCATAACTACAGAAGCCACAGCTGGTAAGCTTCACCCCATGGGCCACATCCATTATCCAATCAGCTAGGAGATACACTTGAGCACAATTCCGGTATTTTCTAAAAGTGCAATGCGGCCGATCGGCCAACTCTCGTCTAATTGAGACTGTCCCTGGAGCAACCGGTGGATGTGTGGCCACCTAATAACCCAGGCCGCACTAGGCCATGGAGTGGCTACTGTTCGACTATTTCAAGTTTCTCTCTTTGATACCCTAACCGTAAAACCCTTCCCTCTACCCCGTCAAATGTGAAACATTCCAGGAGGCGTTTCACATTTGCCTTGTTCGTTTGCCTGGTTACCTTCCATGACCAGCCCATGGCTCAGTACGCCTTCCAAATTAGGAAGCCGCAGTGAGAGGCCCAGACCAGGCGCGCGATTTTCCACCATTGCGGCCATTTCTTGCGGCCTTCTGATAATCCTTGGCTCGCCACGGACTGGCGAAATCTTGCTCTTGTGGCGTGCGGAGCAAGATCGGCGAAATCGCAAGGCCACGGAACTGGACCAAGTCGGGAAGTGCAGCTAATCCAGCGAGTATTCCCAATCTCCTCATTCGCCCCTGCGCCACCCCCCTAACTACGGGCCCAGAACCACCCGATGGGATATATCTAATGGCAGTTCCGTCTGTAGTCAATATCTTGACAAATTCATATACTGAACTCATAAACTCATAAATTCGATCAATTCATAAATTCGATCAATTCTATAAATCCACGCATTTTCCGGAACTCATACGACTGCCCAAGAACACTGCTGTTGCCGCCTATTTCTAAGCGTTAACTAGAATCCTGTGGTATTATCTGTGAATTGAGCTATTCACCTCACCTCAATGGAGAGTCGCACTATCACCTTGGGTGGAAGCCCCACCAGAAAGGACTCCGACATTGACCAGCAAATGCCCCGTTCCTTCACTCTCGAACAAACGATTGATTTGTTGGAACGGCGCCAGGAGGCCGCCGTGCTCCGCCACTTGCGAGAAGTAAATTCAGATTCTCTCTGGGCCGGAGACATGGACCAGGCCATTGGAGACTGTAGACCTGCACGTTCGCAGCCCTCTGGTGAGTTTCGCCATTTATCCAAGGCCCAGATAGCAGAAGTGATGGCAGGCGAGCAGAAGCTATTAGAGTCGAGAATACGGCGGCTGGTTTCGCGGAGACGGTCTTCGTTGAGCAGTGGGCTCTGAGGGTGCATTTCTGTTTCATTTCTGGGCTGGTTTGGTTAGTAGGGCTATAGATGTTTGGCACGTGTCACGTGATGGGTAGTTCTGGCAAATGTAGACTCAAGATATGAGGGCAAACACCGATATTAGAGAAAAACTAGGCAAAGGCCGACACCAGCGAAAGAGATTATGCTCTAAATTGGAATATCGTCTGGTCAGTGTGAGCCAGTATTGGCCAGTGACCTCGCTATTGGTGTCACGTGACGCTAATTAACAACCGTGGCAACAACAAACTCTCCGCCCAGTCACAGTTCGTTTTCCGGTACTGGCAATGTAGAAAATGGTGGCCTCTTCTTACCCCTCACTGTTTTCAACATTCTTTCGTCACCTGTGGCCCTGCACTATGGCCGCACTGCTGAACAGCTTTTTGCACCCAATAGTCTCACTCTCTTGCACCAATATACTACACAAACACACGTTATCGACCTTGACATCCACTAACACAAGGAAGAACTAGTACATCCAACAATGTACAGACCAATCATCTTCTCCCTCTTTCTCTGCATAGCGGGGGCAGCCATCATCGCTGACTGGGTGCAGGCCTTTACACCTTTGAACACCCCAGAAGCCTTTGCCTTGGAGGAGCCGCTTCCCTTTCCGGAGTGGCTTGCTGAGTTCACCGGACTCAAGGAGTGGCCCGGCATGGACCCCCCTTATATTCCGCTTGATTACATTGACTTCTCTAGAATCCCATCTGGCCTGGACCTGTGGATCCATACCCAAGGCAACTGCAACCCAGAACTCAATAATCAGGACGTCTGCTCGTTTGACTGCTGGGTCTGCGCCACAGAAGAGGATGTGCTCTCGTGCCCGGTGCTCAGCCAAACATTTGACGATGGTCCTTCGCCGTTTACCTTGGACCTCATCAAGAAGATCGATGTTCCTGTGACGTTCTTCACTATTGGAGTGAACGTGGTCCGATTTCCGCAAGTGTACCGAGAGACAGCGCAGAAGGGCCACGTGATGGCCTCCCACACGTGGTCACACAAGTTTCTTCCCTCGCTAAAAAACGAAGATATCATTGCCCAAATCCAGTGGTCGGTATGGGCCATGAACGCGACCCTGAACCATCTCCCCAAGTGGTTCAGGCCACCCTACGGAGGAATCGATAATAGGGTAAGAGCCATTCTCCGCCACTTCGGTATGCAGGCTGTACTCTGGGATTTCGACTCTCTCGACTGGGCTTTGGCCTCTAATCAGGGCACAGAAACCGAGGAAGGGCTCCAGCAGAGAGTGCGAGACTTCTCGCAGGCCCGGGGCAACAAGGGCTTGATTTTGGAGCACGACAGTTTCGAGAAAACCGTGGAGATTGGCAAGAATCTCTTTGACGTCGTGGGTAGAAATCAGTGGACCGTGTCTAAGTGTGTCCAAGGCTCCGACTACATCCAGACATGGGGAATTGGTCCAGGTGCGTGTCCAATGGGGTAGGTGGTGGAGCGCACGAGAATCCAGGCGGGATTTGTGCCCATTCCAGGTTTCCATCGGAAAGCAACGCTGCTATAGGTTTAGCTAGAATATATCCAAGGCTGTGTAATGATAGTGGTGGAACAGTGCTTTAGGACGTGGTACATGGGAGCCTCAACGGTGGGCCCAGTTCTGGTACGTTTCATTGACTACCGTAGAAGCCCTAGGCTCTACGTACCACAGGAATGGCATCTACAGAGGTATACCTACATAAGCACATTTGGCAGATTCCAGTAGGTTACGACACTCCTTGGGTTCCCGTTACAATAGCATTTACTTGAGGAATCACTAATACGAATGGAAACGTGACAAGGTATCACATGAAAAAGGAATTGATAGTCGAGAAGAAAAGGGCCATCGGTGTTGAAGCCGTGTCTTCGGATGAGTTTATCTACCCTTACTGAATGGTAAATGTCCCACGAATCACAAGCAGGGACTAAGCGAAGAGTCTCACTCATACTGAACAAAAATATCTCTCGAAATCCAAGCATTAGACTTCTGCTAAAATTAGCTTCCATTTCCCTGAAAGAGCCATAAGCTGGTCGCGAATGCCGTACAATGCCTGATAGGTGATCCATTCTGAGCACCCAACCACACCTACCTGCCAAAACCAGAAATAACTTCTGATTTTTCAAAAACCAAGCTGTTCCCAGATCAACCCAAATTCGAAAAAAAACTAATAAAACCCCCATTCTTCGTATCCACTCCGTCAAATACCCTCAAACCACCTGGCCATTGTACGGGTGCGCGCACACCGCTCTATAAAAGGCCACGAAATCTTACCAACCTCTTTTTTCTCCAGAGACGGCCCCTTCGATCACTTGCCCGTTACTCCAACAGTATGCTTTTAGCTTGTGTTTTCGGCCGCAGGATACAGAGCCCCTGCTTTCCCCGGTGAAATGCGCTCATTACGTCTCCGCTCGACACCAGTGAAACACCCAAAGAAACGCACATCTGTCACCACGTGTCAACGGCCACAATCGCCAGATTGACAACCAAGATACCCTGGCCCGCCGCCAGCATTGTTTTCTAAGAACACACCAGTACATCCCTAAGACCCCCCAAATCCTGTGCCATGTTTGGTGTTAGGTGAAAAGCTGCCTTTGAGGCAGGCACGCGTGTCGCTCTTTGGCGGCAAATTCGTTGATACCTTGCCGCGTAGATCCAGGCAGTGCCTCCACTTAGAGTTGGTTTTTCGCGTACCAAAAGAATTGATTTCTTACCAAGGCGAAGACCAACTCCGGCCCGGTGGAGTACTATAACGAATCTGCCTGCCAAAGGGCACACGACGCGCCATTGCATGCTCGATTTTCGATTACTTTCTTTTCATCAGCACCTTGGATCCGGCACCCGACGAAAGTGGCACAGAATTTGCACGCTGGTGAAAAGAAAGTACGGGACGTCCAAGTCACGTGACCATTTGCTTTCTGATGCTTTCGTTTTCAAAACCGATCTCAGACCCGATCTCAGATCCGAAAGCGGATATGCGGGCGGGCCACTGTCTTGGTTGGGCGGTCTTACTAAAGAGTGCGTGATTTGGGCTGTTTTCCGTGTTGGTGTTTGTCTTCATCTAAAACAGGCTATCCTAGGTGGATAGACCAAAGCCCCAGTATGCGGTTTGTTGATTTAGGTGTGATTTCAGAGCCAGTAATGGCGTGTTTACAGGGGAAAACGGGCTCGGAAGTGTATCTGGCCGACACAGGGTTCAAGAAAAGACAACTTCGAGGGGTCGTTTCGCTTTCGGTATGTCGATCGTCTTGCTATTATTATTAATTAAAACGTTGATCTATACTAACACAATGTTTTCTGACGCCAAACGGCCGATGCCAGCTTGCATCTATTACTAACTTCTCTAGGTTGGCCGTAGGTCTGCCGTAATTTCAGAGCCAAGATGCCCTTACATAATGATACACTTTGCACAACCGGATTTCTCCTCGTGGTACGGCACTGGCTTGCTCTGGGAAGTTCTGGCGGTTTCAGCAGGCTTAGCGGGAGTTTTCTCCACTTTCTTGGCCGCTGGTTTAGAGGCAGCCGCAGCAGGCTTAGTGGTGACGGCCCCGCCAACAAACTTCAATGCGAGCGTCGCAAATTGTTCACCCTGCGCGGTGGCAATGCGCTTCTCCAACAGGGACGGCTGTCTGGACCCGTCAGCCCCAGCGAAAGTGGCCGCACCATATGGAGTACCTCCGTGGACTTCAGTCAAGTTGGTCAAGTCCGCGAAAACAGGACCGTAACCCAAGGGAATGTAGACCATACCGTGGTGCGCGGCGTATGGAAGGAAGTTTCTCAAGGTGACTTCCTGGCCACCACCAGAGGAGGAAGTGGACGTGAAGAACGACACGGGTTTTCCAGACAAAGCACCAGAAGCCCACAAGCCACCGGTCTGACCCAAAAAGTCGGTCATCTGGGCGGGCAAATTGCCGAATCTAGTGGGGTAGCCGAACACAAAAGCGTCGTAAGTGGTCAAGGTCTCCTGGGAAGCAATGGGGTATCTGGCCTTGGCAGGCGCGTACATTTTGTCCAAGACCTCCTTGGGGAGCGTCTCCTCGACCTGGAAAATCGACACCTTCGAGGCCTTGCCGGATTTCTCGATACCAGCCTTGACGGCCTCAGCCATTGTGACGATATGGCCATACGTCGAGTAGTAGATAACAGCAACCTTCATGGTAGAATAGTGGATAAGAGGACAGAGCAAGAAGTGAGAATAAAAAATGGGAGCCGCGACAGAGGTTGGTTTTATTTGGAAACGCGAGCGAGGCTGCTGAGGTAATCTTCTTAAAGCGGAAGAAAAGAGAGTAAAGCGGCCACAGCCAGTTGGTCAAGATTAGTCAAGAGATCTGGCAATGCGGCTGCGGGAGCCATCGGCACCATTTCTCAGCATTACTAAGGGAATTGTGCAGGCCGTGCGTCGGCCCGCGCCCACCATGGTGCACTACGCAGACATTTGTCCGAGTGGTTCCTGCACCCGCTCTCTATTGCGACCCTTTCTTGACTAACTCGTTAGTAAAGGCTGGCAAAAAGATTACAATATTGGGGCACATGTGGCGGCCTTCGCACCGCACCCCTCGCTTGACGTGCACACTGCGGCATGCCTATAAAGACTAGCAACCCCAACCTCGATCAAGCTTTCTATTTTCCATTATCAACACATCCACTACAATGGCTCCTAAAGTTGCTATCATCATTTACTCGCTCTACCACCACGTCGCCACCATGGCTGAGGCCGTCAAGAAGGGTGTCGAGGCTGCTGGCGGACAGGCCACCATCTACCAGATCCCAGAGACCTTGCCTCAGGAAGTCTTGACCCAGATGCACGCTCCTCCAAAGCCTAAGTACCCCATTGCCACTTTGGACACCTTGACCGAGCACGACGCGTTCTTGTTCGGTGTCCCAACCAGATTTGGTAACTACCCCGCCCAGTGGAAGACCTTCTGGGACTCCACTGGTGGCTTGTGGGGCTCTGGTGCTTTGCACGGCAAGGCTGCCGGCTTCTTCGTGTCCACCGGTACCCCAGGTGGTGGACAGGAGACCACCATTGTGAACTCCTTGTCTGTCCTTGTGCACCACGGTATCATCTACGTGCCATTGGGTTACGCTAAGGCCTTCGGTCAAATCAGCAAGTTGGACGAGGTCCACGGCTCCTCGCCTTACGGTGCCGGTACTTTCGCTGGTGCGGATGGTTCCAGACAGCCATCTTCCTTGGAATTGGAGATTGCCACGATCCAAGGTTCGAGCTTCTACGAGACCGTCAAGAAATTCTAAGAGTGCTTCTCGGAGTGCTTCCAGGATTCCTCCCGGTTCTAGACTAGTTTATACGCGAGTGAATAGGTTTTCTTCATAAACGATTTTTCTAGAGAATGTAGCAGAGAAGACGCGAATCATCTCTTTCTGAAGTACTCTGAAGCTTTTTCCTGGGGATTGGGAAATTGGGCAGAACTCTGGGTAATAGAGAATGACAGTAGCAACATCTAAAAAAGAAAGTAGAGCGCTCGCTGCATGGTTATGGAGGTCTGTTGAAATAAGCTTCGATTGCTTCGACGCCAAGGCTCCTAACCGTTATACGAAGGAAAGCAGTTTTGGGACTTTCCAACTGATACCCGGCATACGGCTTACAACCGTTCCAGGATGTGATCTCGTTCAGCGAGCGCATTGGACTTACTCAGACTAGTGTTAGATAGTGAGGTGCGACGCGTGTTCGATTATACGCGTGTTTGGTAGAGAAGGTAGTCTTATCGGCTGGCGTGGATCACCGAGGCACTCCCACTATAACCCCGTAAACTGATTAAACTTGTAAAATGTGGGCCTCTGGGGAATACTGGAAGGTATGAAGCGGGAGTTGGGACATGGACCCTAACATGGAGGTCGTATCGAGAGAGGAGCTCCATGACCAGGATTCGGCTAACCTTTCTAGCCACCCAAGTGTACACAAGAAGAACATCTCCCAAGGGAGCCAAGCTCATGACCAGCAATTTTTCATCTAATCTACTCTATTTCATATCCTAAGATATCGACTCCCTGTCCTATTTCCTACGGAGAGATTCTCTTGACGGTCCATTCCTCGTCCGGCGTCTCCCTCGTGAAAGTGAGACGATCGTGCAACCTGCTGACACCGCCCTGCCAGAACTCGATCTCTAACGGCACTATCCGCACGCCGCCCCAGAAATCAGGGCATGGGATCTCGTCGTCGGCCAAGGTTTCGAACTTCTTCTCGTACTGTTTGTATAACGTGTCCAACTCGTCCCTGGACTCGATTTGCGCCGACTGCGGAGACGCCCACGCGCCGATTTTCGAGCCTCTAGGTCTGGTCTTGAAATAGCGCTCGGACGTTTCGTGAGACACTTTCTCCATCACGCCCTCTACCCGCACCTGCCGCTGGATATGGCTCCAGAAGAACGCGAGCGACGCATACTTGTTGCTCTCGAAGTCCAACGACTTCTTGCTGGAGCCCCAGTTGGAGTACACTATAAAGCCATGAGAGTCCAATTCCTTGAGGAGAACGACCCGGGACGATACCCTACCTTCCGGCAATCTTGCAGTGGAAAACACCACACTCTCGGGAATCGTCGACAGCCCTTCGGGCAAGGTCTGTTGTGCGTCGTGAAACCATCTATTGAACTGCGCGAGTGGATTGCTGTCGATGTCTGCTTCGTTCAAGTGGCCCTTTTCGTACTGGTACGTGGGCGGGGCGAAAATCATGGGTTTCTCTTCGGCCATGGTCAGGGCAAACCGGGGAATACTGGTGCGGAAAAAGCGGGTGTGGGGACGGAAGAATGGTCTGAACATCCGGGCGATGTATGGTGGGTGCGGTTTTGGTGGGGTGATTCTGGCGCGGAGTCAGCCTAGAAAAAGAGTCACAGTGGGGGACGGGGCAAGCCAAATGGGGAAAAAGAAGGGAATTACCAAAGAGTGTATTTTCTTTATGGTTTTCTCATATGTTATTTTCTAGGCAGTATTTTTTAGGGGACGGTGGCACGGCAAATATGAGCACAGCTCCGGAGTGCGTTCAGCTTGAATATTAATAGAGACACCGCCAGATACAAGAAATAAGTTCGGGCCAATAGAGGGATGTGCGTTATACAGATCTTTGTATCTACATAGAAATAAGAAAGGCTGGGAACAAGACTATCCCTACAACGCTCTGGGAACAGATCATTCTATTGGCCATAATAACTATAAAATCAAACATTACGCCCTTTCGCTCTCCTCATAAATCGACAACGTCCTCGTAGGTTATACAGACACTGCGTGCGGCGGGACAATCACTCGAGTATGCGAGCAGGCCGTCGCGGCAAAGCTCAAAACTCTTGTCTCCAACGTACGTAATATATCGCTTGCCACTAGGGTCTCTTTCTTCGCTCAAGTTGAACCCTTGGTGGGGCTCAATGGTCATTACAAGCTTTTTGGCACGGTTCACCGCCAAGTGCTTTCTGGACACAAACAGCAAGAAGTGACCTTCTGGGTGATATTTGAACACAGAGGCGCGATGGTTTGCAACCACTTGGGTTTTGGAAATAAACACGTTTAGCTGCGGACCGCTGTTTGATGCGTCCGCGATTTGAAGAGTACCAAAGCCTACATCGGAAGAAGCACACACCAAAGTGGCAGTTGCGAATAGGAGTAGTAAATTCATTGTTGAGGATTGACACAGAAAGTAGTGGGATGCTCTTTTATAGTCGGCCCACTTATCTATTTCAAAAGAGTACTACGTAGATACGCTTGCGTCATCGTGGCGACTTCTTGGCTGCCGGATACTACGAAATATAGTGGTACTCAAGATTCGGGGGAGGGGGTTGTTTAGAATGAGGCTATTGTTTACCGGTCCTCCCATATAGACACCGAAGTACAGCTGATTCTATACTGGGAGCATATACGAGTAGTGGCGATGTTCACACAGCCGACTCGTTTCAGGCTGCGTTGCGTGTTAGATCCGCTCCGCCGGGTCCTCGCTACGCATCTCCCCCGTTGAAGTCTCAGGAAACCATTTGGAAGTTGGGGTTTAATGATCAGTCGTTGTGCCAGTTCGCGAACACTGAAAACAAGAAGATAAGCACCTTTTGATACGGAGCCCCTTTCGAGGATTTTCGTAACAGCACCAAGTGTTCTTATTAGAGCACACGTACGCTCTTTAGGCCTCCTTGCATTGTGCTACAAGTATTGTATCGAAGACCAAGCTACAATGGAGAGTTCGTGTTGCCCACATATTCACAATATACATTCTCAAACTAATCAAAGACAAGCTTTTGCAATCCGTTTCGGGCTGGTATCCAGCAACAAGCTTCGGAAGGACCACCCACTCCCCTTCGTGGAGTCTATAAATCCTCAAAGGTTATCACAGCCTTCTCCAGATTGTCGCAGGTGCTCTTGTATCCCATCAGGTTATCGCCACAGATCTGAAACAAATTGGTGCCATTGTAAGTAAGCGACCTCATGGTGGTCAAGCCCTCTATGACCGTTAAACTGAAACTTGCGTCCGGCCAGTCGATCAAAACGAACTTTCCTGCATCATCGACGGCCAAATAGGACTCGCTGCCTGACAACTTCAACGTTCCGTTCTCGAAAAACTCGAAGTTTGACCTTTTTCTGCTGGCGTAGAGCGAATGTCCGTCTGCAAATATGCCCTGGTGCGATGGAGCACCCTCGATCCTCGAAATGTACATCGCTCCAGTACGCTGGTCCGCTGCAGCAAGAGAGAGCGCAAAAAAGAGTAAGGCACTAAAGGGTATCATTGTGCTATTTTGGTTCTGCTGGATATAACCTCCAAGGCTCTATCTTTAGAAGATTTCAGTGTCTCTTTATAGAATGAGTCTGCACGAAGAAGTCTGGACCTCTTGATTTGAAATTCGAGAGCGGTTTCCTTTTGTTATTCCAGACTCATAGCCCCAAAAGATTTGGCTATTCTTGGCCGTTTCCACCAATGATCAAGCGCAGGGCTCAAGGGGAATCTCGCAGAATTACCCAAGTACGAGTGTTAATATGGAGGCAAGCGTACTTTGCAATGGCAGAATTGGGCACGACTCCGACCAGGCACATCAGCCACGGAAACATGAGTCCACTCTTATCCCGACCCACGCCCACCGCGCAATGTCGGCCGTTTTGCGGCATTTATTCCGTTTCGCCGTTTCTACTTGCTCATCGGCCGAGGACTTTAGATGAAAAGCAATGCAACTTCCATTGTGGCCTCCAGTACACTACAAGTTTTGGGCCGGTAGTATTTGTAGGTAGGCGCAACCCTGGAAGAAGCCGTTTTACTAACACGAGGATTACGCTGTGAAGCTATTGATTTTCTGATACGAACATTGTGGGTGACTTCTGAGGGTACCCATGGCGACCTAGGCCATTGGTTCCAGTTATGCGAGCGTGTAGTAGGATACCCAAACGGAAGACTATGTTTAAGGTCGTTTTGCTGTTTCGTTTGCTTCTATCCCAAAGGGTGCTGTTGGTTTCTCTCATAAGTGTGGATCACAATTGTACCTCTCGTTTCACCTACAGGCACTTCCTCTCAAACATAACCCTTCACTATTGGCTATACGTCAGCTGCAAAACCTTTCATCTCCTAGACACTCTTAACTTCCAGCTCGGAGGGACCCACTATGGGAAATGACTCGTACTGGAGTACAATCTGTTGTGCTCCCGCACAATTTCCTTGTTGTTCCATCAGCTCGTCTGCACAAATGAAGAATACGTCAGTGCCGTTGAAGTACAAATTCTTGGAAACTGGCAGAATGAAAAAGCCAGACTATTTTTGGTACGAAGTGGCAAGTTTGCCTTTGTCGTTGACGCTCAAGAACGTCCTGCGGCTGATCAGCAACGTCGTTGCAACCGGGTCATATTTGAACACGGTCATCCAATCGCTCGCAAGCACCTTGTTATTAACAACAATCAATGTTTTAATCGACCTGTCTCCCCGAACAACGTGCAATGTGCCATACTCGTCCGTGTCGTCAGCGTATGACAACATGAGAAACACAAAACTTGCGAGAAGATTCATCGTTGTAGTACTACGCTCTCTTCCTTTCCCCTTTGGTTGCACTCAAGGAAAATCGGTAGATTCAGGGTCTTTTATAGATATTCTAAGGCCCTGAGGCAGTACCCATGGGGCATTGTACCCCACTCACAATACAGTATGGGGAGGGAACAAAGGAACACCAGAAGCTCTTTTTTATAAAATCATTTAGATCTTCATGAACATGGGGAGGGGGCACAGCATACGTAGTACGAGTAGTGATACCTGCTGTTCTAGTCAACCGTATGATTGAACCACTATACGGTTTCCTATACGGCTTCCTTTCATCACCATGTCGGTTGCACCCTCGTTCCTTTTCATGAGATATTATTTCTGGGCGGAATCTACAAAGTATTCCGCTTTTCGTTCTGGTCGAAATTTTTTAGGGCTGTACTGGAATAGCGGAATGCGCGAGATAATAGTGATACAGCCCAGACCATGACTCCATGAGCACAAGTTGGCTGTTCTTTGGCAATCTTCTGTCACAAAATTTGTGAAGTAATTAAACAGGAATTCATCAAAATAGTTTGTGTCTTGAAAAAAAAAAAAAAGAGAAACCTAGCAGTTCTAGTCGAAGTAAACTTGCGTACTAACATATTCTTCTTGAGCCTTGACGTGCTGGTTAATAGACACCATTTTACATTAACCATTTGGATATAGATCAAAGTGACATTTCGGAAGACACAGCTTAAGGTTACCATGATCAGAGGGCAAATAAACCACAAAAGATACGACCGATGACTAGTTTAATCTCAAACGTTTTATCTCACGTTCCCAGTTGCTCTCGAGGTCGATCTGATTGTCGTCAGGAGGTGGAAATTTGCAGTGCCGCTAAAGGTAGAATTTTCCTGAAATTCACGCCACCATCCATGGGCGCCAAACCAAAATCGGGCACCAGCTTATCCTGGAAAGCTGGGTCATCCCCACTGTTAAGACGACTTTCCAAAGTTGAACCAGTGACATCCGCTATCACAATGGAAGAGTGATCTTCTGTCAGTAACAACTCAACATCCGCAATGAGTTTTCCTTCTGGTTGCTTCCTGCTTTACTTGCGAATGTACAAGTTTCCAAAAGTGGGATTCCCTGAGAGGACCACGCTAGCACACCACCACTCTCAAGGCATGTTTTCTTAGTAGTCTTTGTTTTACTACTCTTTGGCTACCACTATGGGTTGGCTGCAGACAATAGGCACCTATCGAAAGCAGTGATCCCCTGTAAATTTACCATCATGAAAGGCCTTCAGAGTGATTTGCAATCTTCTCTATGCTTGACATTTTAGACTCATTCTTTTAAGATACAAGAAGCCGAGGGGCAAGGAAAGAATTGATTTGGGAACCTGGGGTACACGTCCCAAAAAATCGGTGAATTTTTGAGTATGATTGGAACAAGTTCTGAAATCCCGGTTACGACGCAATTGCTGTGCCCCGTATTCCGCGTTCTGTTTCATCGCATTCTTAAGTACTGCTACATCTGGAGGCGTCCATTGATTAGCAACAGAATGGATGAGAGGTACAACATGACCTTTCTTCTCTCTTCTGCAGAATTGGACTGGCGGGGAAATTTGCCAAAAAGATTGCAGCACGACAATTTCGCATATGGTCTCCCACTACACTACTCAGTGTCGCCCTATGCAGCTTAACTAACGTTGATCGGACGGGAAACAGTGCTTCCTGCATGGTGTGGCCGCAACCGAAAACCTCTTCAAGGAGTTGAGACAAGAGATCAAAGAAGTTATCGATATATCCTGCATATTACAATAGGACTGCATGAAGGAATTTGGTAGGTGTGCACGGGTGGCTGCAAACATCAGGTACGTCTGTTTTTCTAGTATATGGAATCAGGCTGTTTACTCCACGGTTCAAGTGTCCTCTTTGTTTGCAAACGACAAACCTGCAACAGATGCAAAAGAACATTTATAGCGATTGTGCTTGCACAGAATATTTGTGGAATCTTCCACAGATGCTAATTCGTATGCATTTGAAGGTGATGTTAGCACCATTGGATCGCGACTTTGCATCTTGGCAGTTGGTTTATTGAAGCAGTTCGCCGTGTCTACTCAGCGAAGAAGGGAGTCAAATGGAGGCAGTGACCTCCGTCCACTTCTGCACCGGCAATTGAAGCGAGCGTTGGGGCGAACCAAAGTGCTGTCAGACTAAGGTAGAACAGCGGGTAGAGTGAGGGGAGGAGCTTGGGAAAGTCGTAGTTTCTTGTGGCCGCTCTCCAGACGTGTTACGGGTTTTTTGTCTATATAGATTTTTTGTGTCTTAAAAAAAAAAGAGCATGACCGTGACTAGTGATATAAGTCTGACACAGAAACTAGAATTGAGTACTGAAGTCCCGCTATCGGAGGATATCTCTAACTTTTTCAAAGACCAATTCTAGGTATTTCGCCGGCCGATCAAACATTGTAAGGAAAACGCTGCATCGTCTGCGACAATAGTATTCTACAATACTAAGATTGCATCACGTTGATTAAGAGGTTTCAAGGGGGTCCCTTACACTTACTAGATCAAAGCCTTCCAGGAGAAATTCTGATGATCGTCTCGCACCTTAAGAAACGTAGTTTCACCACTTGACTTCAACAGCACGTGCAGACCATACTGCCTCCGATACAACACCAAACGCAGTCGTGAACTCTCACCTGTGAAGTTGAGCCATACTATTCTTGCGGGATCGCTAACATTGTTGATCCTGAAACGTACTAGATAGCCTAACCCACATCAAGTTCGTATCCCCGTCCTCATGTTCATGGCCCGTTATCCTTCTAATCTGACTCGTTGTCCGAAACAGAGAACCCGAAACTAAACGCGGACGGAGTCTCGGTCAATTTCTGCCATGCTTCACTGACGCCCGTGGCCTTCAGCAACTCGATCTTTTCCTTGCGCTCCAACGCTGCCATTCCCATCTTCAACTGCTCTTTCTTGCCCTCTTTCAAGAGGAGAAGCTTGAAAAGTTCAAACACAGGGAGCGGCGGAAGCTGCGCCTCCATGATCTCCCCGCAGTCTTCGTTCTTGAGGAAGTCCTGGAGATTGCCCTGGTCGAACGCATCGCAGTAGTTATTGAGTGATGCAATATCGTGTGCTGTTTCTTCATCTGCAGTGACGGTCTCCAAAACGTCTCTGCACTTATTCCGCACTTCAAGCGGCCGAAAGCCCGAGATTTGCTTGCCCTTGTTCTTCAAAAAATGGAGCGCATTGCTCAACTTGACCTCAGGCACAAAGTTCTGCGTCAATGCTATGCTCTCATCTAGGTTGATCACCGTGTGCCACCACCCGCTGGGAACGTACATACACTCTCCGGGAAACGTGATTCCTATTAGGGCATCGGGCAGATTGGCCGCGTCGTTGTAGAACCCCGAGAGCACCCACTCGGCTATGCCCACTGGACTCGTCACCTCACTTTCTTCATCGTCGGTGGATACTCCTGGTGGGCACACGCCCGGGGGGAACATGATCCAGATTTTCCTGCCGGCAATGGCCGTGTTCCACGCAGACGTGTAATTGGGGTCTTTATGGAAGGTTGATCCGGATCTCTGCGAGCCTATGATAAGCCATGCATGGTCCGGCCGACACTCTCCAAAAGTGGTGAAGAGATCCTGCTGGAATACTTGCGG
Organism: Metschnikowia kunwiensis; assembly: GCA_030583255.1. Taxonomy (NCBI): domain Eukaryota; kingdom Fungi; phylum Ascomycota; class Pichiomycetes; order Serinales; family Metschnikowiaceae; genus Metschnikowia; species Metschnikowia kunwiensis. The sequence goes on from JAJMHQ010000008.1 coordinate 130,265, forward strand.
AGCAGTGTACTCCTTCCGGAGCGTCTGCATGGCAATACTGTTGCAATCGAACAAATAAAGCGGACTCTCGTCGCAGTTGGAGGCCAAGTATTGAGAGTATAGCGACAACGGCCACTGGACGGCCTCCTGCCTGAACTTGACACTGGCAAATCTCTGCAACAACTCCTGCAAGCTCCAGCGGGGCCACCTGTTTTTACTGGCGTTGGCGAGGATGAAAGGACGCCCGTTCCAGACATCGTCGAATTTGTCCTGGGTCAAATAGGGCTCGGGAATGCGCGGAATACGCCCGCTGGGGTACGAGAGTGGCGTGCTGCTTTTGAGTGAGTCCATGTGATACATCTCCTCCTCGTGGATCAACTTTGAGAACAACGCATCGTAGTCTATCTGGGAGCATTGGAACGGGCGGTAGAGGAGATCTGAACATAGAAGATTGCCGGGGATTTTCAAGTCGGCTTGCTGCTTCTTGTCTAAGTTCAACACGCTCAGTCGCCACGACCCTCTCCACACCAAATCTGGCGTTTCCTGTCCCTCTTTGTCTGCCCTCTGCACTTTACTGGTGTAGTGTCTTTTCCAAAGGTCCTCGTCGTACAAATAAGCATACAAAACACGAGACGTGTGCGACAACGCCTTCAACGAGCTACGGTCATCAATAAACCCCAACATGTCCATGAAAAGCTCCTCGGGAAATATGGCGAAATCGCCCATTTGGTCCTCCCGCGACGGGCCCTCTATTTTCTCATCGAAATACAGATTTCCCAGAGGCCGCACGTTCAACGGGTGTCTTGCCGCAGTGGGGTGCGAGGATATGTTTCTATTTGTGTCATGGTAGGTTTTCTGTCCTTCTGTGGCGGGCATTGCACTGATGTACTGATGGATGACTTTTCAGATAAGTGTGCGCAGATCATCGCGAGCCAGCCGGCAGACGGTGGGGTTGGTAGAAGGTGGTAATTTGGGATAATAAAAGTTTTGAAAAAGAGGACATTAGGAAAATCTTTCTGTAAAGACTTTCAAAAGAAAAAAAAAAATAGGGTAAACCTTGAAGAAGATGGGGTATGAGGAACAAGGCCATGCTCTGGGCTGATATTTCGCCAGTGCACTGGTGGATAATATGGTATCGTTTGTTGCATTCCCTTACCTCACCACTTCTCGTATAGTGTCTCGAGAATTGTTTCCGAGTATCGTCTTATCATATTCTGTAAATTTCAGCTCATTTTGATCACCTGTGAGAAAATGGCTGAGCCGTGAGAATGCTCCCTCCGGAGTCTCTACTAGACTCTTGCAGTGTACCCTCCAAAAGCAAGAAATAGAGTCGCAGCGTCAGACATACAATGACCCAACTCTCACTTGTAGTGTTTTGTTTTTATTGAATCCATTTGATCCAGACGGAACCACGAGCCTATAGATATCAACCAGCATTGCCTAGTGCACTCCAGTCACGAATGACAACAAGTCCTTTTGAGCTTCCCTAATTACGTGAATTTACAATACCTGAACAGCAGACGCCTCAAATGCACCTCCTGCTCCTAAAGCCCCTCTAGTATTATCTCATTTCTATGTACAAACTACTTCTTCTTCTTCACCAGCGATGGGTCGAACATCAAAGGCTCCTCTCTCTTGGGGATCCATTCCTTCTTCTCCATGCGCCACTCCTTCTGCGTATAGTACTTCCCTGGGTATATGATTCTCTCATCCACAGAGTCCAAGTTTTGCTCGTACTTTGCGGGTTCCCCAAAGAGCTGTCTTTTCTTCTCCTTCAACATCGTCCGGATCTCCGCAAAACAATGCATGCACATGAAGTGCGACCTCTTGACACGGCCACATGCGGCACATCTACGCAAGTTGTGCAAAGGCTGGATTTGCTTTTCACCTGGAGCATACAATTTCTCTCTCGTTCTTCTGTAGGAGGGTTTTTTTTTGGGCGCAGCCTTCAAAATAGCCCCGTTGTCGACCATGAACGGAGGCAGACCGTTTTTCTCCAAAAGCTGTGCAAGTTCCTCCAGCCTTGGATCTACAGATAGCGTGGGTTTGTCTGCCACCTGTCTGGGTAAGAAATCTGCTAGTCTGGGGAGGGCAGGCAACCGGGGCAACGCAATAGATATGCTAGCGCCAACGAAGGAGTAGGCCGGCAAGGCCCCGAATCTGAGGGCCATCGACATTTTGGAGATCAGTGCTTCTCGGTACAGTGGGGGATTTTTTTCACTGAGGTAGTTGTGGAAAAGAGGTGTACGGGTGTTTGGGCAGTAGAGGTGAACAGAGAAGGCAAGAAATAGTGGGAAAGGCGTCGATCGGGCAAGAAAACAAAAGTTGATTGGATTGATTTTATGTGGTTTCTGTGGGCCTCCTTCTTTCGCTGACCTGGGCCGTCTGATGTCTGTTTAGTTGTGTGGTGTGACTGATTATGTGAGAGAGTCAGAGGACGTTGCAGCGATATGAAGACATCACCTAATCTTCATGGGGTTTGGAGGTAATGCGACTCTTCATATTTGTTCTTTTTGCCTTTCCCCGCAGCATCTTCTGTAAATCACCGATCTTCTATTTTTGGTGGCCCACTTAATATTCCCAATTAGTGGAGCGCGTCCGCATTGCAAGATGGAACACGTAATTTGCACCCAGACTAACGGTCAGTCAATGAAACCACATCTTAAACCACACCACGGCACAAAAAGAAACCAATAACTAGCCATATTACACCCCCAATATCCATAAAATCTAAAAAAAAGCCTTCTTTTCTCCCCAATTACTTCACCGTTATCACATCACGTGACACATTCCCGGCCCGTAGTGTCTCGCCCAAACGCGTGGAACAGACATTTGTGAACACCCACAATCACAAGCTACTTCCACCACCAATTCATCATGTCTCTTCCCGTCGACGACAACATCACCCACCCTAGCAAGTATGTGGGGTTCGACACCATCACGTCGCAGATCGAAAACAGATTATTAAAGAAGGGATTTGCCTTTAATGTCATGGCTGTGGGCAGATCTGGTATGGGCAAAACCACGTTGATGAACACGTTGTTTTCCGCCAAGTTGGCTACGACGCTGGGCCGCCGTAGCGCCGACGAGCCTGCGGAAAAAACCACCGAAATCAAGGTGCACTCGCATCTCTTGGTTGAAAATAGTGTTCGCTTGAACATCAACGTGATTGACACGCCAGGCTTTGGCGACCAGATCAACAACGAGAAATGCTGGGAGCTTTTGGTCAAGTACATCAAGGAGCAGCACTCACAGTACTTGAGAAAGGAGTTGAGTGCACAAAGACCCAAGTACATTCCGGACTCCAGAGTGCACTGTATTTTGTACTTTATTCCGCCCAGCAGTGGCACCGGTTTGAAGTCCTTGGACATCCAGGCGTTGAAGCGGTTGTCGGAAATCGCGAACGTCGTGCCCATTATCGCCAAGAGCGACTCGTTGACCTTGAGCGAGAGGGCCGCGTTGAAGAGAGTGCTACAGAATGACTTTGTCAAGCACAACTTGAACATCTATCCCTACGACAGCGAGGAGTTGTTGGACGACGAGAAGCAGTTGAACGAGGACATCAAGTCTTTGATTCCCTTTGCCGTGGTGGGGTCTGACCACGAGAGCGAAATCAACGGCGAATTGGTCAGATGCCGCAAGTCCAAGTGGGGCGCCATCAATATCGAGGACGTGTCGCAGTGCGAGTTTGTGTTCTTGAGGGATTTCTTGACCAGAACCCACTTGCAGGACTTGGTCGAGACCACCGCGTTGATCCACTACGAGAGCTTCAGATCCAAGCAGTTGATTGCGTTGAAGGAAAACGCAAGCAACCCAAACAGGCAGTCTGTTCCCGGCGTCAAGCCGCAGCCCACGCAGGCCAACACTGTCATTGGCGGTGCGCAGCCCCTGGGCCACCACCAGTCCATGGTAGGCGCGGTTTCCCAAAGCACCATCACCGCTGGTTGATGACCGCTGGTTGATGGTATGTTGTGAGATCCTGTGTGCCAGACACAGGTTTATTAGTCGCTACTGAGATCGCTCTGGAATGCACCGAGCGGAGAGCCTCAATAGTGAAAGGTATTGGGAATATATATGAGCCGACGTAGGAAATGCTAGTCTTGCTTAGAGCTGTTTGTGTGTGGTGTAGAGGGTAGGACCTTCGACGTGGTACCGCAGTGGGTAGACCAGATATGGTAACTCTACTGTCTCAAGAGGAGTGTCTGATTTAATGAAATGAAGCGATAAAAAAAAAGAAGATTCGAAGAAGATAAATACAAGAAAAGCAGATGCCAGTGACAACGATGGTCTGTTGGTCGACTTACGGCTGCGACGGTCGATAGCTAGCCAAGACAGACAACTTGCCATAAACTTCTAGAAAAAGACCAGTTGTTGCACAATAGTACAGGAAAAACTGATTTTTGTCATTCCAGAACACGCAAATACCCTCTAGTCTCCTTTTTTTCACCATCAGGCTAGAGTTTAAATTTAATTCCGCTCGGCGCCTGCACACAACACCCCAGTTCCGGGCCGATAACCAGATCTGGATTTCGCTCGTTCAATACCTCTATGCTTGCACCCCGATTGCTCAGAAAAGCTTACTCGTCGTCCCGCAAAGCTAACTTCTCCAGAATGGTCTCTCTTCATTGCCTCGCAGACGTCTGCCTCATTCCTATTGGCACTGGAACTGCCTCCGTACTGGACGAAGTAGCCGTAATCACCAAACTCGCACGTGAATCTCCGTTAGATTGCACGTTGCACTCTGCGGGCACCACGGTCGCTGGCCCCTGGTCTGAGGTCATGGAGCTCATTGGAAGCTTCCACGAGGTGTTGCACAAAAGCGGCGTTGTGAGAATCCAGAGTGACATCAGAGTGGGCACCAGAACGGACAAGCACCAGTCGCCGCAGGATAAGATTGACGTTGTCGAGGCGAAAATCAAGAAAAGCTCATAGGTTTCGTGTGGAGGGGAGGAATCAAAGATGATGAGAAGAATAAAGAGAATAAAGAGGCTGAAACAAGAGTGGTGAAACTGGTGGGGAGATCGTGCTGGCTAAATAGGACATTCACCCAATAAATGTGAGTTGGAATTCGTTGAAGTAGCACATCCAAAGTACGTTGCCTCGAGGTGTGTAGGAATTTGGTTCGTTTCACGAATGCCAATGGCACCTCCAACGCGTTACTGTGCATTGTAGTGACCTTGCATGTTTGAGTGGGCCCTTGGAATGACTACTTCTTAGGTGCACCATGGTAGTAAGGCATTTCCTGTAGTGTAACCGCAGGACTTAGTAATCTAAACTTCCACACTTCAGCAGATTCCGAGGCTTAGCCTATGGCCTCATCTATCCAAGAGTAGTGTGAGTTTCCTACTTCCTGTTACTTTTCAACGATTTGTCATACGATGTGTGGGCATAAAATCCATTAGATCTATTAATCTAGATAAACCGCTTCTTGTGACCCAAGGCTGTCTCTTATGTTCCAGTACAGCGTAGAGTGAATCCCGATAGCTTCGCCGCCAGTTCACGTTACTCTGACTCTGTTTCTAGCCCTCGTTATTGGAACAAAAGATGAACAAGCAAATGACCAACAGAATGCCCTTCGGGTCTTGTGGGCAGACGAGTCCAATGGGTCTCTCTTTGTATGTCTTTGGGAAAGTTGTTTCTGATGTCGGGCATGATCAGCTGGCAAGTTTCCCGCTGATCTCCAATAAATAAGTCTTGAAGTACTCAAAACTGACTAGTGTGACGGCGCTCGCCGGAAGCGTCCGTGCAAGATTAGTGACGTAGCCTGCGTAGAAGCCCTTGGGCCCGTCTTTATGCAATATTTTCTTGAATTCGGAGGCTAACTTCCCCGGTGCTTTTCGTTCCTCGCGTGTCTGCATCTGCATCCTCGTTCGTAGAACTTCGTGCGGGTAGGTTACAGTGCTGGCGATCATTTTGGACGCACAAGACGCAAGAAGCAACCGCCAGAGCATGTGCTCCTTCCCGGAAGTGAGGTCCTTTGTCCGGTTGACGCCTAGAAGTTTTTTCAACGCCTCGTAAGTGGGAAAATGGATACCCACGTGCACTAGTCCGAAAAGAGACGGCACCAAACCAGAGTAGAAAACCTGGAGGCCCTCGTTTCTGTACATCTTTTTGAATGCGTCGATGGTGCCCTTATAAAGGATCTTTTCCCTCCCGGTTTGCACCATAAGCCTGGTTTTCACCACCCATATGGGATTCACTACAAAGGAGGAGCAGGCGCCTGCGGTCATGGAGGCCGCAAAATGATTGAGCGACTCGATCTCAACGTTGAGGTTGCGCTCGAAAAAGCGGGGGTAGTAGTGCTTGGCCTTTTCGTAGACTGTGAAATAGATGGCCCACGTGGGCAAGTACCCCACTGTGACTGGAACCACACCCCGGTACAAGCCTCGAAGCCCCTCGTCACGCAAAATCGTGGAAAACGCTTGCAAAAAACCGGTGTATTTATACTGCAGACTAGCTGCCTGGAATCTTGTTTTGACCACATCTAATGGGCATACAAATACCCCAGATATGAACCCAGAAGCCGCGCCCGCCATGGTAATAAGTTGTGATTCTGATAGTTTAGATAGAAAGTGCGGAGTAGAGCGGGCAGCAAAAGAGATGCGGTGGGCGATGGGGAAGTTGGAGGTGTTTTCTTTTTTGAACTCCATATCCTCCCCATGGACGACATCAGAGAAGTCCTTATTTAGCCGCGGCCGTGGCAGCGGCCGCAGTGGATCGTGGCCGTCCACCATTGTCGAATGTGAGTATATTTATACCTTGAGCAAACGGAGACGTGAAGAAGGCTTCTTTTTGGTGATGCGTGGTTTTGGTGCGAGCCGAGAGCTGAGTAATATCCTAAAATCTATGCGTTCAGAAAAATAACAGCGGCCTCAGTATGGGTACATTATCACGGAGCTGGTGGAGCTGGGCTTGCCTGGGCAAATAAATATGGATGGCGGGTGGGTTGCTGCTGAGTGTTGATGCGCTGATTTTGTTAGGGAATCTTTCACCAGATTCGAGGAGGCACAGGTGCGAGCTTCGGCTTTAGTTCCTCGGGACAGCACCAAAAGTGGCATTCTGCGAGAAATGAGGATTTGGGAAATACGGGTGGTTCGATGGAAGCGGTTTAGTTGCAAATGAAGGTTATTGTTTTCGGTCGGATGAATTCCACATCGTGACGATGGTGGCCAGTCGCGTGGTAAGGCAGAATGAGGCCATGGAGTAGCGGCCCCAATGCTCGGTCAAAAAGATCAGGAGAAAAGAAAACAGCAGTAAAGAGGGACACGAACGAGGAAGCGAAGACAACGGTCAAAATCACCGCTGTTTTTGCTTGTGGGCTAACTAAGTACTCATGAATAGGAGGTGCCAATTTCTCGCGGCATCTCGGCATCTTCTCCGCCTGGAGAATGCTGCCGGAATCGGACTAAATCTTGCCCATATTACTTGTATATTGCCACAGTCCCCATAAAAAACCCGAAGATCTTCTTGAACATTGAGTCCTCGCAATGCTTTGATGGATCGGCCACAATTATTACACCTTCTCTCCGCACGGCACGGCCGCTATATGGCATAGACCCTGGTGGCCTGCACACGCCGCACAGCCGATGACACCAACGCTCATTGAAACAAATAAAACACCCCGGAAACACGCCGAAACCCCATTCAACAAAGAAGCCAGAAAGCCGACGAAAAAACAGATCCACCTCCCATTCCATTGCCTGCTCTCCAGCTATAGGACTGCACACACATGCCTTCAATGCGCATCGGCTGTTCGCCTACTCCGAAGCTACCGGTCAATGTACAGGTGAGCTGGAGCTTGCTGCGACCCCTCCAATTTAAACCACCACATTTCCCCTGAATCCTTGGTAAAATCCATTTTTAGCTGAGTGTCAACTATTCACCATGGCCGCACCAAAAAAAGACGGTATCGCGCTTTTCTCCAAGGAGTACTACGCTGCATGCACCATCGGGGGCATCATTGCCTGTGGCCCCACCCATTCTGCAGTGACCCCGCTAGATTTGGTCAAGTGTCGTCGGCAGGTGGACTCCAGCCTTTATAAGTCGAACCTCCAGGGCTGGAAGACAATCTTGAAGACCAGCGGAGACTCGATCTTCACGGGAATCGGCGCTACCTTCATAGGCTACTCCCTCCAGGGTGCAGGAAAGTACGGTTTCTACGAGTACTTCAAGAAGACGTACGCGGACGTGGTGGGCCCGGAATACGCGTCCAAGTACAAAACCGGTGTCTTCTTGGCGGCGTCCGCGTCCGCAGAGTTTTTGGCCGATCTTGCCTTGTGTCCTTTGGAGACCATCAAGGTGAAAACGCAGACCACCATTCCGCCGTATGCCACGTCTGTTTTCGACGGCTGGTCCAAGATTACCGCCAAAGAGGGCATTAGTGGCCTCTACAAAGGCCTTGGGCCCTTGTGGGCACGCCAAATTCCATACACTATGGTGAAGTTTGCGTCGTTTGAGAAGACCGTGGAGCAGATCTACAACTACCTCGGCAAGCCTGCGTCTGCATACACGTCGTTGCAGCAAACGGGGGTGTCCTTTTTGGGAGGGTACATTGCCGGTATCTTCTGTGCGGTTGTGTCCCACCCAGCAGACGTCATGGTGTCCAAGGTCAATTCAGACAAGAAGGCCAGCGAGAGTTTGGGCCAGGCGGTGTCGCGCATCTACGGCAAAATCGGCTTCGTGGGTCTCTGGAACGGGTTGCCCATGAGAATAGTCATGGTCGGTACGTTGACCGGATTCCAGTGGTTGATCTACGACTCCTTCAAGGTCTACGTCGGGTTGCCCACGACCGGTGGCCACTAGTCTGCGCTGCATTACTATAGACAATGCCACGGGCGCTAACTGCTAGTGCTCTTTCTTAGTCCCACACGTTCTTGAACAAGTCGTCATCTAGGTCTGTAGTTGTAGCTTTTACGCCATTCGAACGGGCGCCAAAGGTGCCCGAAAACCCAGAATCCAATATCGACGAGCTGGTGCCATTGTACGCTGCCGCGCCTGTCCACTGGTTCGCGGAACTCGCACTGTCGTTCCACTCGTTGGCCCATTGTGGGGTGTGACCCGGAACCACCGACGGAGTGCCTGATTTCGGCGTAAAGCTTGGCGTATTAGCGCTTGGCGTATTTGCGCTTGGCGTGTTTACTGTGGGCGTGTTTGTTTTTGGCGTACTTGCCAGGGGCGACGCGTACGCATTTGCGGGCCTCTGGTCAAAACTCAATCCCGTAAGAGAACTAGACAAGCCCGCCACAGAACCCGGATGAGCACCAGACATCTGCGGCGTGTGTGGCGACAGCGTCTGCGCGTTTCTGTGGTTCTGCTGTGGTTGGTGTACACTCGAAGTAGACGAGGGGGGCGACGAATAAAGAGACAAAATCAGCTTTTTCAAGTCGTTTCTGACGTCGTTTACTCGCGGAGATGGAGCCACAGGGGTGGCAGGAGACGCCGGCTGCGCCGAGTTGGCCCTCAGGGAAATACCCGCCGAAGAAGCGGCTGAAAAACTGCCCCTGGGCCGCTGTGCAGGAGAAGGCATGGAAACCGCCAGCGTGGACGACGCAAACGCGCCGAAATCGTCGTCCAAAAGCAGCGGTGCCGATGCCGACACGTGACTTTGTCCATTAGCCGCCGTCTTTTGCGTGTTTGTGACCGGTTTTACGGGTGCTTTTGCGAGTCCATTATGTGTACTTGTTTGTGGATCCAGCACGGCCAGTTTAGCCACAGAAATGGACATGGGATCTGGCACTTTGGACAGCGCCGCCCACTTGCGCATGTCATACTTTGTGCGTATGAAATTCTCGATTTTCGACGCATCGGGCACGTAGTTGTCGGGCAACTTGGCCTCCCAATAGGCGTTGCACTTTTCGTTCCCCCACTTGATCATCAGCTCGACCTGCTCGTCCGTCCACACGTCCAAATCCACGGACTTGACACGTGATATGTGCGTGCCCATAGAACGGTGGATGCCAGAACAGCGGATACAGATGAAACAGCCCAAGTTCCAGGATGCCCATCGTGGGTGCTGTGCGGTTTTGCAGTCCACACAGCTCTTGTTGGGCAACTCCTTGAGGAGCTGGCGGAAGATCTGCTTGTGCTTCTCGCTGTGCGTTTTGCGGGACGAGGGGAGCGCAGACATGGAGAATATGATATGGAGTTGTGGTGGATCAACGAAGGAAGACTGGTGGAGCCGGTGCACGGGTGTGCGATTTGCCGGATGCGGTAATCGATCACGGAATGGCGTGGCGGGGATTGGAGGTTCAAAACGAAGATATGTGGTGATTTATGGCGGGGTACGGTGATGGTTTTGGGTAGTTGGAGCTGGTGAGAGCTCGTTAGATTCGTTGTTGAGGTGTTTTAGCAACTTGGGTGAACCAGGCTGCAGTACTCGCTATCTTGGAAGGTCTGGTATATTGGGGGGTCTCCAGAGCGCAATGGAGCGCAGGCTCCGCTCAAGGTGTGCATAGTTTGTGCATTTTTCATCAATAAGAACAAAAAAACAACCAAACAAAAAAACAACCAAACAAAAAAGCCTCCAGATCGCTCTTGAAGTCTATACCCATCTTCTCTTGCTCGCCGTCATCCTTCTACGATTTGAAGCCCGCGCGGCGCACGTGACCTGGGCGACGATGGACGCACTTGCTGCAGCTCTCCTCCTCGCATGCACCTTCTGCAAACATAGATCTGCTCATAGGCTCGTTTATTGCAACAGCGAAACTACAGAATCCAGCCGTCCTATTGTACATCTGCTGTACGCACATCCACCGCACGCACAAAGCACTCTTAGCGTCGCTGGAACCTTGATGGGCAATGGTAGCTGTGCCCGACGAGAGCCTTCCAGAGTACTCCCTTGCGGAAGTTCGGAAGCATGGAGATCCCGACGATTTGTGGATGATTCTCTACAATAAAGTGTACGATGTCACGACCTTCCCCAGCGTCCACCCCGGTGGCGCAGAGGTGCTTTTTGACTGTGGGGGCGTCGATGCCACCGTGGCGTTCGAAGACGTAGGCCATTCTAAAAATGCATGCGACATGCTCAGTCCGTTTCTCATAGGGAAGATCCCCGTCAGCGCCGAGAAAAGCTACAAGCAGTCTGAGAAACATCTACCGTCAAAAAAGAAGAGCACACGACGAGGGCGTCCCTTCGCTGGGGACGCATCGCTTTGGGTGTTGGTGCTTCTTGCGCTTCTTGCGTGCGTTGGCATATTGTGCCTCCAGAAACTCAAATGGGCAAGCATCACCTCCTAGGGTAGGTTTTTGGATGGAAGTGAAGGTGTTTTTTGGATAGTAGTGGGCGTTATGTCGGAAATGAAGGTGCCTTCTTTGGGTATCGAGGAGTATGGCTAGGTAAGATGGCCATCGCCAGAACCCACTTTTTATGTAAAGTAGACTTCGGGTCGTGAACTACTCGTAGTCTGGGTGGACAGACATTCATCGGGCAATGCTTCGAGACTCCTCCAAAATTTTCTTGCTGGATAAACATTATTTTCCTGGTACGTCGGTGGGCATGGGGCGGTTGGAAACGAGACGCATGTTCCGGATGAGCCGGTGTCTGCCGACGGGCCGAGTTTTGCCGACTGTGCCGAACAAACCTGCCTTGTTAATTCGAGCCCTGTAATTGTGCTTTCGGCAGCTAGCCTAGCATGACTACAATATATATTAACGGGAAGAAATAGATAAGCATGCATGCTGTCGTGCTCGTGTGGTCCTAAACGAGAGCCTCCGTGGTCCGAATTATTAGCCCTGCGATCCGAATTATTAGCCCTGCGATTAACACCCTTGACGGAAACGAAACGAAAAAAGAAGACCAGGAGTAATATTAAAAGCTGCCAGAGAACGGCTAAGGAGTAGTTCAAGGTCCTTTCGAGCTTGCACTCACCGAATTTCATCGCAAGACATCTCTCTACGTGGGAATCGTATGCACCCTGAGATTGGGCCCTTCAGGGGCTTTCTAGCACCAGCGCATTACGAATTAGCTTCCGGGATCGGTTACTTTTTAACCATGCCGTTGACTGTTTCAATTAATACAAATGTTTGTAAAGCTACCGACCGCCACTGTTTAGTCATTCGGATCCGAGTGCTCCGAAGTTAGTCATCACTCGTCGAACGCAATTTGACCCGTCATATTTAGAATAAATCCACAAGCGCACGGAACTATAAAAAAGCGGAAACAGTGCTTGAGGCATGTTTTGACTCTCGAGCACGTTTGGCTCTGAGATGCCAATGCACAAGCCTCCACACTGTACTGGTGATCTTCCGCAACGGGTTGCAGTCTAGAAGTCCGTACGACAACTCACAGCGCTATTTCGTGTTTACCAAGCCCGGCACCCCAACGAGACCAACTCCAACAAAAAGAGATAAAAAAGTCTACAGCCCTACGGTCTCTATGGTTTTCAAATAACAGCCTGTGCAGTGCCGTATGCGGCACGTATACGCGTGCGTGCATGAATACTAGTAAAACATGACTAAGATAGACACCGCCCATCGCAAGTACCACGACTAAAAACGCCCCTCATTTCTCCCCCATGTTAACTTCCGCTCCGCAGGCGTTCGCGCCTGATGCACCTGACTCGCCAGGTTATGTGCCAGGTGCACTCGCTCGATGAGTGCGTTTTCATCCGCTTTTTCTTGCTTGTATTGCCCCAGCCGACGGATCCCGCCGTCCCTGTCCTGTAGCGAGCCATTTCTTCTATGCTTTGGCAATAAATTCTGTTCCAGATAACCGGGCGACGCTTTCTGGAAGCACTCCGAGCAATCTTGACATATGTGGCAAACTGCGAGGAAGCCGGTAAACTCTAGTTGCTCTATGGCAATCACTGCCCTGCACACCGCAACAGCCGTGCCGCGAGCACGAGGAATGTGGTAAAAGGCGAATACGCACTAGTAGTCCCAGAGATAGCCAAGAAACACATCCATAGTATAAAGGCCAGGCGTGCATACCCTTAAAAGACCCCTGAACTCCCGTCCTGTTGCACCACGTGCCTTTTCTTCAGCCGCGTATTTCTTGCTCGATACCCGTTTCCTATTCCCCTTGTTCCCCCATTGTTCGATATGTCATCATTCTATACCGCCGAACAACAGGCGTGGGCCAACCCGGACATCTGCGATATCGTGAGCCCCGCGGCCCTGTCCAAGCACGCACTCGACGCGTATAACAGGCAGCAAAATGGCGTCAACTTGGGCCCCGAAAACCAGGCGAACCACGCCCACTATGTGATTCCTGGCTTCAACCCGCTGGCTATCCCGCAGCCGGAGGCCGCCGGCACCGTGCAGTGGCTGTCGCCTGCGGAGGAGGCATATTTCGACGAACGCCAAGAAAAACAGGCGCCCCAGTACTACCAAACAGGAGCGTACGACCCCAACTTCCAGCACGTGACGCGCTTCGAAACGGACTCGCTGTCGTCGATTTCGTCGCACCACCAGGCGGCGCAGGTTTCGTCCAACTCGTCAGAAAAAGATAAGAACAGTAAGCCGAAAAGGCAGCGCGGGAAAGTGCTCAACGATGCCGAGGCAGACCTCATACAAAAAGACGACTCGCTTTTGAGCGATGAGGAACTCGTAATAAAGCGCAAGGCACAGAACCGGCTCGCACAGCGGGCGTTCCGCGAGCGCAAGGAGTCGAAATTGAAGGAGCTCCAGCAGAAGCTTCTTGAGAGCGAGGGCGAAAGACAACGGCTTCTTGATGTTCTCGACGAAATCAAGCAGCAGTTCATCTCGGTCAAAACAGAAAACCAGGTTTTGCGGAATAGCTCCCGCGAGTCGCAGGGCTCGAAGTTCACCTTTCCACAGTCGCAGGAAGCGTTCGTGGAGCACATGATGAGCGGACAGCACCACGAGATCATCAAGGACACCGTCAGTAAGATCTACGACGAGCCGCAGCACCCGGGCCAGAAGGTGCTTGCCGTGGGAGCGGTGTGGGACTATTTGCAGTTCAAGATCGAGGAGGAGGAGTACGAGAACATCGATATGATGGAGGTGATGCAGGCACTAAAGGGCACGGAGGTGTGTCATGGGTACGGGCCTGCGTATCCGTTGGCGAAGGTGGACGCGGCGCTCCGGGCGGTGGCGGATAAGTACAATCAGTAGGTGCTAGGGTGAGGTGGATTGAGAATCTTTCGAGAAAATATGGCCAATAGGTATAATAGCTAGGGTTTTACGTTGAGAAGCATTTGAGAACTGGAGAGCATTGCGGAGAGTCTGAAGCGGCGAGAAGCACAACACGAGTTTCAGGTTTAGACGTGGTGATCTTGAAACTAGAGTTCTTGAGGAGACCAGGGAAGTTAAGGGAACTATTATAGGCTCTTCATCGGCATGCACTGAAGAGTAACTCGCCTTCGATTAGGTGATAAGTGGGATGACTGCAATTCTGACCTAATGGGGTTTACAGGGACTCACCTTTCCATACTGTAGTCCGTTCATTTCGTGCACCTGAGTGGAATGTCAGAAGAATAGTACGACCAGGACAACGAGGGCATCCCAAGGTCGACTCAACTTAGGCCTATTACAATAGAACAATTTACATGCTCCCTATTCCCAGTTGCGCTTGTATGGACCATACCCCAGTGGTTAGAACTTACAACGATCAAGGCTGAGAGGACCAGGCCAACACTAGCTTACGAAGCATAGTACTTTATAACTTAAGGAAGGAAACAAAAAAGCCCAGGTATCTTGAAAGCTCTGGTGCAGTCTTGTGCATTTTTCTCTATAAAGGCCAGATAAAAAGACAATTACCCCGAACACCGACTCCTGCTCATTATGAAGAAAGGGCTTCATCTCAAACCCAGGGTGCGATTATCGATGCACCGTCTACCGCTATATTGCAGCCCACAAAGAAAGAGGAACACCCAAGATCAGGTCAACTGGGAATAGTAATAGCACACGCCCTTGCTTTCCCGGGGCCAAATCAAAGATAATGACAAATACTACACCCGGTTATCTCGTATTGTTACCCACATCACCCTCGTCTGTGTGCAGTCCCTGGTCCATCCCGCCTCCCTCCACCAATCCCATAAACACACCATTTCCTTGGCAAGAGCCCCGGAAATACACCCACACACTATCCACCCCACCCCTCTTCTAACTCCGCCCATTGTGGCCATTGTTGCTGAGTCTCCTGCTCAGGCCCGGCCATTGTATGGAGCTCTGCGCTGTCTTCGCACCGAACTTTCTAGAAGTGCGCGGCGCCAAACGCTCGCCATATATCTCCACACGTCGCCCTACATACTTCTACCTCTCCCTTTTTACTCTCTACTCTACACCATAATGTCCGCCGACGAATTCAAAGCACAGGGCAATAAATTCTTCGCTGCCAAGCAGTTCGAGGAAGCCATCGAGCAATTCTCTAAAGCCATCGATGTTTCTGAAACGCCCAACCACGTCTTGTACTCCAACAGATCTGCGTGCCACGCCTCTTTAAAGAACTTCGACAAGGCGTTGGAAGACGCTCAAAAATGCACCGAAATCAACGGCTCCTGGGCAAAAGGATACTCCCGTGTGGGTGCTGCACACTACGGCATGGGAAACCTCGACGACGCCAAAAAGGCCTACACGCAAGCGTTAGAATTAGAACCTTCCAATGCGATGGCCAAGAGCGGATTAGATGCCGTGGAGGCTGCGGAGAGCTCGCGCAATGCTGCCCCTGATATGGGATTGGGCAAGATGTTCTCTGACCCAGACTTGATCACAAAGTTGCGTGCAAACCCAAAAACGTCGGCGTTGATGAACGACCCTGAATTGGTGACCAAGGTCTTGCAGATGCAGGCCAACCCCCAGGCAGGCATGTCTACGATGTTTAGCGACCCACGCATGATGACCATCATGGCAGCTTTGATGGGAATCGACCTCTCTATGGGCGACCCTGCAGCGGCTAACGAGGAACCTAACACCGAGACCAAGGAGGAGAAAAAGGAGAAAAAGGAGGAGAAAAAGGAGAAAAAGGAGGAAAAAAAGGAGAAAAAGGAGGAAAAAGAAGTGAAGGAGGAAAAGCCCGAGCCCGTTGCCGAGGACGTGGAGATGCAGGACTCGTCCAAAGTAGAGGCCGATGCACTTAAAGCCAAGGCCAACAGCCTCTATAAGCAGAGAAAGTTCGACGAGGCGATCGAGCAGTACAACAAGGCGTGGGAGCTCAACAAGGATATCACGTACTTGAACAACCGTGCTGCCGCTGAGTACGAAAAAGGCGACTACGACTCTGCCATTGCCACCTGTGAATTGGCTGTGGAAGAGGGCAGATCCATCAGAGCAGACTACAAGATCATCGCCAAGTCGTTCGCCAGAATCGGAAACTCGTACTTGAAGAAGGACGACTTGGACAATGCCGCCAAGTTCTTCGACAAGTCGTTGACCGAGCACAGAACTCCTGACGTGTTGACCAAGTTGAGACAGACCCAGCGCGATATCAAGATCAAGGAGGCCAACCTGTACATTGACCCCGAAAAGGCCGAACAGGCCAGATTGGAAGGTAAGGAGCACTTCACCAAGGGCGACTGGCCCAAGGCTGTGGCTGCGTACACCGAAATGATCAAAAGAGCACCAGAAGATGCCAGAGGCTACTCTAACAGAGCGGCTGCTTTGGCGAAACTAATGTCATTCCCCGACGCGGTCACCGACTGCAACAACGCGATCGAGCGCGACCCCACTTTTATTAGAGCGTACATCAGAAAGGCTAACGCCCAGTTGGCCATGCGTGAGTACTCGCTGGTGCTCGACACCTTGACCGACGCCAGAGAAAAGGACCAGCAGTTGAACGGTGGCAAGAATGTGCAGGAAATCGACCAGTTGTACAACAAGGCGTTGTCGCAGCGGTTCCTGGCCATCGAGGGCGAGACGCCCGAACAGACCATGGAGCGGGTGTCGCACGACCCCGAGATCGTGGCCATTTTGCAGGACCCGGTGATGCAGGGCATTTTGGGCCAGGCCCGCGAGAACCCAGCAGCGTTGCAGGACCACATGAAGAACCCTAGTGTGAGCAAGAAGATCAACACGTTGATCGCCGCGGGGGTGATTCGTACACGTTAGAGCTCGTTATCTATATACATAAGCACTAATGGAATAAACAAGAAACTAAAGATTTGAGTAGGGTATTAGTAATGGGGTCGGTGTCCAATAGGGCACTTCCAAAACAGTTCCAGAAACAATGAAACAACGCACCATGACCCCAGTCTCAGTAGACACATTATTAAATACCTCAGCCTCTTCCTCCCTTCTAATCACCCCCATCAGAGGCCGTTGTCGAAGAAAAAGTTCGGCAAGTTCAAGTACTCCAGGTTGGTCGTGTCGGCAAACAAGTTCTCCTGCGACAATTCGCCGAGCTTATCGCCAAACTCGAGAAAGTCAATCACTTCGAGTGCTCCCAAACCCGGCGAAAAACCCTGGAATGGTGGCGTGGTGTTGACGCCCAGGCTGTGGGAGCTGACAGAGTTGGACTGCAACGGTGAAATGTCACTGCTAGCGTCCAGTGGCCTATTTGAGGCAGACGAGTTTTGGGGACTGCCGAGGTTCTCAGGGTGCGTCTGGCACATGAACATAAAGTTTTGCCCGTCCTTCAACGGCTTGTAGAACCGCGGATACTTCTTCTCCACCATCTGCAAGTGGTCCAAAAGACCGGGGTTGGCCCCGAGAATGTTGGTGCCGCACGTCTGGTCAACTATTGTAATGACAACTTTCATGATAACCCGAATAAGGAGATCTGCCATGCGCACGCGGATGTAGAATAGCCGCGTGGCCTCGTCCTCGGCACGTGCCCCGATTTTGCCAAAAGTGTTCAAAGACACATCGATAAGTAGGCTCAAGTCCTTGAGCACCTCGGGGTCCTCCGGGTAGTTGAGGCAGTTCGACAAGAGGTTCGTGATGGCCAGGAACGGGTACGTCACGAGCCAGTTGAAGGAAAGAATCGACGTGTTCAGGTGCCCGAAAATGCGTATGATGTGCAAGATGGTGCGTGCACTGTCGAGGGAGAGTTTTCGGAACTTTGAGTTTTCGCTGGCGGCCGAGTCGCTGGCGTCGGAGACCACCGCCCACGGCACGCGGTTGACTGTCATGATGTGGTTGAAGAACGTGAGGTGAAAACCCATGAGCATCTCGATATGTGCAGATGGGTGGTGGCCGCCGGTGAAGCTCTGGAGGAGCGTGTCGAATTCCGGGTCGTCGTAGAATCGCGGCCGCGACTCGTGGTACACGCTGTCGGCCAAGCGGAACATGTCCGCGTTGATGGTGGACACCACCTCCTGGATGTGCTTCAAGCTGTCGTACTTGACCTGCGCACTGAAGAGCCGCATGTACGTGTAGCAGCGGATATACGACAACTTGTCGTACTCGTTGCAGAGCGTGCGCTGGTCGAACTGCGAGCTGGACACTGCGGGTGATTCCTGGAAGAAGAGGTTATCCATGGAAACATCAAGCAAATTCACCGAGGGTGGTTTCCCCAGACGGTAGCAGACTTCTATGTCGAAGTGCTGGCACGCCCGCCACACACGTGACCGTTTTTCCCGTTCCACGGGGTCGAGGTGTGCGGCGGAATCTAGTCGGTGGAGTCCCATATCCTGTGCATAGCGCACGGCCATAGACGTCAAGGAGAAGTTGAGGTCGGAAATGACCCACGACGTCTCGAGGTGCACGGCCATCAAAATGAGCGCCTGGATTGTGGCGAGGCCCTCGCTGACGGTGCACACTCTATGGTAGTAGTAGACTGCATTCTTGAACAAGGACTCCTGGAACGCCACGAGCTCGGCCAAGGAAAACTTGGAGATTTTCGGGAACTTGTCCGCGCTGGGCTGCGGCGAGCTCTTGATGTCCACATACGCAGAAACACTGATGATCATCACCAAACACATGATCATGAGTTCCGAGTAGGAGAGCACTTTTGGGTCCGGCTTCTGCGACTTTTTGTTCGTGTAATACGTGTCGAAAAGCCCCCTCACATAATCCACGCTGCAGATGAAGTTGGCGAAATGTAGCTTGTCGAACATCTGGAGCACCTCCTCGATAAACAGCTCGTCGGGGAAACACCCAGCACGTAGTTTCACGATGCTCTCTGCAGTCTGCACCTGCGGATCCAGCCAGATCTTGTGGAACGCTTTTTTGCTGGCCACAAGGTACACGGGCAAGGTCTGCATAGGGATCACGAGATGGTGGTCCTTAGGTGCTAGTTTCGACTTCACGTAGTTGATACTTTGCTCTGAGAGGAGGATGCTGAACCCGAGCTGCGGGCCCTTATACTGGGACGTGATCGCGAACTTGCGCTCGCAGTTGACGTCCTTGACGTGGGCGTCCGGGGCTATATCAAGGAGCGACTTGATCTCGTGAAAGATGGAGCCGCCTGGCTGTTTCGCACACCCGTTTTGTGCGCTGCCGTTCTTCGTGTTCTCGGGCGCCTCCAGGCCCAGCTCCAGAAACGAGTCGTCGTCCATGTTGGAGTCCTGGTTTTCCGACCCGTTGGCCCCACTTTTGTCGCAAGGCACTGGCGACTCTTTGGGCGCCAGGATCTTGCCCGTGAGCGGCTCGAGCTTTCCCACAAGCTGCGTCACCATATTCTCAAGATTCAGCAACCGCCTGGCCATCTGGTCGCTGGCGTTAGTCCGCGGTCTACGTGTTTTATTGTTCTCATAGAGACATTCTAGGGCCTGCCCCGTGCAGTGGGAGCAGGGCGTTTCACCGTTGCACTTGATTTTCTTGCGGCGGCACTGCGCACACGCCTTGGCGATGCGGTCTCTTTTTTTGTGGTCCATGGTGACAAAAGACTATGAAGTGTGTCCTTTGGTGGAGCACTAGAGTAGTTCGAAAGTGGAGGGCGAAGCCCGTGCGCATTGGGTCACGAGCCCTGACATGGAGGCGCCAGGAGGAGGGAAAAGGGCACCGAAAAGGGCACGTGAAAGGATGAAAAAGGGAGAAAGCCAGTTTATATAGAAATGGGCCGTTTTCATACGATAAACGTGTTAAATTTGTCGGCCGGGCTTGATGTAATTATTAAGTGTAGACTATTAATGCTGCCGCATAGTGCGGCGGTGCATGCTCATAATGGCAGGCAGCTGCAAACCATCACATAGGAATCACCTAGCACGAGAATCTTCACTGCCCTTTTCATGGCCCACTAAAAAGCTAGAACTCTCCGCTCATGCTGTCGAAAAAGAAATTGGGAAACTGCACCGGCTGGTCGAAGAGGAGATTCTCAAAGCTGTTCATGCTCGAGGTGTTTTCGAGCGCCCCGAAGTCCGGCGAGATCTGTGTGGTACTGCCGCTGTAGCTGGGCGCCTGTGCCATCTCTGAGCTGAAACCATCGACTATTTTGGATAGGTGTGCAGGCGACGTGTGAGACGTGGGCGTGCCGTCACTAGGAAACGGAGACTTCGAGTCGAACACTAAAGAGATGGACTTCTTCAAGTTCTCCGCGTTTCCGAAAAGCTCGGGGAAGTACCGGTGCGGCGCGTCGAACGAGTCCTTGGCCTTCTCGTTTTTCGCCAAAACCTCGATCCCGGTGTTGGCCTCGAATATGCTGATGGCGATGCTGGACACCGATTTCACGAGCACCTGGAGCAACACCGACATGTCGAACTTGAACGAGCGCACGTTGTCGGGATACAATTTCCGATTGAACCAAGTCTCGCACATCTCGATGATGAGAAGAATGTCCGAGTGGGCGTCTGGTGATTTGGGGTCCGACATACAGGCTGCCAGTAGGTGGAGCACAGAGATTAGGGGGAAGTACGTGATCCAGAGCGACGTGACTTTGCCGGAGCCGTACGGGTGGAAGTTGCGGAGCAAGTGCATGATGCTGCGTGCGCTGTTTAGCGACAAGTTCCGGTAGACCTGCAACTGCTCCATACTTACACCAGGAAAAGCGAACATAGTTGGGAGCCGGTTGATTGTCATCATATTGACGAAATAGGTCAAGATGGTGGTCAAGCGCTGCTCCTCTGCGGAGTTCGACAATTGTGTGATTTCGCGGAACCCGGGCTGGTTGTAGAAATAGGGTCTGTCTTCGGGGTCTATTATTGTTAGAAGACTGAACATCTTGGAGTTGAGATAGTCGACATTCCTCTGGAGCGCCTCGAATGTGCGGGTGTCTGCGGTGGCCGAAAAGAGCCGGTCGTAGGTCTCCAAGCGGATGCGGAAAATCATGTCATAATTCTGCAACACCTTGAGGGGGAAGTACTCGTTTACCTTATTAGGTAACGCGACGCCACTGCGAAGCTCCTCGCTGATGTCGCTGTAGTTTACAATGGGCGGTTTCCCGCTGCGGAAACACATCTCCATGTCGAAATAGCACGCGGTTCTCCACACTAGGTGCCTGGTTTCAAACTCGTCTCGAGAACAGTTTCTGTAAGTCTCGATCCGATGTAGACCCATGTCTAGACCCTTTCTGATGGCTTGCGTGAGAATCATGTGTGTGATTTCCGGCGAGTCGTGGCACTTGGCCATAAAACCAGCAAAGTAGAGAATGGCCTTTACCGTTTCGAGGCCCTGGCCGCGGATACTGAGCTGGTAATAGTACCCCATACAAATCGTCACGAGATTGTCCCGCAAGGGCCCAAATTCCTGTGGCGATAGGTCGCGCACAGGAGAGTGCTTTGCACCGTCGGCATCGTCTAGCAACGTTTCCATTGCGTCACTGAGACATATCAAAATCGCCAGTGAAAGCTTGAATAGCTCCGTCACCAGGAAGTTCCGTTTGTGCGCACTGGCAGAGCTGTAGTACCTCGAGAGATACACCTGGACCTCCTTGACCAGACACAAGATCTGCACGGCGTTGCACGACTCCTTGTACTTATCGATCAAATCGAACATGGCCTCCTTCTTTTTTGGAAGGGGCGACTTCATCTGCTCCAAGTGATTGGCGTGGTCGAAGCCCTTGTTGTCAAAGCACATGCTGACAAAGCTTTTTGTTTTGTTGTCGAAGACTAGCGGTAGATTGGTCAACGGCACCAATAGATGCACGTTATCCTCGGATAGGTGGTTCTTCATCCAGTCCAAGCTGCTCTTCGAAAGAATGGAGAAGAAGGAGTGGTTTCCCAAGTAGATCTCGTTCTGCTTTCCGGCCTCCGTCGGCTCGGGCGCCGGGTACGAGGGGGACGACATCTCGGACTCGTCGTCACGTGAGCAATCTGCAGTTTCGTCGTCGTCATCGGACTCAGGGAGCCGTACTTTGCGCGTTTCGACTTTCGATGCCCCTGGAGCATCCACGCCAGGGCGCACCCCCGCACTCACCATCGTCTGAATCATGGACTCCAAGCGATCGAGGCGGGAGTTCATATAGCCTAGCATCTCGTCCAGTTTCTGTCGACGGGCACCCCTCCGCGGCGGTTTGGCGATTTTCTCGTCGTAGATGCAATTGGGCTCCTGCGAGATGGCACAGTTCATGCATCTGGCGGCACCGTCACAGCGTATTTTCTTCTTCCGACAGTTGTTGCATGCCACTCTGATTCGCTTCAGCACGTGCTTGGAGCGGCCGTTCTTGGCGCTCCCGTAGTCGGACATAGCAGGACGCGGTCAGATGTGTAGTCAGGTTACAAAATGGGAGAGCAATTGAGAAAACGTGTGAAGCAAAGTTGCATGTCCAGTTTCTGGTGGCAAATCAGGATGGTGTAGCCTCGTGTTCATTCATCGTACGCATAGTACTGCAGGCGCAGCTCCACGCCAATAGTCGAGTGCAACCGTGATCAAATCAAGGCAATTTAGAGAAATGAAGAACTAGAAGGTTATGGTTTTTCTTCTGTGTTTTCAATATTTCTCAATTATATGTAGCACTGAAAGTGTGCCTTTATCTATTCCATCTGGTGCGTGCCAGTGGATCCAGTAGAAGAGGCGCAGTTGCGAAGCTTGCCTGTTTTGGCTACCTGCTTTGGCTGCCGGGCCGGGATCACCAGGGCGACGGGACTTGTGTGAAATGAGACGTGCGTGTCACTAAAGTATTGAAATGTCGCCGTTTCCCGCGAATTGAGGACTTTTCGGGGAAATATGGGTGTGGTCTAAACGTGCGATATCGTATCTAGTCAACGAGAGAATGGCACATGTTCTTCTGGAGCCCGTGGCATGAACATTGATCTTGGGGACTACGCGTGCCTTGCTTTTCACAGAATCGATCTAAGTAACTTTCCTGCTTCCTTAGGTCAAACCTGTTACGGATGTGAAGACCTATCGGAGGTACCCCAGATGCCGTTCACAACACGAGCTCTCGTATGCTTTTTTTTTTAAAGACACTATGCTTTACTATTCTTTTCAACGCGTAAAGAGTATGCTTGTATTTCGTCCACTTCCTAGAAATACTCCGTGAATCTTCTCCTGGAAACTCCGGCTTGAGTAACTTTAACCCACATGGGTTCTCCTCTGTTGACCTCTACTTCTCTGCACCCAAAGTTGAAGAGGTCTGAGAGAAAACAAACACCAATCCTTCCATAGAAAGCTGGTCTCCTTTTTCTTGCTCTCTCGTGTTGAATCTTAGTCCACCCATGGTGGCCATCTTCGTAGGAGAAAGAGCATACACCACAACTGGACATATCCTCTATTCGGGAAAGCAAACTACGGTTTTTTCAATAGAAAGGAAGCCCCGTCTTACTCTAAAATATACCAATATCTACCAAGCTTGGCCCCACTGAGTCCCCAGGGTGCAATTTGCAGGCCTGCATATACACACCACTCGATATGCGATTGTCCAGATTCTTCATCTTTACTCTAGCCAAAACCACCATACGCTTAATTAACCTCACTTTCTGCACCCAGGATGGTCTCGCGTAAGCCGATTTTTGCCAACAAAGAGGACAGCAATGCCCGCGAGGCGTTGGTGTTGTACGAGGCCAAGCAGTACAAAAAAGCGTTGAAGTTGGTGGACCAGAACTTGAAGAAAAACTCTTCCCACGCCGAGTCCTTGGCTTTGAAGGGGTGTGCCAACTACCAGTTGGGCCACAAGGCCGACGCGGAGGCGTACATCATAAAAGCGTTGAAAAAGGGCCCTAACAACTACTTGGTCAACCATTTGGCTGGCATTTATTACAGAGGCGTGGAGAACTACGTCGAGGCTGCGAAATGGTACAAAGCAACCGTGGACAACGGGTCACAAAACACCCCTATTTTGCGTGACTTGGCGCTCCTCCAACTGCAATTGCGGGACTTCAAGGGGTTGCGCGAGTCCAGGGTCAAGTACTTGGAAAGCCAGCCGGGATATAGGGCCAACTGGACGGCGGTGGCTATTGCGCACCATTTGAACCAGGACTACGACTCGGCGGTTAATACTTTGTCGAAAATCGAGGGCATCATTAAGGAGCATCTCCAGGAGCAGGACCGGTACGAGCAGAGCGAGTGTGTGCTCTACAAAAACCAGATCATTGCCGAGTCGGGGAACTTTGGCAGAGCCTTACAGGAGTTGGAGGCGGACGTAGGTGAGGTTCGTGATAAGGTTTCGTTTTTGGAGTACAAAGCCAAGTACTTGTTGCTTTTGGGCAAGTCCAAGGAGGCGTCGGTCGTGTACCGCCAGTTGATCCAGATCAACCCCGACAACCAGGGGTATTACTACCTTCTTGAAACGGCGTTGCTGACTCCCAGCGAGCTGGCCGAGATCAGGTTGAAATTGTACGACAAGCTCGCGTCCTTCTACCCCCGCTCGGACCCTGCCCAGTTCATTCCACTCACGTTTTTGCCCGCTAACCTGGCCGAATTCCGTGAGAGGGCCAGGAACTACATTGTGGCACAGTTGAAGCGGGGCGTGCCTGCCACGTTTGTCAACGTCAAGCCATTGTACAAAAACAAGAAAAAGATCGAGGTGATTGCGGCGATTGTGCGGGAGTTTTCCGAGAAAGAAGTGCCACAATTGGCCCCTCCTGTTTTTGTATGGACGTCCTACTTTTTGGCCCAGCACTACCTCTACCTTGGTGACTTGGCCCTGGCGTCCCGCCACATAGACGCAGCCTTGGACCATTCGCCTACCTTGGTGGAGCTCTACATCCTCAAAGCACGGATCGTGAAACACACTGGAGACGTGCAAAAGGCGAGCGACATCATGCAAGAGGGCCGCAGCTTGGACTTGCAGGATCGCTTCATCAACTCCAAGGCTACCAAGTATTTGATGCGTGCAAATAAGGTGGAAGAGGCTATCGACTGTGTGTCTCTTTTTACTAAGTTGGAGGACGGCGCTATCAACGGACTCAAGGACTTGCATGTAATGCAGGCCAACTGGATCTTGATCGAGAGTGCGGAGGCGTACTACAGGTTATACAAGGAGAAGACCAGGGAGGCTGCCTCGTTAAGTGAAAACTCAGAAAAGTCGGAAAACGCAGAAAACGCAGCACAGGTAGCCGAGACCGCCTCGTTCTACCGCGGCTTGGCCCTCAAGCGCTTTCTAGCAGTCATTAAGGTGTTCAAGATATTCGTGTCCGACCAGTTCGACTACCACTCGTACTGTATGAGGAGAGGCACGCCCCGGGACTATATAGACATGTTGAAGTGGGAGGACAAGATCCACGCCACGCCCATCTACGTGCGGGCCGTCAAGGGCTTGGTGCAGATGTACCAGGAAGTTGCAGACGAGAAGCCAGAGGAGGACGATAAGTTGAAGAAGAAGACAAAGAAGCCAAAGCCTCTCAACAAGAAATTGAACGAGTGGGCGAGCCGGGTCGAGTCCGAGAAGAAGGACGAAGACGCGTTCGGCCAGAAGGAGTTGGCCAGGTTGCGCGAAGACACCAACATCCTTTCCGAGATCGAACAATACGTGAAGCAGTTGACCACAGAGGCCGACCAGTACAAGGTCACGTGGGACTTGGCCTACGACCTCTACAAGAGAGAGTCGAAGTACGTGTTAGTTTTGCAAGCCTTGCGCAACTGGGCCAAGATCGTGGACCCGCACGACTTGAAACTCAAGATTGTGGGCGATAGGGTGCTCGACTTTAAGGCCGCGTTGGAGAACGACACCAAGGCCAACCCTGCGATCGTGAAAGTGGCCCACAAAGGCATCGAAAGTGCGTTCCCGCAGCTCAGCGAGGGCGCCGACAAGTTTACGCTACTCTACTCGAACTGAGCTCCTGTATAGATGTGTATTAGCTAACTAGGAGTTGATCCACGACTCCACCTGCGACCGTGCCACGCCCGACGCTAGGTTGAGTGTCTGTTGGCCCATGGGGAAGTAGCTGACGGTGTACCAGACCGCGCTTATTAGCTGGATCACGGCGAAAATGATGGAAAGAAGTGTGGATTTCAAGGACAAGCTGGAAATCAACGTCATGACTATACTCGTGACAAACGTGATGGTGAACAAGATGCGCGTGGACGAGAGCAAGTGGAGCACGTATGGCTGGAAGCCCTGCAACACGCCGAAACTGACGAGGAAAAAAATCGACCCCAAGGACCAGAGGAGAGCAAACTTCCTCGGTTTAAGTGACAACACAGGGAACAAGAATATACATATGAGGTAGCACGACACGGAGCCCGCAAACGTGAGCCCGAAAATGAGCATGCGGTCCCACCGCGAGAGCTCCAAAAACCCGGGTTCCGACGTCACGTAGTTCTCGTCGTCCTGGAGATAGATGCTCTGTGATCGGAACGGATTCAACTTCTGGAGCCTGGTTTTGAACAGGCTGTCGCCGGGGTTCTGCGTCACCGGCGCGGGTAACGGCGCCCCGTCGCTGCGGGCGCCTCCCGACTTGAACGGTTTGAAAAAGCTCATGGCGTTTGTGCTATGGAGTGGATCAGTGGTGAGTACGGATGCAAGGCAAACAGCCGATCGTTTAAATGAATCTTTCGACAGATATCGGTCTCTGGTATCTTGTTTGAGAGATCAGGGCACTCAATTCACGGCTTCTCCGGTTGTCTTTGGTGGTGCCGAGGATGGCTAAAAGTAGTCAAGTTACTGATAGCTAGAGGCGCGGGTCTAAGCCGGGTTGGGTGAGTTTTGGGAGACTGCACGGTGCGTCAGGCTGGGCTGTGGAGATACTCGAGGGTCTTTTGCCAGATTTGGGGGTCGAAATGTACTAGGGTATATTATGGTATATTATAATATATTATAATATATTATGGTACACTAGGGTATATTATGGTATATTATGGTATATTGGGGTAATTGGGTGCATTCTGTTTCTGCTTATTGCTCCAATATATTAACGAATGGTTCCTCATGGCTGGCCGTAGACTATGGAGCACCGAACTATTAATCCTGGCTGGTCCACCAGAGCAGTGCACTGTTCCTAAAATTAGCATTCCGAGTAAGCTCTGAAATCTTAAACACCCACAGACGCTATCTCTCTATTTCGTGTCCATATCTTGCCACTTTCTCTCGACCCAAGTGCCGTCTGAGGCAACGTCGTGCATACACTACCTCTCCAGACCTCCATGCTAGTCGTTGCTTAGCCAATACACCAAACAGTCAATAGACCCAAAACGCAGCCAAACCCCTCATAGTTTAGCCAAATCTTCCCACCTCCACACCCAGCGCCTCTCCCACAATGTCCGTTGACTTTGGCAGAACCTACGCCCAGCTCATAAACCTCTCCTCGGACGCACCAGCAGACTCGTTCTACTCCACCGACGACTACACCAAATTGACGTCGTTGGGCCCCACGTTGCCCAAACTCGCGTACGCATTCCCCAAAGAGCACACTGGCGCGGCTTCGGACGCCAAGGTGGACATCCAGTTGAAGTCCATCCGCCCACCTTACAAGTTTTCTACGAAGTTGGCCGGGGTCCAAACGTCCCAGTCCGTTTACAAAGTCAAGGATTTATTGATTTCCGCGGTCGACACACTCAGCCAGGCGGGCGTCGCGCCGTCGAACCTCAAGTTCATGATCAAGTCCAAGGTGCTCACCGACACTACTTCGATTGCCTCGTTGGTGCAAGACGACGCAGAGCTCTCCATCACGGTCATGGTTTCTGCGCCCTCGCCGGCCAGCAAAGCGGAACCAACCGCTGGTGCCGAGGCCGACCCGAGCGACTCGGTCCCCCTTGCGCTCTCGGCCGACACCTGGGGCAAAATCCACGACATCTTGGTGGCCGATGTCGGGGCCCAGAACGGCGCGGCCTTCCTCGAAAAGTTCAAGTCCATTGTATAGATCGCCAATAGGCCTGTTTCCGTACTGCACTGTAAACACCGTCGTGTTGTCCCGTTTTCGGATGGCTACTTTTTCCACCTCTTTGCTATGAGCTCATTGAGCGAGTGGCCCTCTCTTCTCCCGATACGGGCTTCGTACACATAGTACGCAGCGACACCAACAGACACGGCGATAAGCGGGTCTGCCACACGCGACACAAGGTATTTGTACTCCATTTTCTGGTTGTATGCGATCTTTGAAGTTCGTGGTCTTTTGGCTCGATATGGAGAGTGCGAACAGGCGGAATGCACATTGGCACGTAATAAAGAGGGCACAGCGAAACTAGCACAAGACTAGCACAACTGCACCGTTTATGTTCAATACTTTTCCCGTTTTTCGCAATTGTAGGCGCATTTGGAAAAACCACTTCTACTCGATTTTTCCCTTTTTCGCAAACTTCTTCTTCATGATTCCGCTGATGTGCTTGTTCCACGCGACTCCACTCATAATGGACTTGTTGAAGCCATACACGTCGTGAATATCGTCTTCGAAAGATGTCCCCGATTTCGCTAGCGCGTCTCGCTCAGACTCGCTCATTTCTGCCCCCAAAACCCCCTTTTTGGTTTGAAGCTTGTTCCTCTGGTACGCCACAAACTCCCTGCACTTATTGATCTCGTCCTGCGACAAGAAGCCGTAGCCGTAGCCGCCGATTTTCTTGAAGCACAAGTCGATCAACATGTTGGGGTCGGTGATGTTTTTGGGGTAGTTCTGGATAAACTGGAACAACTCGATCTGCTCAGCCTCGGAGTTGGAGTCTCCGTTTTTGGAGTCTTTACTGCACTGAAAGCTAGGGTCGTCGAGGCAGAGGCGGCAAAGGGTGAGCGAAATGCGGAATATCGTTTTCGAGCCCTCGTACCAGATGATGTCCCAGATTCTCAACACGCTTTCGATGGGTAGCACCCCGATGAAAACAGACATAAACCAGGAAGATGTCACGAGCGTGAGTGGAGGAAGCCGTGTGAGGATCTTATCCTCCTTCAAAATAGACCCGTCGTAGGTCCTGCCAATGATGGCCCAGAGTTTCGGAATGTACTCCTTGATACACATCATTAGCACGCCCTGATCTGTATGGACACCCTCGAGATTGGCAGAGTGGACTTTTGGAATGATGCGCTCCGTCATGATCACGAGCATCCAAAACGCGTGCTCCTCGGACATGAATAGAAGTAGTAGCCCTGCGATGAAATTCAACGATTGGCAGTACCCGATTTGCGGCTGGTAATGGGCAAATGCTGTGAGCACGCGTCTCAAACTGGAGATCATTTCCGATTCAGGGGCATCACCACTTTCAGAATCCAGTGCAGCGCTGGCTCTGAAGTGCACATTATCGGGAAATGTGCGGTGCAAATCACGCTCGATAACCTCTGTATCCTTGGTATGTACCCCCTCAGTGTCGGCGACGATCTTGCGGTAAACGCCGGTGTTCTTATTGAGGCGCTCGTTGCCGCCGGCGTAGAAAAACCACGCGCTTCCCCTCCATTCTGGCGGGATTCCTCGTCTTATGAGCTTCTTGATTTTGTCCGATTTTGGGGGAAACCTATCCGGAGTTTTGAGCTGCATCTGGCTGGCGAGCCCATTGTTTTTCATTTGTAGCGCCCACTTCTTCTTCTGGCACCCGAAATGTGGCAGGTACTTCTCGAACCACTTGTTGTAGGACGCCAGCGTAGAGCCAAAAAGCGACGAGTTTTTTCGGAACCCGTACATGTCGGTGGCGCTCGAGAGCGTTTGTTTGATCGTGGCGTCGTCGACTACAGAGACAACGGGGATGTTGCGTGTTTCCAGCAGGCTGGTAGTGCTCGCTCTCACCGATGGAATGTGGTTGGTAAGGTCCGCCGGCAGGAGCGTGTTTTGCACGGTCGGCGGCAATTCGGGGGTGCCGCACAGAGACGGTGCCTCGTTGACCGTTTCTGCATCGTAGAAGTCAAGCACGGAGTAGTTGTGGGAGATTTCAGAGTCTGTGCGTTGGTGGGATTTTGGAGTGAGAAGGTGCTGGCTCCGGGGCTGGTTGAGCGACATTGTGGAGGAACGTGGGACGTGGAAGGAGTGGAATTTGGCAGCCGTTTTGTTGGACAGGCATGGAAACACGGCGTGGGCTCGAATCTTATATTTACGTGCGCTTTTGTGTGTTTCTGTGATTTTTGTGTGCCCTAAATATGGAGCGATCTATGGCTGGCTGCTGGACTGGATATGGTACAGCTGTCTGATGAATGGCCGAGTGTTGTGGGTCTGGATCTCTTATTTCTCCAGTGTCGCCTACTTAGCCTGGCCACCGATTCTTAGTAGTTGAATTTCGGTGGAATCCTAGATCCTTAATGCTCGTACGCGTATTGCTATAAAGGTGGCTTGCCTCGGAACGATCTACGTGCCGGTGGAAGCGCGCGGGTGCAAAACTGCCAGTGGATCTAACCAGAAAGGTTGGTCTGATACTGAAACTGAAGAGGTGGTCAAGGGATTAGTGAGAGAGAATTTGAAGTCATATATGATAACTGTGTAATAGCATGTGGATAGTGTCGAGTATTCTTGGCACGCGAGTCATACGCGTTGCGCGTAGGTTGCCATGGATGCACACGACACCGGTTGCTTTTGGAGAGGATCTATGGTAAAGAGGACGGGAAGTGAGAGTTGTGAAGTCAACAAATGTGGGATTTTCTGCTTGCTCACTCCGCGTAAGACTCGCCCCAGCACCAAGGGAGAATACAGTCCACAACACATCACCTGTAGCTACCCGGTATTGAGAGATTCATTGAGAAGAGGTTTGTTCAGAAATACGAAGGAACCTCGTCTCGGTGTCTGTCACCATAGAGTGCTACTGCGGACCAGCGAAGAAAAAAGACTCCATGTATCGGCAACGAGGTCAATAGATGGACAACGCCTTTAGCACTTTTCCACGATCAATTCTTTCGCAACTTCCAAGACTCCACCCATCTCTACTCCACACCCAACGCCTGTCTCTGACCTTTAGAGGCAGGGTCAAAGTACGGCACCTCAGCCAAGGCCGTCACGCGAGTTCCGTGCCGGGGCTCCTTTCCCTCGTAGTCCCATATGGCGTTATGATTGGCAATTCTGTTATCCCAAATCGCAGAAGTGCCATACCCAGGCTCAGACCGCCAGTTCCACCTCACCTGGATATCCAAGTTATTCTCGTAAACATTGAATAAGTGCTCCAAGATAAGTTGCGATTCTGCGGGTTCCAATCCAACAATACGAACAGTCATGCTTCTGTTCACAAAGAGGAACTTCCAGCCAGTGGCAGGGTGCGTTCTCACTATGGGGTGTTCACGCTCCACGTACTTGGGCCCACCCAAGGGGTTTTCCCTGTCGAGGTATTGGTGTGCAGACCGGTAGACTGCGGTTTTTCCGTCCAAAAGCTCTTGAAAAGCCGGAGACAACTTCTCGTACGCGGCGTAGCCCGACGCCCAGATCGTGTCCCCGCCGACGTCAGGAATAGTGTCGTTGTGCAAATGGGTGATTCCAGCCGGCTGGAACTCATGCACAAGGTCAGAGTGCCAGTTGGTCGTGTTGGAGCTGTTTTTGAAAGTGCGGGGAATGTTGTAGAACTCCCTGAAATAGTCCGGCCAGATGATACTGATGCCTGCCAAATCATCGCCGTTGGCTCCATTGGGCACTCTCGGGGCCTGTGGGTGCACCTCTACTTGGCCCCAGTATTTGCCCAATTCCAACTGCTTCTGCGGGGACAAGTCCTGGTTTCTGAAAAACACCACCACTCGTTCGGCGACCAAGAGGGCCAATTCGTCCTTTTGCTGGTCGCTCAAGTCTGCAAGTTGCACCCCCACAATCTCAGTGCCAATGTGCGCAGTCAAGTTTCGGACGTCCTTCGCGGCCGCAAACAACGCCTTCTTCTCCGGATCGGCATTTTTGCCCCTCTCGATGTAAGGATATTCCTTGTTACGAATGGCGAACGCCTCATCGACAAAAGTGGGAATCTCGTCTCGCTCGGGCACTTTCGGGTAACCCTTGGACAAATCGATGCCGTTTTTCTCGAGTCTCTTCCGGGTGGGCTCCGGGATCTTGTCAGCCCACGAGGCATCTGTGCCCGCTTTCACCGTGTTATAGGAGCCCCTAGCATGGACGTTGAGCTTGGCCAATTTCTTCACTATGGCAGTGGAGTCTTCACGTGGCAGTGTTTCGGAGGCAGCAACAGGAGGGGACATTTTGACTTGTTGATGAAGTTTTGAACTGAGTCAGGACTGTCACATTTATAATGGCTTTTAGGGCCGATGATTAGTCATCTGAAGCACAGCTAATACTCAATCAAACCACAGTTGCAACCACAGTTGCAGCCGGGCGCGCGCTCCATATCCACAGTTCTGACCAAGCTCTCGAGAGTGCACTCACAGGCTTGTGAAGCAATACAACTAAGTATTTTTTAGTGCTATTGAACTGAAAGTGGCGGTTGTGGTTGTTGTTAGATCGGGAACCTTTCCCAGAGGTGTGGCGCACTCATAAAGTGGATCTGCTAGCGGTGCGATAAGAGATATGGTGGTCTGATCACACGCAACGAAAGGGTGTGGCTTGCACACTGGGGGTGTTTTCGATGGCTCCGGAAGTTACGCCCATCCGTGCCGAGACCGCCTGTTCACAGTAGCGCTTGACGAAGGTGTTCGTGTTCTTTATTGCAAGACGGCCGTGCCGTCGGGAACACGCTCACGAATGACGGGTGAAGTTAGAGGCGTTCTTTAAAACTGGCTCCTCAAATACACAGCACGTGAATCATTTAGGGTGCTATCGGGATGTCGACTGGTGGAGTGCATGTCGACCGAAATCTGACACCCAAACGAACAGAGTTTTTCTTGTTGAATGAAACACCAATTTTGAGCACCTATGGAATTTGCTATTTCCCCTCACGGTTGTCATTTTCCTTTAGCTAACGTGACTCTAGGTTGCACGGCTGACTCGCAATATTTGGTCCAGGCTGATACGCAGGTAGTGGACAGTATGGAACTTTCAGATGGTCACATACTTCACTCCAAAGAAAGAACGGAGATTTGAAAACGATAGCAAGACACCCATAGAACACTATTTTTATGTGGCACTTTTCCAAAAATCCAAATCTTCAATGCGCCAAAAC
The DNA here is from genome assembly GCA_030583255.1 of Metschnikowia kunwiensis. Lineage (NCBI taxonomy): Eukaryota > Fungi > Ascomycota > Pichiomycetes > Serinales > Metschnikowiaceae > Metschnikowia > Metschnikowia kunwiensis. Next base: position 163,382 of record JAJMHQ010000008.1, read on the forward strand.
TTTACACACACTATACAGATTGCATATCTAGGAGTACGTATAATGACTGTACACTTAAAAAAAAGACAATTAAAAACACGAGCCAAGCTCCCGTCTCCTCCTCACCACTCTCCTCTAAAAGCACACCCACTCTCTTTCCCAGATATCTATTCCAGATTTCGTCCAGATTGCTCCATGTAAAGCGCATCTCTATAGCTGCGCACAGCCCCAACCTCTCATACTAACTACTCACGCCTAGTTAGAACACCAATAGAAACCAATAGAAACCAACAAACCAGCCGGAAACCAACGCAAAACACCCCAAAAAACACCCGAAAACCCACCATGCTCTGGCGCAACCTCTACTCCACCGCCGTGTACGACCTGTGCCAGCCCATGCAGCTACCGGAGGGCGTGCTCATATCTCACGACTTTTCCCAGCCAGTCCGCTATATTCAGCAGGCAATCTACCACCAGCACTGCTACCGGGGCGTCACGCCACTCATGAACACAAACGTGAACTTGGTGCTAGACAAGTTTTCCGAAAACCTTCCTCTAGTGGCAGCGTCGTGGCAGGAGTACACCAGAAGCCCTGCGTCTGGAGGCAGTTTTATATATAGCGTGACACCGATCGTGTACTCGATGGCGACGCTGGCGGTGATCACGTGGTTCCTCACCATCTTTGTCCTCACCAACTACATGATAAAGCCGTCGTTGCTCTTGAAGACGTCCGTGGTGATGGCGTCCATATACATGCTCATAGCGGTGGTCAAGTCCATCGTCATCTTGCACCTGCAGCAGCGCCAGGGGTACTTGCACGGCGAGGTGCTCCTAAGCGTGATCAACAAGAAAATTTACTTGAAGGTGCTCGACTTGTTTGTCACGTTTTTCCTCCAGGTCAACCAGGTACAAATCATCATGCGCCTATTTTCTCGCCAGAGCGACAAACGCCTAATATTTCTCGTGGGCGTTGCCACGTCTATAGCCTCGCAGACGCTCTGGAGTGTCAGCAAATTCCACGTGTTCGATGACACAGCCGAGGCGGGCAAAATCATCCCCGCATTCACCTACCTCATCCGGATATCCATGAGCATCAGCTACGCGGCGATTTTCACTGCGTTTCTCATCACCAAGTTCAAGACGCTCGTGCTTCATCCCGGAATCTGGGCCATCTCCGCGCTTTCTCTTATTCTTATCTACTCGCCCGTGGCGTTTTTCATCGCCGATGTTTCCAGTGTCTGGATGTTCGATCTCTCCGAGATTTTCTCCACGGTTACTTATGTGATTTGTGTGGTGATTCCCTGGGAGTGGTGCAACAAGTATAACGTGATCCGCAAGATCCAGGAAAAGGAGGGCGTGCTAGGACGAAAGTTCTATGAGGACGAGTTGTACGAGCTCGATAAGTTCGAGCTTTTTGTGGAGGAGGACTCTGACGATGATCACCACTCGTGCAACCACTCGCTGAACAGAAGCCTACTATCGCGGAGGAGCACGCACACGGCCAAAAGTGGCGCTTCTCTTTCTGCTTCTCTATCTGCAAAAACCAACAGAAAACACGCGAATCATGTGGCTCCAGTAACAGATCACCTCACCAATGGGTATTTTCTTCTACGCGACGGGTTTGTGAAAGTGACAGACTTCATCATCGCCACGGGTATGGCGATTCCGAGGTCGGTCAGCGCAGGCAGTTCTGTTGCTGGTTCGTCTCACAAAAACACCACGAACCAGTTTTACGCAGATCACGCTGTAGACCAGCGGACTCCCGGTGACCACGGTGCACGTGACACGAACCGGCGTGCTGGCGATGTTTTCGTGTACGGGACCAAGGACTTGAATGTGAGTTTCGACGACTAGGGATCTTGGGCAGAACAAGGGTAAGTGTGTAGAAGGGTAAGGGTATACGGGGATAAGGATATACGAGGATAAGGATATACATGAATAAGGATATACATGAATAAGGATACACAAGAAAAGTACGTACATGGAGACGTATATTCAGCTTAGGTATATACAGCTGAGTTTATACAGTTGAGTATATACAGTTAAGTATATACAGTTGAGTATATAAAAGTAGAGAACAAGTTTCGTTTGAATGAGGTTGTACAGCCCATATACAAGGAAAGGTATACACATACGAGTTTTTTTTTTTTAACAAGGTGAATTTACAAGTTGAGTACAAGATGAGGATGAGTCTTTCCCGTATAAGTTTCGTATACATGCTTCAGATACACGTTCCGTATACAAGATCCGTTGCTATCTCTCCTAGACATCCTTTCCAATCTTGTCGTGCCCCAACTTGGCCACACGCAAGCACTCGTCCTCGTAACCAGGAATGTGTATATACTCCACGCCGGCGTCCGCAAGCTTCTTCTTCCCGGTGTTTTCCTTCACGAACGTGTCCGGTTCAACCACACCCACGAAACAGGTTTTGATTCTCGTGGCCAACACGCGCTCAACACAGGGGAGATTTCCGCTAAGACGGTAGGAACATGGTTCCATGGTGGTGTAGAGTTCCGTGCCTTCGGGCACATCTCTGGAGCCCGATTTCTCAAAGTATTTCTCCAAAGCGCACTGCTCGGCATGCGTGTTTCCAGGCAATTCTCTAGAATGGCCCGTTTCAAGTACCTCGCCATCGAGCACCAACACCGCACCAACGTTGAACTGGGTCTGCGTTTCTCCGCACTTTTTTGCATTTTCAAGCGCCAATTCCATGAAGGGCCGGTGTGGACTGAGAGCCCACTCTGGAAAATCAGCCTTATACGACCACCGCTGGTCCTCGGCCTCATACTTATAAGCGTGGAGCCAAAGGTCTAGGTCATTTGGACCTGGATCCGTATAAAGAGGTACCTCACATTCAGAGCAGACTTCCTCGCTAAGAACTTCGCCATCCTCCTGGGGGTGGATCCACGTAGAGCACGCCCTGCTCTTGCCAATGGTGTCCAAGCGGGAAACTATGTCCAAATCTTGAAGGCCATTATTTCCCTTGCCCAAATCTGGACTCCCCCAAACATACTCACTGGAGTAGATCGGATCGTTGGCTATCGGGTGGCCCATGTACTGGAGATGGACTCTGATTTGGTGGGTCCTTCCCGTGAGAGGGTGGCATTTCACAATGGATGTGTCAGACCTTGCATCGTAGGAAATGCGGAAAAACTCAGTTTCTGCTGGCTTTCCAAGCTCACGATCGACAACATTGAGAGCATGTTTGGGTGACGCAGTGTGCAATGGCTGGTCCACTTTGTGCATTCCCAACGGGAACCGTCCCTTTACTCTGGCGATATATTCTTTTCTGACACTCCGTTCACGCATCTGCTTCACCATCGACTCGGCTCCTTTGGCGTTTTTTCCAAGAAACATGAGCCCCAGCGTGAGTCTGTCCAATCTGTTGCACGGATGGACCGTGATCCCGTGCTCGTGCTGCATTATTTTGGTGATGGTGTTGTACCTGTATCTTCCTGCAGGATGAACGGGCAAGCCGGAAGGCTTGTCTATCGCGATGATGTTTTCGTCCTCAAAAACGACGTTTATAGTACGGGAAGTCACAGCGGGTTCGTGGCGGTGGCACCTGTGGCTGATGAGGTCGCCGTTTTTCACTATGGAGTCGATGTTGGAGGGTGATTTGTTCAACAAGACTCTCCCCTCGGCAATTGCCTTGCGGTAGAATTCGGCATCCTTGTCGCGGAACTCGTCCACGAAGATATCAATAAGTTTTCTGTTTCTCCAGCGGAGTTTGCAGTAGGTGAGGTAGGTAAAAAAGTATGGGGTCACTCTGCGCAATGGCCCGTCAAGCACGTAATTGGCACCCTCGGTTTCTTCTTCGTGGATCGTTTTATCAGATTTGCCCTCGGAAACTAGGTGGTTTTTGTCCACAGCCTGCTGCTTGAGACGGAATCCCAACTCATCGCGTTGTTTTTTCAGCTCTCTGAGTGGACGCACGGGTTTCTGTTTTTTCGCGGAGGGCTCGCGGATATCTGGCTCTGGCACTGTTTCGGTGACCGGAATTGCAGTCTTTTCCGGAGCACTCATTCTTAGTATGGTAGTGAAGGGCCGGTTCAAGAACAGTCTCATGGATTGGCCATTGAAGCTGGAGGTGTTCTCGCCTGCACCCATGTTGCGCGCGCGCCATGACATGGAGGTCGTGGAAACACGGGACGAGGGAAGACAACAGCCGAGACAAAAGAACAGGTGAAGCTTTCATCTTTTGCCTTTTAAGCCTCTCCCCTTTGCTTCACCTCTCCACAGCCTAGATCAACCCCTGTTTCTTCAACTCCTCGTAGTCCTTGCGCGACATCACGTTGCCCTCCTCGTCCTCCACCTCGACCACATTTTCATCGTCCTCCTGCTCCGCAGTCTTGCTCATTTTGATCTTTTCCCACAACTGCTCCACCTCCGCGATCGACGAGATGTTCGCAAATAGCGCCGTGTCCTGCTCCAGCACCCCTAGGCACGTGAGCCCGTGCACGTGCTTCGCCTGGCCAAAGTGCTTGTTGTACTGCTGCCGGCCCTTGTACGAGACATTTCCGCACACTTCGCACACGTACGACCGGTGGAGACCCTGTAGTTTGTAGAGCCACAACGGAATGGGGATGCCGTCTGCGCCCAAAGGCAAATCTTTCGAATAGGCGTCTTCGAGATCGTCGTCCTCGGATTCCTCAGCGGCGGAATCAGAGTCTACTGCGGTGTAATCTGAAAGCTCGCCCTCTAGCGCAATTCGTTCGAGCTGCTGCTCGCGGTCAGAGAAACGCGATTGGCGCAGGTAGTCGGAGATGGTGCTGTGCAAAATGGGCAGTAATTTCGCGGCCATAGCTTTGATGTGGTTTTCCAAGTCTTTGTTATTTGCGGGTTTGCCTTTTGGCTCTAGCTTTTGCTCTGGAAGCGCCTCACTGGGAGCAGCTCGTGCTTTCTCTGCGTTTTTCTTGTGTTTTCTGCCGGCGAGGTGGCCGTTGTACACGGACTCTTTGGCAAAGTGTCTGTCGCACGCTTTGCAGTACACCTCTCCATTTCCAGCAGTGCTAGTATTCTGAGTAGTCCCACTGTTCTCACCTGTATCGGTTTTGGTCTCAACTGCAGATTCAGCCTCAGCTTCCTTTTTTTCACTTTTCTCACGTTTTTCACCTTGATTGACACTCTCAGATTCAGCTTTCTCCATGCCTTCTCCCATTTCCCCTAGGGGAAACGCGTTTTTGTAGAAGTTCTGCAAATACCCTAGAAGGCCCTCGAGGTAGCGTGTGTATGAAGGTCCCTTATTGCCCACGGTTCCCCAAGCTAGGAAAGTCTGGAGATATTCCGGGTACGTCTGCTGCGAGCCCAGCAAGGATTTGTACATTTCGTAGAAAAGCGTCAAGTCGACGTGCCTGCCGTAGGCCTCTGTCTCTGAAAACGCCTGTTTGAGTTTTGCCTCGATGTGCTGCGTGGCCACCGATAGGTGGTACTTTCGCTTCACTTTCCCCGTTTTCAGACGCGCAGAAACGTCCTCTTTCGGCGCACTCAGATATATGGAGAGATTGTCAATAGTGGACGAAGCGTTGCCCAGGGCAGCACCCCGATACTTGGCGTCGATGTCTTGAATTGTGGACACAATATGGCTAAACTGGAGATCTGGGTCCTTCATCTTGGAGATTTCGCCGGCGAGAAGGGCGCCCGAGAAAGAGCCGCGGCATCTCCTCGCATTGAGAGCGTACTGCTGCTTGAAATACTCGAGCTCGTGCTGTTGCAGGAGCGTTTCTCGATGTGGCCTTTTCGGCTTGTTTTCGAGCACCTCGTCTGCCTCTCTGATGCTAGCGGCGGCTCTTAGAGCAGGGTTTCTTCTGAACCGCTGGGCCGCCGCGGCCTCAAGAGAATTGAGCTCTTCGAGGAGCTGTCTCTGCGCCTCGAGGGACATTTTATATGGTGTTTAAAAGAGCCAGAGGAGATGAGAGTGCACTTCTATGTTAGTGCGCGCCTGGGGCAGAGCATAGGGCTGAGGTTTGGTAGAGCATTCTAAAGAAGACAGGTGTGTTTTGGAAATCTGGTCAAAACAGAGGTTGCGATCAGAAAGATCGGGATTCTTTTACTTTCCCCTTTTTCGTTAAATCTGGTAATCTATCTGATCCTCGACACCACCACAGACGCTTCTGAGCCAGATGCGGGTTGCGAGGTGGTAATCTCGACAATCCAGTAACCGGTTTTGCAAATAGTTTTTAAAACAAAAAGATCCCTCTCTTTTTCTCCCTTTCACCTTTTCATTATCAGCTATCCCGAGATTGCATGTTTAGTACCGTGCACCGTTGAGGTCGTGCACACTAGCTACATGCACAGGAAGAAAGACATTCCGTACTATTAATCATACACTATCACGGAGCATAACTAAGCCAAGGATTGGAACAGTCCTAAAAGGTGTCAAAACAGCCCACTGCCCCGCACTGCAACAAATCGCACCTCCAAATCAAAACATTCAGCCTGCCAACTCCGGCCTATCTTGACTCTTATCTCTAGCCAAAATCACCCCGGTTCATGTCTATTCCTCTTTTTCTCCAGACCTTCAACTGCGGCAAACTCAAGCTAGGCGCCGCAACGTTCACGGAAGAGCTCCTGAAAGCGCTCCCCGAAAACCCAGCCGATCTCTTTGTTTTTGGCTTCCAGGAGCTATGCTCTATATTAGACGGCAGTTTCCAGCCAGCGGTCCGCAAACACATGATCGAAATCAACAGGATACTCCTCTACGCCTTGAAAACAAAATACAACAACTCTGACGACGCGGAGCTTGCGTTCACCACGCTTGGCGTGCACCACGTGGGGGCGATAGGTATCATCGCAATCACTCCATATATACTGAAGTTTGGCGCCTGCAAATTCGCGGCGGTAAGCTGTGGAAACGGCAACTCGCTGTTGAAAGGGGGTGCAGGGATCCGGGTGAGCTACACCTCCTCCGACTCGATTCTGACGGAATTGACCTTTGCTACTGCACACCTCTCAGCATATGAGGGTACTTTCTACTACGATAAACGCGTACAAGACGTGCAAACGATAATGCGGGCCATGGACTTTGGCGATGGCTACAGCTTTTTGAAACCCAATGCCCATGCCTTTTTCATGGGTGATCTTAACTTCCGAACGACTAAGGAGGCCAAAAATCGGGCTGCGTTAGAGGATCTTCTTAGTATTCAAAACACCACCGAGAACGCGAAAGAGGGCGAAATCGAGGCCCTCGTGGCCAAACATGACGAGCTCACCCAAGGCCGCATTGATGGAGAAATCTTTTCCGGGTTTGACGAAGCGTGCATCGACTTTCGTCCCACCTATAAGTTCCACCTCAACACCGCCATATATAACTCGAAGCGGTGCCCGCTGTGGTGCGACAGGATCCTCTACCAGTCGACTTATAAAAAAGGCGTTTCTCCGGTGGTGCACGAGTACAACAGTGCGGCGTATCTCGGCTCAGACCACAGACCGGTATATTTGCAAATAACGGTTCCTTTAGAGGCCCCCGAACCCATCATTGGTGCCAATGGGTACCTCTTGGTGCTTCCTGTGGAGTCGCACCTCGAACACAACAATCAAATCAAGAATTTTGATCCGAACGAAATGGTTAGTGGGCCCACACAGGTGTATATGAAGCTCACTGCGTATGACGGGATGAACCAGTACATCCTTAGGCCATTGGTAGATTTTGGGATTGGGTATGGGTTGTGGCTTTCCACGACTCCCAAGGGGCGCATTGCGTTGCTTGGTATAGTTCTTGTGGCGTGGTTAGTGTATTCTATATAGGGGTGACGGGGAAGGAAAAGCAAAGATAAGTTAGAAAAACTGAGCTAGCGGGATATTGCACCAGGATATCGTTTTTTATTGAAGAGTTGTCTCGACATGGACGGGCGATCCTCTGGTGGTCAGCACGACCTAAGGATATCATCATTATGAGTGAATGTTGTTTGGTTGTCTCAGATAGAGATCTAGATTTAGGGAAGTTAGTCCTTGTTTACTTTACTTCATGGACACCCTCGATTATCATCCCCAGAGGCAACGGTGTGGATGCTGGCTGTATCTTTAGGGTATAGAGTCCATGGTCCCCAAATTTAGGGTATAGAGTCCATGGTCCCCAAATATGATCTCCAGAGTCCAAGATGGAGATGGTGGACTTTGGTTTTGCAGATTCAACACTTGAAAATACGACTGGATCGTATTGCCGTTCGTCATTTGCCTTTTCTCAACCCACTTCCCTCTTCTGTCCTCCTTTCAACAACGCAAAACACGCCTACGCTCCCACCTTCTCGAACACAAACCCGATGTAGAAGGCCACCGCCTCCTTCTCGTCGCCCTCCACGCCGTACTTTCCGTCTGCCCGCTTCATCCCCTCAATCAAGTTCTTGTTCAACTTGCTGAAGTACTTTGGGATCTCCAGACTGAAGATCTCAGAGAAACTCTTCTTGTACTTGAGAATGAGCCCATAGTCTTCACACAACAGCCGGAGCGTCTCAAAAGGAACCACATATTCGGGCACATCGTCCACTGCATCCTTCAAGAAATAGTCATACCGATTTCCGTACGGCGAACGGAAAACACCATCTTCTGGTGGTTCTTGCTCGAACTTCACGCGGTACAAGTCGTTGCCGAAAGTGCGCTCCGCAATAAACTTTTTCTCGACGATTTTACTGCGGATGAAGTCGGAAGACGGAATCGTACCGATAAACGTGCCTCCAGGACGCAAGGATTTGGTGATGTTCGTGAGAATCTGGCGTACTTTGGACTCGCTTTCCCACGCGTAATGGAACGAAAACTGCAACGAGACCGAGTCCACCGGGAAGAGGCCCTCGATTATGCCAGGGAACCGTTTCTCCAAAATTTCCGGCACAGAGTACGTGAACAAGTCGCCCGTGGCAAAGCAGGCCTCGAAGTTGTACCGGCGAGAATCTCTGTTTCTCTTCGATTGTGGGTTTTGCGGGATGAACCGTGCCTTATTCTGCGAGTATCTGGAGAATGCTTCATGCACAGAAGCGTCACTGATGTCTATGCCCACATACTGGTCCACGTTCACAAACTCGCACTTGTTCAAATCCCCACCCTTGCCGCAGCACAAGTCCAAAAACACGAGCGGTGCCTGCGGCGCGCGGCGCTTGACCCAGTTCCCAATAAGCATGTACTTGATGGCGTTATTGAAGTTGCGCATCTTGTAGATGGGCGATTTTGTTCGTGAGCCCTGGTGCTTCGACTGGTACGTGCGCTGGTTGTAGTGCTGGCGCACAATGCTGTTGATGTCCTTGTTTTCCTTATGGGCGATGTTGCTCTGGAACGTACGGTAATCGGCATCCATGCCAGGGCCAGAAACCGTAGGCACGGACGTGTATGCGGCGACCTCGACCATATCCGGCTCCTCGGCGGGTAACACGTCCTTTCTCTTGACTTCCGGCTCCGGGTCACGCCGGATGACCCTGGCGTCGGAGGACGCTCTAACTGGTGCACCGTACCTTGCGTACCGGTCCTGTGTGGAGGGGTTTGTGGCGGCAGCCTCCAGGGGGGAGGCGTATTTGTTGTATTTTGAGTATCGGTCGTCACGTGTTTGCCGCAGGCCGTACTTATCGTACTTGTGGGCGCCGTCGGCCTGGATTTTGCTTTTCATCCATGCGGGCACCTCCTGCGCGGTTTCTTTGTAAACGGAGGAGGTGTTTTTCACAGCCTTGGACGGTTTTGTGCCCCCATGGGAGGTATCCTTACGGCGGGAAAGCGAGCTGGAGAGATCGTTGTCGTCTAGATGGGGCCGTTTTTCAGGGTCAGACAGGACGCCCACGGGAGACACTGTTCTTTTAGTGGCCGGTCCTGCGGCGGCTACGGACGGCGCAGTTTGTGTCCCTTGGCTTGGGGTTTCCTTTTGTGGCGTGTTGTCCGTGGCGGCTAGCGTAGTTGTGTCTGTAGCTGGCGGTTTGTTCTGCACCGTAGCGTCCGTTTCAACAGCACTCATTCACGTTACAGATTTTTAGAGTTGGGGTTGGATAACAGAAGGGCGAGGGTGGAAAAAACGTTCGATTTGCTGGAGCTGTTGCCCACAATATGGTGACTCAAACGTGAAAGAAGTAGTGTAGTGTACTAATGAGAGCGATTTGGAGTCGCGAAAAAAGCCTAGGGCAGCGTTGTTAATGGTGCGGCTGGGGTAGAGGCAACTATTAATAGGGCGTTTTGACGATATTATGAAAATTGTATTAGGTTATTTTTTTGACTCTCTTCCAATCTACCAGGCCGCCATGATGAAACAAATCTGTCGCTCTGCTTTATTACTCCAGCGTGGGCCAATTAGACTGGTCTTTCGCAGCCTCAATGAAGTGCTACTTCTTCAACATTCAATCTTCCGTGCTTTCCTCTACTTACAACGCCAGCCGGCTGTCCAACGCGCCCTTGAAGAGGTCCACAATCGGATTGAGGAACAGCTTCTTGTTCGGCATGTAGTGCCCCCCATCGTGCTTCACCATGTCTATATTAGCGTAGAGGGAACACAAGAATTCTGTCCTCACGGGCGGCACCACACCGTCCTCTGAGCCGTAAACGGCCACCATTTTCGTAGAAGGGGACTGTGGCTTGAAAAAATCCGCATACTTTGGGTTGACGCCCACGAGCTCCTTATACCTCTGGAGGTCTGTGATGTCGGAGTTGAGCGTGGCCATATCATCTGCTGGGTTTTTGGGAACGGTGAAAGCAAAGGGCGAGAAAAGGACCGCGATTTTGAAGGGCCCGTTGTTCGGCACGCGCCTCTCGATCAAGTTGGCGATCACCGCGGACATCGCTGCGCCCTGCGAGAATCCAATGATTCCATCGTAGGGCCCGTTTTCCTCAATGTGCTGAAGTACGTAGGCCACAGCATGGTCAAAGCCGTCGTATTCGCCACCCACAGAGTGGAGCCACCAGCACCGGTTGAGGTTTTTCGCCACAATGGACTCCCACTTTTCGTTTTCTTCCTCTGGTTCCGACGACAACCGGAACGGGAGCTGTTCTTTGTTGGCTATCACCACAGGAGGATCTATATAGTGCAAGTCGTAGTTCAACTTTTTAGTGAGCAACTTCCTGAGACCGGACGACTTTTCGGCGAGGAGACTCCCGCTTTGGAGGAACCCCGGGAGACACAAGATTCTGGGCATTTTCGGAGTAAAGAACGCGATATGTAGAATCAGCTGATCGGATTTAATATCGGCCTTAGGTGCGGCATGGCGCATCTACAGGACCAGGAAATTATGACGTAAGTGAAAGTGAATGGTGAGATTGGCTGCCATTGGTCTTTTCGGAGTTTTTGATCCAATGCTGTGATTTGCGTTTGGTTTGGGGAGCCTTAATATGTCCCCGCTTGCCTGACCTCCTAGACGAAGGCTCTCACTCGTAGAACAGTGCTATATTCCCCAGACTACTGGGCTATCACCTTGGTAAATCAATGGCTTGTCCCGAAAACCGTTTCTTCTTTATGAATACAAGATCTATCGCCTTGTAATACAACAGACATGGAATGTTCAGGATACTCAGCTGTCTCTGCTATAGGTCCATGGTGATGACAAATGCTCATTATGACCAGAACTGTTCTTTTTTTCTTCGGTCCGTCCTATCAATGATCAGAACTTCTTCATCCGTTTCTATCTCCTGCGCACGCAGCAACTTGCCACCAGCAAAGACAACGAAATGTCTGAGAAGTAGCAAGTAGAATCTGCATAGTAGTAAGAACCTATGGAAGCTCCAAATTGCAAGAGTTTCATAACATTTTTCGCCCCAATTGTTGGTCTTGAACTATGCCCCAGAACTGGTTCCCCAGAACTATACCCATCCACATCTATCCGCCTCTCATCAAATAAGTGTTCACGCTCTGGAGCGTGTTTCGACTCGGGTTCACTTGCCGGCAGTCCAGAATAAGGCAAAGGTGCTGCTTGATGATGTCTTTGTTAACGTGCGGCGCAGCAGTTACCGGTTCCCAGAGCGTGTCGAAGTTCTTAGCAAGAATCGCCAATGCCACACCCACACTCAAATCCTTTCCCGAGTCGCAGAGAATGACGACTTTTTGACGAGGACCCACGTTTTGGATGTTGCTGACGATTCGAGGGAGGATTTCCCGGAGTTGCTTGGAGCCCTTTTTCGACGACTCTACCTGGTACGTATTCACAGTAGCAGCACACTCTTTGGGGACCTCCAAAACGGAGTGATCCGCAGACAACGCCACGATGCTGTTTATGGAAGCTCCGAGTCCGGAAATTTCGCTATACGTCAAATCTTTCGAAATCGTGCCTATCAATATGCCCGTGTCGCGTAACGCAGATACATCAACAGAAACCTCGTCATCGTTGCGCTTCGAATTCTCGTAGATCTGGCCTATTCTCACGAGAAACTCCTCCTCGCTGAGCCACAGGCAGATGTCCCCTGAAATCATATCGATCACGCGCAAGTCTTCTGCTGGCTCGTAGTAGATTTCCTTCCATAATAGAGTATGGTCGAGCTTTCCCTCACATATCTCCAGAGATGCCCAGAGCTCGTGGTCGTCGGCTGCACCCTGAACATACGGCTGGGAAAACGTCCACCCGGGTACATCTTTGCCGGAATTAGACTTGTACGAGGCCGTTAGACAGCATATGGAAAAGCGGTCTTCAGATCTAGGAACGTCCTGCGTCGTCTTCCCCGGATAGACCCAGCACGGCACTATTGGCCTTTGTGCACCTAGCCTGCGTATGAGGTCGGTTTTAGAAATGAGCCCGAGTTTCTGGACCTCGTGTGCGTGTTGTGGGATGAGCCTCACTATGGACGAGTGCTCGCTCTCCGAGACCATTTCTCTCGGTGTGTGGAGCCAGTTGTTAGCCGCAAGCTGCTCCCACTCGGTCTCCTCGCCCTCAAACATGATGTAGTTGAGCACGGCACACCATATGGGCACGGTTTTCGAGAGGGCGTCGGGCATAAGTTTACCCTTGCGGGTGGAATCTACCAAGACTAAGGTTGCGCAATCTCCAAGTAGATCCAACATATGGAAATTTAGCCTTCGGAAAGAGAACTTCCACTGGCCCGTGTGGCCATCGGTGGATTTAAAATAGACGCTTGCGGTGGTGTTCTTGGGCTCTACGTACCATAAACCGCATCGCTCGTTCGCTACTATGGGGAATTCTGAGAACTGGCCCACGTACTTACTGTCGAAGATGATGGACTGGATGCGGTTTTTGACGGACCCGGTTTCGCGGCGGAGGTCCTTGAGGATCTGTGAATATTCCATGGGCTTTTTTATTGGAATTTGGTTGTTTGCTATTTAGTGGAGTATGGTAGAAGAGTGTCAGCTGAGGTTGAGATCTGAGATGCGCACAGTAGCCCTGTGCGAAGACCGACTCTGAGCAAGAGGGTAAAGTTTATGAGTCTGAATTTGCCGGTAGAGCAGTTCAGAAAAAATATCCTTCTGTGTTTTGTAGGAAGTACCGACGGAAGGAATAGCCAAAGCGCCTTGTACTTCCAAAGTACCTTGTTTTTTCCGACAGAGACTGTAGTTCGCCAGATGTAGGTTATAGTAAACTTTGAGAAGAGTCCCATATAAATTCTGTCGGTAAGAAAGACCTACCCTGCCAGACCGACGATTTGGGCCAATATGGAGACTTTCCATGGCCGAAAACCATGTTTCCGACGCAATCAGGAGCGCGATCACTCGCCTCCAATTTGTGATGCTAGCAACGCACATGATGTCGGTGATCGCTTGGGTTGCTCTCTAACACCCCGCAAGCAAATCAGGCAAAATGGTTGGTGCTGACTGTGGTGGATCGCACAGAGTGATACAGAGTCAGTCAATGGCGGAACAAACCAGGATGTTGACCTGGGGACATACCGAAAAGAATGGTAACCAGTACACATACCGAAAAGAATGGTAACCAGTACACAAATGGGTGTTTCCGTGAAAATTACCCAATATCCACACCCGGAAACAACCACAGAAAGTAAAACCACCCGAGCTTGATCCAGATGAGGGGTACACCAGATTCGCATGTGTCTTAGAATTAGACACAACACAAATGAAAAAGCACAGTATGGCCAAGTATTCCAGGTCCACTCACTAAGATGGTTCAAATGCAATCTAGTTCTCACAGCCACCACTCATGCGGATCCGTGCAGCCTCGATTGGACCCTCTTAACGACCTCCAGTTAACGTAGTAGCATATGATAAAATCCTGAATATGACACACCCTTAAGGTTTCGCTGCCTTCGCTGCGTTTGTCATTGTCCCCGCGGTTTCCCCATCTTGCGCGCCTTCTTCAAAGCGGCCAACTTGGCCTCCTTCTCCATCTCCCGCTTGTCCTCGAGAAGCGCGTTTCTCTTTGACCGCGACTCTTCCTCAAGAATCTCGGCGCCGGTGGCTTCCATGTCATCTGAGTCGTAGTCGTCGTAGGAATAGTGACTGCGTTTTTTGCCGCGGTTGAAAATCGACCAGATCTCGTCCCGATCATACTCTGGCTCATCCTGTATATCCTCCTCGTCTTCCGACGCAATAAACGAGTCCAAATCAGACTCGCCATCGTCGCCCAGATCGTCCGGGTTAGTGTTTTTCCGGGCGTGGCTTCCTGTATGTGCCCTGTCTCCATGCTTGAGTTTTGCTGCTAGCGCCGAAGACGGTTTTCTAGTAGGAAGAGGTGCCCTTGCCTTTTCTGCTATTTCCACATATGGTTTCACTGCTGATCTCAGTATATCTCCTCTGGCTGCGGCTTTTTCGTTAATTCCTTTTTTTGATGCATTTGCCAGATTTGGCGCCGGTTTTCTGGGCTCCGGCCCCTTCCGTTTCTGAACTGCAGGTGCTTCTGGAGACTTTGTTTTCTGCTTTATGGCTATCGACATCTTGCTCTGGTCGATTCCCAGTGCCTTGGCCATGAGCTGGCTGAAGGTCATTTTCGGTTTTTTCTCGTTTAACCGGTTTTGCGTACTTTGCGGCGGTGTTGTTGAAAGTCTAGTGGGAGGCCCATTTCTGGCCGGTTTTCCGCTGTTCATGCCTCGGTTTATCGAGGCACGGCTGGAGTCGGATGCTGGAGATCTAGGTGGTTTACTTCCGGTTTTTGGTCTTGCGCTTGTCGCTTTCTTCGGCGGCAAACCCTTCTTTTCTCGTAGCTCTTTTTCC
Organism: Metschnikowia kunwiensis; assembly: GCA_030583255.1. Lineage (NCBI taxonomy): Eukaryota > Fungi > Ascomycota > Pichiomycetes > Serinales > Metschnikowiaceae > Metschnikowia > Metschnikowia kunwiensis. The sequence goes on from JAJMHQ010000008.1 coordinate 178,431, forward strand.
TTCTGCTCTCTTTCTGCTTTTCTTGCCGCTTTAAGCCTAGCCACTACCGGATCTATGACTCTTTCATCTTGAGGGGTCAACAGGCGGCTCAATGATTTTTGCAGGGAGTTTGTGGACTGGTCATTTTGGAGATTAATGTGTTTTTGCTGGTTGAGTGGTGTGGTGCTCTGGCCTTTCCGCAGGAGCTTTTCGAGGATCTTGGACGCGCTCATGGAGGGACAAATCTAGAAGATGCAGTTTCGATACTAGACGTTTTATGCTTTGTACGAAATAATATATATGTAGGTGGGTGTGGGATGGATGCCGTTGCTCGAACTGGCCGAAGTATGCACTAAGCTTGTTCTTTGAACACCGCGCATACTGATTCGCGCCTCCGCAATGCTCCACTCTTCTGGAAGATGACCCGAAGCAGACGAATTAGGGTGATTCAGGAACATGGCAAAATAAAATGATGATGAAAAGAGGAAACGTCTGTCATTTTCCTACAATCAGTCATGCACCTGGGTGGATGTGGTGCGTGGGTCACTCGAGGACACTGTTCCATCGGGGTTTCTGTCTCGAATACTAGCACAGTGTTTCTGTCTCGAATACTAGCACAGTATGGGCTAGTTAATTCGCCACGTTCGAACTTCATTGTCTGGAGTTGGAGTGATCGCGTTCTGTTCTAGTTTCCCCCGAGGCCAACTTTTAGTGAAACTGGGGAATATAACTCCTCTGTTGCCGTGGAACGCAATGCAATGCTGCAAAGTCGAGTTCCCCATCCGAGGCCATAAAAGAGTTATCACTCTAGACAACGCGTTGTGGAAGGCAATTCGGATAGACGGATAAAGTGAATAAATCACGGCTCCACCCCACTCAATGACAGCCATAATTTCCTGCGTCCACGGTGCCATCAGTCCCAATCTTTTTTTCAGATCATAGAAGATCCAACTTTCTCCGGAACACCATTACGCTTCCTCGTCATCCTCATTGTCCGCTTTGAACATTGAGATAAACTCGTCCAATCCGCGCTCTAACTCATTATCCTTCCCTAAGTCTGCCATAATCCGTTTGGCACGCCTAATGGAATAGTCTTCACATTTTCGAATTGTACCACTCACATGCACCGAACGAACCACCACATTGCTGTTCTCCACTTTCGTGATTAAGCCCAAAGCTGCCACAACTAGATGAAAGTCTTTGCGGCTACACCGCAAAATCCCTGTGGAGGTTTTGTTGCTAAAATACTTCACAATAACCAGCGACCCGACAGTACCAGAGCCATATTCACCATAGTGATCGCTTATAACGCGCTTTAGTAGTGTAATTATAGACCGTGGATTGACCGATTGAGGTGACGTTGCGTGGAGGTGTAGAAGGGCTTCTTTCAGGGATTCACTAAACTCGAAAAACTTGTTCTTGTCATCTCTGGAGGTAGGAATTGACGATGGGGGATAGAGTATCTCAAACAAGATATACCTGTGCTTTAAACGGACCATGGATGCTGTCTGACAAAAACAGTGCAGGTCGATGCCTCGCGAGACTTCACAGTGGTCAACCAACAAATCCTGCATAAATCAGATCGTTAGGTATTTCTCGGTAATGCTCCTGGCCAATTCAGTATTGCCGCTGATTGTGAAAATTAACGAGAGATTGTAGGCCGCCTCCATCAGTAAGTCGTAGTTTGGATCACTTACAAGTTGGTCATGAAATGAAAGAACCTTCTCGTAATGGTTCACCGCGAGTGTGGGGAGTCCGATCATGTGAAACAACCTTCCGAAATTATACTCGATTTCTTGCTTCTCGTATGTCGTTGCGTGTACCTCTCTCGCCTGCTTGTACTCCATGAGATAACTAATCCCTTGAAGCAATTGAATGTGACGATTGATGCTATTCCGCTGCATTGACCTGTGCACGTGAGCCAAGCCAAGGACAAAACAGATTGTTGGATCATTGTAATACTGTCTGTATGCCCGTGTCAAATAAACAATGGGCGAGGAGAATGTTCTGTTGCTTCCGAGTAAGCTTGCATAAATGTACAACAAATGGGGATGCTCTCTGTCGGCTTTAAAGTTTTCGTGATCCACTGTGAGCTGAGCGGACCCGGACACTTTACTTGAGAATAACATCGAGTCATATGCCTTCACATGACGAAGGAAAAACTTCTGGTGATTATAATTGGAGAAAACTGCCCATGCGCCTATTCCAGAACCAAAGCAACACATGAAAAAGTCGTATATGCTTGGGGAGAACTGGGTAGACGTGAGGAAATATCGCACATTATTGGAAACAGCCACGGCGTAGTCCTCTTGGCAAATGCCAAATTTGAGTCTCACCATGCGAAGAAGCATGCTTCTAGTTTTGTTTTGTTTGAAAACACTGACATTCATCGCAAGTTCGATTGTTTCAATAGCCTCCTTCAAGTCGTGCTTGAAATGAGTCAATAAATACGCATACTGAATAAAAATCCAGAACCAAGTATCGTAGTCCAACCCGCGGAACTCAGTCTTTGATGTCATGACAATCCTGGAATTTTCCATGTCCGCGTATCCTTCAAAGAGGTCTCTGATTCTATGAAGCTTTTCATTGAATGCCAACGACCTTTTTCTTTTGTATATGGCAATCCCTTTGAATATGGTCTTTCTGTTTTTTGGAAAAAAATTGCGAACCTCAACAAACATTTCAATAAGTTGGGACGCAAGCTTGAGCCAAGCGGAAACGGCTGCGTCATGACCTTGGTCGATCGCTTCTTGTAATCTTTTCATCCGGTTGAATTTACCTTTCACAACTCTCGTGGCATTTTCCTCGATTTTCTTTCGATCATTGTCATCCAAATTTTCCTTTCTTATCTTTTTATAGTAAGAAGAGTTTTTGATAAGCGCTAGGTTATCCTCTTGATTTTCCGATTCATTGTCAGCATCCTCAGTCTCAGGCAGGTCCAGGCTTCTCTCAAGAATTTTGGGAACATGACTCTTCGACACATCTTCCATGAGCTGAGTGGCAAAGTCCATTTCTCCTGTATGGTACAATGCTTCAATGAGAGTCAATTTGACATCCACATTGGTAGGGTCGTATTTGAGTGTTCTCATCAAGACGTTTTTAGCTTCCTTGAAGTTCTCAATTTCTAGAAGACACTTGCCCAAAAGAATATCCAGCTCAGCATTGTTCTCATGATCAAAGAGGAATTTCAAAAAGATCACTGCCTCTGCGTAGTAACCGTGCGCTTCAAGGCTACTACCAGCATCGAAGAAAAGATCGGACATCTCGTTCATCTCTTCTTCTTGGAACAAATGATTGAACTGAGCAACAGCCTCGTCTTTCTGGTCCAATTCCAATCGGAACAAGCCAAGCTTGAAGCGAATATCTATGGGTAGAGAGATGTCTCTGGTCATCAACATGTCGCAACTAGAGGGTTTCTTGGCGCGTAAGTAATGGTAGCGAGCTTGTTTATCGAACTCGGCATCATCCTGATTGTCCCACCACGTCTCGTCGTCTCTTCCTTGCTTCCATCTAGCAACGACCTTAATCAACTTGATACCGGAAATCCAAGATTCTTGAGATGCTAGAAGTTCACAAGTGATATTGAGCTCCGTCCATCCAAACACAGGATACTCCCTATTAGGTTGCGGGTGTAAGTTGCTATCAAGTATGCGCATGTAAAGGTTGACGGCATCGTTGAAACGCTTCTGCTCCATATAAATACTCGCCAAGTTGCGCACAATCGACGCATCGGAAGGGTAGGCATTGTGCAATCTCTGAAATCCTTCCAAGGCACGCACATAGTGTTTCTTTTCCTTGTAAAGGATGGATCTGCCGGCTATGAAGTCCAAGGGAACGCCGTCCGACTTGGCAATGGCCTGGGTGTAGCAGTGGATGGCCTGGTCAATGTGGCCCAACTCAGCACTCATTTCCGCGACTAGCCCCCAGAACTCCGCGTCTCCCTCACCACTCTCCGCGGCAAGAAACCAGAAAAAACAGCACTTGTTCATGTTCCCCCGGATCTGGCAGATTTCCCCGAGCGTCTTGTACGCATTGAAGTTCTTGGAGTCTATCTTGATAACCTCGGAGTAGTGTTTCCACGCCACGGAAAGGTCGCCGCGCACAAATGCCTCGTTGGCCTTGGACATGTTGTCGAGAAGTTCGGGGTCGTTTTTGTTGGTGTTTTTAAGCACGCGGCGTCGCTGCCCGGGCGTGGCCTTGGGTTTCTTGCGGACTGTAAATCCAGATGCTGCTTTAATGTTATCTCTGAGAGAGTAGCCATCATTCAAGTCGTCGTCTCCTTCCTCGTCCTCATCAGACCACCGTATGGGCGAGGGAAAATTGGCGTCCTCCATATCTGGGGCGCTTAGCTGGACCGGTTTCTGGTAGGCACTGGAGTCTGCGCTGTGAGACTGGCCATTGGCCAACGATGGGTCGATTTCAGCATCGCTACCACTGACGTATTCGTCTTCGGAGAATCCCAGACTATAGTCGTCGTCTGACAGAGCAGCCATGGAAAATGGTGTGTTGATGACTTGACAGGTAGATGCGCGCTGTGGAATTGGGTGCAGCAGTTGGGGGAGGAGTGCGCGCAGTGGGGGAAAATCAACATCCAAAAAAAATAACCTGAGATCGCACACAGGTTTATTTTTGCAGCCACGAATGAATCTGGGGCGGTAAAACACAAACTTGTGCAAACTTGAAATAAGTGAGAAAAATGTTCAAAAACATGTGTAAGACGTTTTGTTGGATGATTGTGTGTTCCTTTATCGAATGTTTTTTGGAACAGGAAATGGTCTGTAGGCTTTTCTAGTGTCTTCAATTTTTGGGGTGGTGGAACCAGAATGTGGTTGAGGCCGATGATGGGTGGAAGAAAGGAAAAGGGTTACATCTTTCGTGGATTTATTGGGTGAGCAGTCAGCTGATTACCAGAGAAAAAAGGGCGCGGCTATCGGTTCTCAGCAGTTTCTTTATAGGTCGACCTTACATACGCCAGAGATTTGGGTATGAGATCTGGGTAAGAGATTTGGGTATGAGATTTGGTATTAGATATGGGTAAGAGATTTGGTATAAGATATGGGCAAGAGATTTGGGTATAAGATATGGGCGTGGGATTTTGGGTGTGGAAATTGTGCATCAGATCTAGTCGTGGAATTTGGCTATGGGATCTGGACTTCCGCTCTTGAACATCCATCGAACTCAATCGTCTACGACTTTATGGCGGCTATCTTTGTCACTGGAGATGAATCAGCCAACCAAATCGAAAATAAACGCTAGTGGGAACGCGAAAACGTCATATACAAATATGAGATCCAAGTCCATACCTGCCATGATTCACGATATTTACGCAATTGAAGATCATGGCGGTCACATCTTGCGGACACGAATAACGGAGACGATCTCACCTCCTCTACGTGCAGCAGTCTTGCCTAACACGATCGTTCAATTCTTCTGAATGTCGGAAAAGAAACGAATGCCAGAACCAAAGCCGGTGTGTCACGACATAAATAAGCCAGCCTGTGTCAGAGGCTTTCATTTTTTCGAAATTCAATATGCTGTCTAATAACAGTTGTGGGTGTCTATCTTACCCTTACTCAGACACGGCAAAAAAAAGGCACAGAGTTGAGCCCAATCTCACTCAGTGCGGCTATTAGGATTACTTGCCATCCGAATGACTGGTGAATCGGAAAACTGGTAGTCGGCACCACCAGCACCAATGCAACATCACATCTACTCTCTGATTTCAGCGTGCACTGATCAATTCGTGTCTTCATACGGCTCAAACCCTAGAACTACGCCCAACAAAACTACCGAAGTGCCTGGTCATAGAAGGAAACCCTTCGTACTCAGTCTTCATCGTTTGTGCCTACACAAGAGTGTTTTGGGTCTATTTCCGATACTCATGTTCGGCACAGCCTATGAAATGATCGATGCGAAGACGAAACATGACTTGGCAATGTGTCAAAATGCAAGAGAGAACGCCCAACAGAATACGAGGACGTACGCTTACGGTTACACTTGAGCGGGAAAAGTCGACCCAGCGTCCAAATACGCTGTTCGCTTCTAGCCTAGGCATCACGATATACACCCAACTTGGCGTTGTATACAGTGTCCTACATAAAATCCGCCACTACATTCCTTACAGTACCTGCCAAGAAAAAAGACCTCCCTTTTCACATGACCTAACCCGCCATTCTGCACTTGCCCTTTACCCGCGCGAAAACGTTGAAAGATCTCGCCCAATCAGATCTCCACCACGAGCGTATAATTTGGCGCTTCACTGCATGCGGCGTGCCGGCTCAGCCCTGCTACTATTGGGGTTTCTAGAACTGCGCCAGTGCAGGACCGTCATTCTTCACTTTGCTGGTTTCAACGAATCTCCATTCCCGCCTTTTTAAGACAGCATAATATCCTCGATTGACACCGAGAAAAAACAAAACAACCGTACACAACAACAAACAAAGTACAAAACACAAAACCATGTCTGCAAACGAATTCTACAGCGCCGGCGAACAAGGTGAAAGACAGGACCAGGGACACCTCCAAAGTGCCAGAAATTCTCAACAAGCAGGTGGCAATCAACAGGGTGGCCAGGGTGGCCAGGACGGAGATAGAGGTCTCCTTTCGTCCGCTATGGGTGCCGCATTAGGTGGCGGGCACGGGGGACACGGTGGCCGTCAATCTGGAGGCATTGAAGGCATGATTGGAAACGCCATCGTGGGCCAATTGAGCGGAAACCACGGAAACAGCCACGGTGGAAACCACGGCTCCTCCAATATGTTGGGAAGTCTTATGGGCGCTGTTACTGGAGGAGGAAATAACCATGGAAACGGAAACTACGGAAACCAGGGCAGCCACGGTGGCCTGAGTGGCTCTGGTGGTTTGGTCGGCAGTCTCTTGGGTGCGGTGACGGGAGGAAAAAACAGCCACGGCAACCAAGGAAACTACGGAAATCAGGGCAACTATGGCAACCAAGGAAACTACGGCAACCAGGGAAACCATGGAAGTGGATCTGGTGGCATGATGGACAGTCTCCTTGGCGGCTTGGGTGGTGGAAATAACGGCAACCACGGTGGTAACCATGGTGGTAACCACGGCGGCAATCACGGCGGCTATGGCGGCAGGAACGACAACCAGGGCGGCAACTATGGCGGCAATGGTGGCTACGGCGGCAACGGCAACGACAATTCCTGGGGCTACGGCGGCAACAATCAAGGTGGCAATCAAGGTGGCAACGGCAGATGGTAGGACTGCGTTTTGTTGTCGGTGTAGTTGGTCGAAAAGATGGTATTGCTGAGCTGAGTTGTTTATTTTGTTGCGCTTGACTGGCTTGGGCTTGCTCGAAGTGCGGACAGGCCTGTGGATGTGCGTACTAAGGATGCACATTCGGCTCTGTTGTTAATTCTGCCAATAAGTTATACATGTTTAATTGGACGGGTGCACCACCCCTTGTATTACTAGAGAGCCCGCCGTGGGTCGTTAGGAAGACTTTCGAAAGGTATACCATGCCAAGTTGGCGGGCCGATCCAGGGTAAGAGTCGGGTACCAACTACGTTCAGAGGAGAACGCTCCGAAGCTTATAATGTTACATGTTTCAGAGAACATGATATAATCGTCAAACACGACCGACACGTGGAATTTCTCTCAGAGTGATGTAGAGTTGTGCTCCAGACGGCTATCTATACTGGGGAAGTGAGGAACTTGCCAAAAGGTCATCGTTTCTAGACCACGACACAAAAGGAACTCATCTTTTCTAGACCACGACTCAACTAACCTAACAAACAGTGCAAGGTCTTCGGAACCCCGGTTCACTACAACGAAGAATAAATGAATCTCAAAACTATCAACGGCCTGGTACTACGGACAAGACGGGTACACATTTAGAGGAGACTGGATTCAGCACGAAGCAAGCTGAGACCCCCAATATCGCCTTCTGTACAAAAATATCGAATCTAGTATGGACAGCTTGACACGGTCCATTCATGAACAGTCAGCCGTACATCGAGCGCAGTGAAAGTGACATCCATCACACGAGTAAATCTGAACTCCACGAAAACTTCCAATAGAATAAACAATCTCTTTAAGTCACCCACCTCTTTTTCAAATCTCAACTTCTGGCCTTTTTTTCGAATAGGGCTGTGCTGGACTCGGTCAGCCACACTGTGCGCACTCCATTGTGCCAAATCTCAAGCAGTCGACCGTGTCCATACAACTCTTTTTCACACAACGCAATGTACATACTAAAGCCCGGCGTGGCCGTTCTTGCGGCCCTCGCTACATACGTCTTAGCTGCCTCTGTGGCGATAAACTTGCACGCTGATTGGACGGACGCGCCCTTTCCAGTGCTGTTGGTGGAGGCCGTAGCGTCGCACGATGAGACTCTTTATCTCCCGACCATCCGGACACTTTTTGGCATTTTTTCCGACGACGATGCCTGGGACGACGGCACAGATGACGAGGCCAGTGACGATGTGGATGAGGAAGAAAATGGTCGCCAAACCGGTCCACAAGGTGACCACGACCAGTCTGCCGCAAATACCCACGAAAGTCTCTACAAAAGACTCGTATCTCTGTTGACACACACACAAAAAGGGTTCCTCGATCTCAACTTGCTCAACAGCATATACTCTCCGCGCATCCAGGCCCACTACAACCACTACAGAAGGCAAATCGAGCCGGCATTGGAGGCAGCAGTGGAAAAGCAATGTGCGGCCGATTCCTTTGGCGAGCCCATCGCCGACCGTCTCGGCGCGTGGGTGAAGTACGGCCCCAAGGTCTACTGCTCCGAGCAGGATTTGTATGCCCTTCAGATGGACAAGACTTTGGAAGAAACGTTCCTGTTTGACAGGCCCATCGGCGGCAATAAGGACGCTCCATTGCTAGTCCTTTACGGGAATCCCGAGAGCGAACGGTTGGCAGGAATGCTTGCTACTTTGTATCTGCTAGCAGACTCCGGAAATCTACAGTTTGTGTGGCGGTACGTCCCCTCGAACGTGCAGAAACCGCTCGAACTTGCTGGCTATGGAAAGACGCTTTTGGTTTCGAAAAAGCTGCACAATCTGCCCAAAACAGGACGACACATCCCTTCGTTATCGAAGTTCTTGGCAGATCTTGCAACCAGTGAAATCTACGATGTCCCTCAAGAGCTGCTTCCGCACGTTTCGGCCATGATTGCGTCTTTAGTGCTCGAAGAGCCCCCTTCCGAAAGGTTCCATAAACTCTCGCAGATCTTGAAAAGCCTCCCTGTATACGCTCCACACCTAGCCGCCGCCGAGCCGCCGCAAAACTTTGAGTACGTGACAGAAAAAGCACAGGCCAACGAAAAGAAGGGCGCGTCACGTGACCTTGTCGGTCTCTCCATCAACGGTGCCATGGTGCACAGACTCGAGACGGATATGCCGTATATCATAGCGAAACTTCGCGACGAGGTCAAGCTTATTGAGGACATGGAAGAGCTAGGATTTTCCAAGCTGCAGGCAAAGAAATTGTTCAGCAAGTTTGCTCTTTTGAGTGCTTACAAGGAAAACGAGTACCGCACGGGCTCCGCAAATAACAGGTACGCCTTGTACAAGGAGGTGTTCAAAGCGGGCGATGCGTTCTCCGGCGGCGTGGTGTTCTTCAACGACTTGTCACGTGACGACAACTACAACTTGTACTCGCCAAACCGGCAGAAGGTGTATATCCAAGAGGCCTCTCAGTTCAGACACGGCCAGATTCCGCCATTGAAGGAGAACGTCCACGACATCATATTCGTGCTCAATTTCTCCAACAAGTCCCAGTTGAAGGTGTTTTTCGCAATGTCCAAGATGATTTTGGACAAGGGAATTCCACAGCAACTCGGTGTGCTCCCACTTGTCGAATCCGAAAAAGACGCCAGAATCACCGACATGTACTACCACATTTTGGAGGTGGGCGAAAAGACTGAGGCGCTTGCTTTTCTCTACAAGTACTTCGACGCAAAGGCAGAGGATGAGGAGGCGCTTTTCGAGTTGGTCACTGATACCGAGAAGAAGAAGCACGCGCAATATGAGAAGACGCTTGAAAGGTTCTCGATCACCGAGCCCTCGGTGGTGATCAACGGAGTCATCGTTAATATGCGCTCGTCAAATTGGCAAGCGCAAATGGGCCAGCAAATTGTCCATGACGTGACACTTCTTCAAGGTGCCATTCGCCAGGGTGACGATCGCGGGAAGCAGCTCAAGGATATTCTATACTCTGGTTCGAAATCGGCCAGGAACTTGAAGATCACACTTAAGGACCCGGGGAATATCCGGTATAAAAGAATCACACCTGAGCTTATTGAAGCGTCTGTTTCCTTCAGAAAAGTCGTGGATCCTAACCAGACCTCGGCTACTTTTTGGCTCATTGGCGACTGCAACTCGAACGTGATTCTCGACCAGCTCAAGCAGATTCTCGAGTTCATGAGGCAGTACAATGGACGGTCCACGCAGGTGCGGATTCTCAACACTGCCAAAGAATCGAGCATCCTCAACGGGCTCGTGTCGGAGTTTTCCGGCAAACTGCTTACTTCTCCGATGCTCCGCAAAATGGTGGACACGATAGGCGACGTGAGAATCCAGACCTTTGTGCTGCTAGACCCTGAAAAGTTGGCCATTCTAGAAAACCACCAGATCCAGCTGCACCAGTCTATTCTCTTGTTCAACTCCCGGCAATTCCGCCTCGATTCCGCTTTGGATGTTCGCGAGTTGCAGCAGATCCTTCAGTACGACTTTCCGCAGAGATTGGACACGATCGACGAGGTTCTCCGTGCGTATCCAGAGGACTTCTTTTTCCAGAGTATCACAGATTTCAAGCCCGACCAGTATGACGATGTGGACTGGTACGATATGGTGACGTCGCTCGTTACTCAGTCGTTCAACATGGAGGATTCATTGGTGAGAACGGACGTGGCACGGTTTGATTTCTCGTCTTTGGCGTTTGAGAACGCCATTGATCTCACGGGCTACGACGTCGAAAAGGCATTGGATATTTTGGTGGTGGTCGATCCCGTAGACGAATTCTCACAGAGGCTCGTGTCCATTGCGGAGTCCTTGCGGGACTTGCCGTTTGTGAATATGCTCGTGCTTTTGCAGCCACTCTCCCTGGCCGAAGACAATGCGGTGAACCGATTCTACGCGTCGGGCTTTGTGAAACTGGTGCCTTTGTTCGAAAACGGCAGATTTGTCAGAAACGAGCAGGAAGTGTTTTCTGTACCAGACGCAGTTTACAGAGCCGGCGTGGATGTGCCCACCAGGTGGCAGGTTGTCAAAAACGAGACTGCGAATGTGGATCTAGACCTTCTCGATGCTTCTCAGGACCATTCTGCGGACTTTATCTTGAGAGAATTGGTCGTGGAGGCGTTCGTCAAAAACGTGAAGAATGCGCTCCCGCTCCCGGGACTTGCTCTCAGTGCCACCAACGGGCGAAACTCTCTCGAAGGTATCACGATGGAAACCATGGGATACAACCAGATGCGTCTTGCGCCTGGGGCGTGGGAGCTCGCCATAAAGAATAGGGAAGAATACGAACTTCTTTCCGCGGATTCCAACAGGTACATCGCCAACGACCAGCCATTGGACTCTACGTCGCTTTCTGTTTTCTCCCTTGCGGGAAACCTCATACATGTCCGGGCACGCGAGGCTCTGGAAAGTGCCAAAAATATTGCCAAAAGAGTAACCCCAAATCACGCAGACATCAACGTGTTCAGCATCGCCAGCGGACGCAACTACGAAAAACTCATGGCCATCATGATGCTCTCGGTAAAGACACACACCGATAAAACCGTGAAGTTCTGGCTCCTCGACGAGTTCGTGAGCCTGCTGTTCCGTGCCCAGTTGCCGCTATTGGCTGCGGCGTACGACTTCCAGTACGAGCTTATATCCTACAAGTGGCCCATCTGGCTCAGACAGCAGGCCGAGCCGCACCGGGTCGTGTGGGCGTACAAAATCCTATTTCTCGACGTGTTGTTTCCCGCCGATTTGGACAGAGTGATCTTTGTCGATGCCGACCAGATCGCGAGAACCAACCTCTTTGAGCTAGTGCAGCAGGACTTGGCCGGCGCACCCTACGGGTTTGCACCGATGTGCGAGTCACGTGACGACACCGCCGGCTTCCGCTTCTGGACCCAGGGCTACTGGAAAACCGTGCTCAAAGACGACCTCAAGTACCACATCAGTGCACTCTTCGTGGTGGACCTCGTGCAATTTCGGTCACGTGCCGTGGGCGACCAGTTGCGTGCCCACTACCAGAAACTCTCGTCGGACCCGGGCTCGCTCGCAAATCTCGACCAGGATTTGCCCAACAATCTACAGAGAAAAGTGCCGATATACACGTTGGCGCAAGAGTGGTTGTGGTGCGAGACGTGGTGCTCGCAGGCGCTGAAAAAGGACGCGAAAATGATCGACTTGTGCAACGACCCGACGTCGCTGGAACCCAAAATCGCACGTGCAAAACGGCTGATTCCGGAGTGGACAGACTACGAGAAGAGGCTACAAAACGTGGGCGGGAGCAGGCAAGTCGTGCACGACGAGCTCTAATAAAGTTCTGAATAGTGGTATTCGAGTTGGTGGTGCGCTGCGACCCCAGTTTTTTTCGCTGTGTTGCACTAGACGCAGACCTGCAGGTGAGCGCGATAACGCGCGATAGGCCTGCACACAGCGCGTTTGTCACCGCACGTGATTGTTCATCAATTGTCTGCGCCGGCTGGAATGGCACATGTATTGGACACTAGGGGACACGATTTGGGCACCCTTCCACCGAAAAGGCCGCTCTTTTTTTTGGCATCGCCCCGAACTCGCCGGCCCGAACCCCAGCACCGCCCTGCTGCTTTTTTCCCGCTTTTTGGTGCAAAATCGGCCCGTGCCAGCACCGTGAGTCATGGCCCGCGTGCTGTGTGCAGGCGGCCTCGTGGTTAACAATATCGATCTGAAAAAACCGTTCGGCGTACTTCCGAGCAGTCCGAGTTTTCCACTTTCCAGCTTTTCTGTTTTTCTTCACGTTTCTTTTTTCAGACATGAAGATCACCGACAAGTTGAAGCAGGCCCACACGGGCCCCAACCCGCCGCCGGCCACCTTCTCATTTGAGTTCTTTGTTCCGAAAACGTCCCAGGGTGTGCAGAACCTCTACGACAGAATGGACCGTATGTATGATTTGAACCCCATTTTCATCGACATCACGTGGAACGCCGGGGGCCGCTCGTCGTCCTTGACCAACGAAATGGTCTACACGGCGCAGTCCACTTTGGGGCTCGAAACGTGTATGCATTTGACATGCACCAATATGCCCGTGTCGTATCTTGACGAGGCCTTGGACAAGGCGTACAAGGCCGGGTGCCAGAATATCTTGGCATTGCGGGGAGACCCCCCTTTGGACGGGTCGGAATCGACCGGTGACTTCAGGTACGCTAAAGACTTGATTGCGTACATCAGGAAGAAATACGGCAGCCACTTCAACATTGGCATTGCCGCGTACCCTGAGGGCCACCCCGAGGAGGGCGACGGGGATAAGTTGATGCAGTACTTGAAGGAGAAAACGGACGCAGGGGCCGACTTCATCATCACCCAGATGTTCTACGACGTTGACAATTTCATCGCCTGGTGCCGCCGTATTAGGGACCACGGCGTGAACATCCCGATCATCCCCGGGATCATGCCGATCTCCACGTATCTGGCGTTTATGCGCAGGGCCAAGTGGTCCGAAGTGGCCGTGCCACAGCATTTCTTGGACGCCTTGGACCCGGTAAAAGAGGACGACTACGCTGTGAGAGAGATTGGTACGCAGCTCGTGGCGGAGTTGTGCCAGAAACTCATCGACTCGGGCTTCGTCAACCACTTGCACTTCTACACCATGAACTTGGAGAGATCCACTATCATGTTATTAGAGAGGTTGAATTTGGTGGAGCACGTGAAGGAAATCGACGCTGTCGCGGAGAACCTCCCCTGGCGCAAGTCCTTGCACCCCAACCGGTCGAAGGAGGCCATCCGGCCCATCTTCTGGCAGAACAGAAAGTACCTGTATATTAGCAGGACGTCTGGGTGGGACGAGTTTCCCAACGGTAGATGGGGCGACTCCAGATCGCCCGCTTTTGGCGACATCGATCTCCTGGCATCGCAGCTTTTACGCCAGTCGCCTAAGAGAGCCTTGGAGTTGTGGGGCTGTCCCCAGAAGTTCTCCGACTTGGCCAGCATTGTCATCAGCTACTTGAAAAACGAAGTCAAGGCGTTGCCCTGGAGTGACGGGCCCATTGGCACAGACACAGATGTTTTGAAAGAGTCGTTGATAAAGCTTAACCAAAACGGTTACCTCACATTGAACTCGCAACCTGCTCTAAGTGCAGTCCGGTCGAACGACAAGACCTACGGCTGGGGCCCGAAGAACGGGTTTGTGTACCAGAAACAGTACTTGGAGTTCTTGGTGCACAAGGACGTGGCGCCTCGGTTGGTGCAGGCTGTGGAGGCGCATAACCAGGCCGACCCAACCGGCCTCATCACGTTCTACTTGGTCAACAAGGAGGGCGCGCTCACGACCAACTCGCGGGACGACGACATCAACGCGGTCACGTGGGGCGTGTTCCCCGGCGAGGAGATCTTGCAGCCCACGATCGTCGAGAAGGTGTCGTTTTTGGCCTGGAAGGACGAGGTGTATTCGTTGATTGGCGAGTGGGTGACGATCTTCCACTCCAAGGCGCTCAGCGAGCTCGTGGCGGCGGAAAAGGTCGAGCAATTCTCCAACTTTTTGACCGCGTTCGGCAACGACTACGTCTTGTGCAACATGGTCAACAACGACTTCACCAGCGACAACAATGTGATCTTCAACTTGTTGAACAGCGTCGCTGGGAGCGCCAACGGGCACGCCAACGGCGTGCACTGAGCATGGAGGCATTGCCCTGCATCGCTGCCGTCTTCCTTTATTTCTTGAAGTTTCCTTTCCCTCAGTCATCCGACTCGGTTTTTATCTAATTCAACTTGGTGATAAAACAAATAAGACTTCCGGGGGCCCTGGTGGGTGCCCTGGAGCAGCGACTTGTTTTATGTTTTCATTCTACTCCCTTTCTGCATAATATGCCATGAACTCAAAATTATATAGCATCCTCAACGGCATGGTTCTAAATACAAATATCTCATACTTGCCCCAACGGGCCCACGCGCCAGAGCTCCAAGCTGATGATCTTGAACTTGCCGAACTTGTGCCCCGTGGCCCCGTGCTCGTTTAGGATCTCGTTGCCAAATGTTTCGCATGGGTACGACACTCCCAGATAGAGAGACTTGTCGATCCACAACCCGTTATTGCCCGACGACGAGCCTATCGCGATAAAGTCGTGGTTCGAGTAGATGATGTTGTCGTTGATGCCCGTGTACATGAACGCCTTGAAGCGCTGGTTGCGGTGGGGATCGTCCTGGTGTGTCTGGGCCAATTTCTTATCGTACCACTCGCATTTCCATAGGAAGCACTCGCCGTTTCCGTAGTAGCGCCTGTGGTCGTTGGGTTTTAGCGGCTCGTTCAAAAAGCAGCCGAACTTGTTGCGTTTCTCGTCCTGGATGACCATGATGTACCCGTGCTGTCTGGCAGACTTATTGTCGGCAGAGCCAAAAGACACCATGGTCTTAACTACTCCTTCGGCATAGCCGTGGCCGGCCCTTTGCCCCTGTTTTTCCTTGAGCTGCAGCCGCTGGTGCTCGGCACTGCTGTTCCTATATAGCGTGTTGAGCGAAATGCCGTGCTGTTCCAACGAGTAGATCAACTCCCAGTCATCGTAGAGCTGTAGCCTGGGAGGCAAGAGCATGCGTATATTAGCCGCCAACTCCTGCTCCATCAACCTGTGGTGGCTGCGCTCGCTGTAGCCGTGGAGATTGAGGTCCAGAAGCGGGGGCAGCGAGTTGTCGGGGTCGTCCAGGGTGGTTTCTTCGTCCACGGTGGAGGCCGGTTCGGATCCCCCACGCATCAAGCTTCCGAAGAAGGAGCGCCTTCTCTGCGGGTGCGCCGGCGGTCCGGTGCGGCTGGCGGTACTTTCCATTTTGTGGATGGGGGATTTTGCGTGTTTTGGCGGAGTGGGGAAAGGTTAATTTTGGGTTTATGGGATGATTGTTCGGGGTAGTGGCCGGCCCAAATGCTGGGGAAGTGCGCCTGCGGCGAATTGTGGGGTGGGGCCAGGGAGGGCAATTGGTGGTAGATGGCGGTGATTTTGGGGAGATTTCGGGGATGTTTTGGAAGAGATTTGCGGCTTTTTGGAGTTTTTGTTGGATTTAAGGAATAGGTGGTTTTTGTGGAAATGTCTTATTTATGGTATTTCTGGGGTATTGGGATTGGGCTCGGTTCGGGTGCAAAATTTGCACTTCTAAGAGAAGATAGGAAATTTGAAAAAGGTGACTTCAGTGATGAAAAAAAGTAGCGGTCGGTAGCAAGAAAGGGCTAAGGTACTTCCTCATATTGTATTCTCGTCTATTTCTGTAGCGTGCAATGGGTCCTGATATGATTGCTGCGTAAGCCAAATTGGTCATACAAGCTAGCGCTATTACATGATGAATACAGGTACCGTATTCACTCCGGATTCTTTGATTTGGTGCTGCAAAAGCTTCGAACATGGAAATGGTTCTAGGATTTCTATCAAAATGTTTCAATAACTAACTCTGGCATGAATGCCCTATGACTCACGACGAATGCTCTCAACATACAGATAATCGTTAGAAAAGACCGTTTTGGCGCATCTGTGAAGAGCATTCAAGAGATAACCCCACCTCTCAACCCGGATCGACTATGTTTGGGATGGAGGAATCTGTTTTGCAGAAAGTGGGAAATAGTCCAGGCGACTTCGTTGTCCGAAGCAATCCTCTAAGTTACGAAGTTTGCAACTGTACATCCTCTTGGTGCCTGGACAAAAGATGCTCTCTACAAGTCCGCAAGGCACTAGTACGTCTTGCACTTTAAACTACTAGCTGTACTTCAAGAGGCAAGACACAGGACCGAAAACGCAGTTGAAAAGGGTCATAGACGGAGTAGTTCGAGAAGCGCATCAAGTGGTCTCATCGAGATTGTAAGAAAGAAGTCCTGGGAACAAGATGAACCATAGGAATGCCTCAGAGCAACGGAGTCCAACCTTTTGAGACTGCATGCGTTCGGCCCACCTGACCACAATTAATACTGGGATCAATAATGTAAGGGTCCTAGGGAGCAACTGAAAATGAGAAACCGTGGATAAAGGGTTTGGGATGTCCAAACAAAGTGCAATGCAATCGTTTCATTTGAGAATCTTCTGATTCTTCAAGCAGGATGCTTCACTTCAGCCGTCTAGACAAGCAGCGAAAAACGTGCCACCGTGCACCAGCTACCTTCCAAGCAATACATGAGGCAACCATTGTGCAAACATTAGAATAGAATCGAAGATGAATGCCGTGAACAATGGATCGTTTTTTCTTTTGAAATTCCTTGCAAGTTCAAGAATGGGTGCTTTAGTGCAAGTGCGGTAGTGGCGTAAGAATTGGAAGCCTTCAGCCATGTACGTGTTTGTTTCGTTCGTTATCTTTTTAATTGTTTCTTCGTTCACGTGAAACCACATTCTGTTCTAAGTTTAGATCGTCATCCGTGAGAAGTATGGTTTTGTGGGTGTTGTCTCATAATACTTTGCATGGTGATCTTCTACCCATAAACTGAGTCATGTTTCTGGTTTTAACATTGGACACATGATTATCTTTGGACATGCGTAAGATAACTACGCGGGAAATGAATTTGACCTTAGAATCCAATGGCCACGATCTGGACTTTTTAGAGACTTTTCTGAAAAGAAGAAGTTAGCAGCAAGCGTAGAAGGGAGAGTTACGAAACTGAAAAGAGTCAACGGGAGAATGCCTTTGGAATTCCCCAAAAGGTGAAAGTTTTGGAAGGACCACTTTCTGGAGACTCGAGGTTTAGAGAATCGAATTAGTTAAAGACTGGGCAATGTGTCACTTCTGGAAATCAACTGGACGAGCAAGAGGGCGTGGGTTTTATGTGTGTTGTGAGGCGGTGAAAGAAAGTGACGAGAAAGGGGGAAAAATATAATAAGAGAGGCTACTACGATGTTCAGCCAGCGTACTGTAAAATTGTGTGCATATGTCTTGATTTCCTATATTGAAGTATTGCTTGACTCTTGATTGGGTCTTTGGACAAGGGAGAGAAGATGAGCAAGTGCTGGTGTTTCTACTTCTATCTCTTGGAGGCTGTAATCTGCTTATTGAGCCCGTCGACGAAACTCTTAGGTGCATCAAGCACCTAACTACCTTTGCGACTTCTAGTTGAGAGGGAAAAGCTAGCATTCGATATTGATCTCGTGGTGCAATGGTCGGATTGATTCCTGAAACACCACGTATCTGGCAATTGCTATAAGATAGAGCGGGTTCACCAGACTACGTCCGCAATCGCCCACATAGGTGTCAATAAGCTTAACTGTTCAAGTCAAAGAAGGAGTCTTTCATGGGGTGGTGTGTGAGCAATGTCTGAAGTAATTGTATAATTGAATGGACAGTACCGATTCAAGCGAGTCCCACCGTTGTTGTCAATCTCTTTCAAGAAAATTGAGAAATGTTGAGATCAGAACTACTCTGACGGGGTTCCTCTTTTTGTCGGCAACTAAACAATTCATGCTTTTCGTCAACAGTTTGGCTTGTCCGGTTTCATCAACTATAAACATTTTCGACTATGCATCAACCTTCAAAATTCACTACTTTCGTCAATTCTCCGTTTTCTCTTCATTTCCACATCCCACCTACTTGTCCATCAACACTTGCTTCCAACCATCAAATAACAATATCATACCTTTTACCAACTCTCCACGTTCTCTTGCTTTGCGTCAACAGCCTACCATTCCATCTCCATCAACATGCCGGCATTTTCTTACTGCATGAACATTCAACTTTCACAACTTTCCATCAAGACGGTTTCTTCTCACAGACATCAACCTATTCAACTTTCATCACGTTCAGCAATTTCTTGTCCAACTCAACATATTTTACTTTCATCATCCGGGCGAAGTCTAACCTTTATCAACAGCTCAACATCATCTTATTCTACGTTCGAAAACGCTCTCCATCTCTTTCAACATTTCAACGTTGCAACACTTCCACCTTTCTTTTATCTTCAACGGCACCCCCTAACATGATCTGACTTTCCACTAGCATCCATGTTCTACATTCATCAACTTCAACATCTTCGTTCAACAACATTACCTCTCTGTCAACCCCATGAGGCTCACCAAAAACGCCACACCAGCCTTGCAACTGTCCACAAACTCAATCTCCGGGTAGATCGCAGAGAGCTTCTCGTCCAAGCCCGCCATGCCCGCACACCCCAACAAAATACAGTCGATTTTGTCCTCTCTGTATTCCTGCAAAACGTCCTCGACACGGTCAGAGATCTTCTTGAACTCTGCAGGATCCGCCAAACTCAACACGGACACATCTAGGGCTCTCGTTTTCTGGAATTTCTTTGTTGGAAAAGACCCACAGCCCGCAAAAGACGTGATGGCGTCATCCAAAAGCGTGTTCCATCCACTGGTGCTGGTCAATACAAACAGCCTGTTGAGACGAGCATTCGCATAGCTATAGAGCAACGTGGCCTGCATTATTCCGAGCACAGGCTTGCTGGTTTTCTGCGCAAGGCTCCGGACGAGCGGATGGTCGGAGTAGCAGCACACGAGGTACCCGTCGTGGGCAGTGTGGAGGTTTTTTTGGAGAAGATCTGGAAGAGTGGCCCTTTCCGAGAGAATCAGCGTTTCTGTCCCGTCGATCTCCTTGGGAGACGAAGCGGGCGCGGTGTAGAATTGGAGCGTGACATCCTGGGGCGCCCTCAAGATCGTTCTGAGATTGTCGGTGACTTTCGTCGACGAGTTGGGGTTGATCACGAGGATGGAAGGCATCGTTAGCTGTAGTGATAGTCTAAAGCGCAAAAGGGTGGGTGAAAGCGGGGAAAGCGATCAAAGACGCGGTGGTTTCTTTCTGGCGAGAGAAGAGCTCGTTGGGGGTCGTCTGTACTGCCAAAACGAGAAGTTTAAATGTCGGAGGTTTTAGTTTTTCACCTAGATAAGCACCGGCTTATCGCGCGAATCCCGGGCCGAGCGAGACGGAATGTGATAGTATTCAGAAGTATAATTGCGGGTGCATAATGGACCCCGGCAGTAAAAATAGTTTAGTTAGGAGGGGACTCAGATGTGGGGGCTCCGTTTTTGGCTCTCCAGTCTGATGGAGAGTGCACGTATGTCACTTTCGGACAGTAGTGAGTCCTAAGGTAATAAGATCGAACATGAGAAGACATTAGGAATACATGTAGGACCACCACGAGCACCTGACGCTCACCAGGGCTAGAAAGTGCTGTCCTTTTCTACAACTCATCATCTACCCAAACACGAAAAACCACCAAAATCACTAAAAACCAAAAACAATAGCCAAAACGATAACGATAACACCCCGGACGCGGTCACGTGACCAGCACCATAACCCACCATCCCAGACCCGTTTCGCCCCAATTACCCATGTCCTTTGTAGCGGCCATCAGCAGCCCGAACAACATCGCCACGTGGTCGCGTGCGTGCGTGGCGCTCGCCGGCGTGCTGGACCAAATCTCGTTTACCGTGCTGGATTCCTCGCTCACGATGCTAGCAGTGAGCTCCAGCAAAACCACCCATGGCGAAGTGCATTTTGGGCGGGGATACTTCCAAGAAATCGCGTTGGATGGCCAGAACATCGTGCCAGACGGACTCGGCAGCACCGGAAGCGGCCCCACCTACTCGTTTGTGGTTTCGCTGAGACACCTAGTGATGCTGTTGAAGAACTCCGATGCTCACAGCCTAAACTACGTATGCCTCCGCGTGGAATGCCACACGGACACGCCGGCCATCCGCCAGTACAAACTCAACGTGGAGATCTTGACCAAGCGGCTAGTCTTGAAAAAATACCAGATTGCGTTCCAGCCGGCACTGGTGGAGACCACCACTATCCCGGCACAGTACGACGCGTTACTAGCGGAAAACGATATCTACAAGTTCGAGATCGAGACGGCCATCGTCAAGCTGTTTCTCGACACTGCGCACATGTCGACCGAGGATTTCGCCGTCGAGGTCAAAGCCAACAACATCGTGTTCACCGCGTACACGAAACAGGTCATGAAAGACCGCGATTACCTAAAGCAGCCTATGCTGGTGGCCATTCTGATGGCGGTGGCCGATCTATGCGACTCCAATTTGGCCGGCTCTGCCCTCTCGCTCACCTTCAGGCTCCGAGACTTCCGCACTTTTGTGGGGTTGTTGTCTAGTTTTCGCCTGGATGTGAGAGGCGAGTCTTTTACGGAAAAGCCGAAGGTGACCTTTGACGCACTATTCCAGGCCCCCGGCGACCCGATATTGTTCCAGCACAGCGGTCCAGATGTGACTGTGAATTTCATCCAGATGACGACCGACGAAAGCGGCCTACTATCGAAACAAGACACGAAGAACTACGTGATCCACGCCCCTATAGTGCTGCGAAAAAGGGCACTGGAGGTGGACACAGAGGAGCCGAGAAAGACAAAGAAAAAGAGCAGAGAGAAAGAGTTTCCGCGGTCTGAGGAGCCTGAGGCGTATGATGTTTTCGGAGCGTTTGAGCCGTCCCAGCCTCGCGTGACATATGGCGAGAGTGGCTCTCCAGATCCGGACAGCCGTGAGTCGAGAAAGGCAAAACCTTCAAAAACGCCAAAAACGCCAAAAACGCCAGAGCCTCCATCGCCGGAGCTCGCTCAGGATACGGACTACAGCACCTCGGACCAGCAGTCCGACACGGAGTTCGGCCCCACCCAGGCCCGCGAGGTGCCGAAGTCGTTGTTCGGATAAATAAAAACGTATATTCATCGTTAAATACTGTGGCAGTCCCGGCCATATCTACGCCTCCTTGGGCTCGATCTTCTTATCCAGGTAGTGGTACTTCGTCCACCTAAAACCCTGCGCCAATTGCGCCGCCTCGTTGACAAAGTGGCAGCCAAACAACAAGTAGTTCTTGGGCGAGATGGCCAAGGAGTATCTCATGAACACAAGCGAGTACAAAATAAGAGACCCGGTCATTGGTCCACTGATGTACTCAGGGTCTTTTTTCAAGTCCAACACCGCGGCCACAGGAATTCCGAAGTTGGACACGGGCCCCCAGAAGTGGGTCGTGAGCATGTACTTGAACGTCTGCTTGTTGAATATGTTTTTGAAGGACATGGCAATAAATAGAACGGGGGTGGAATCTGGAATTTCCGGTTCTTTTCGGTACTGGGCTGCCCGCGGTGGGGTGCAGACGGGAGGTGCGGGTTTCTCGCGGGTGGTGAGCGGCCTCAAGGAGTAGCGACAAATCGAACCATGAGCTTTTTAAGCCATGAGATTTTTAACCCTCGAAATATATTTCTTTAGGTTTTTCGCTCTCCACTTTTCTCTTTTACTCTTTGTCTCTTTCATCACCTCATGTGGGCCTGGTCCATGTCGATGGTGTAGTCCTGGTCCATGTACTCAGCCTGCCCGTCCATCATCTGGTCGCCCGCGAAAAGCATAGCGTTATTCTGCGGCGGCGCCTCGTCCATTTTCGGACCCATTTCCTGGTTTTGGTGCAGCGGGTAGTTGATGCGCAACTTGCTGATCGACGGGTTGCTCAACATGATGTTGGTGCCGTTGTTGTTGGTGTCCTCGTTGAACCTCATGGAAACGTCATCGGAGTCGTCAGAAATGCCCAAAAAGTTGGCAGAATTCTCGGGGTTCGCCACCCAAAACGGATCCCGCAAATTACTGCCGAGCATTTCCGCCACTTGCGGGTCGTACTCAAAACCACCAAAGGTAGAGATCGTCTGACCACTGCTCTTGTAGTCCTTGAAGGCCTGTTTCATGATGGCGATGTGGTTGAGGATCTTCTGCATCAAGAAAATGTTGCTTTTCGACCAAAGGTGGATGTTGTCTTTCACGAGCTTCAGGATCGACGTGTGGAGCCCGAGGAGCATGTGCAACTGGCTCTCCACCTGGGAGATAAAGTCGCCGTTGTTTTCCTGGATGAAGTCGTTCGCCTTGAGGCTTATTAAGATAAACGTCACCACAATGCCCTGGTAGATGAACGACGCGAAAAAGGGGTCTCGAAATATAAACACCTTGTCGAGGCGGATCTGGCCCTGCGTGGCCTCGTTGGATTCCAAGATCCGCGGGATTTCGTTCTTGACAAACTCCAGTACTAGTTCACACGTGTGCTCGTAGAATAGGAGGATCGACCCCATAACGTAGTTGAGTGCCTCTTTGTTGGGCGGCAGCATGTCCACAAACGGCTCGAGCAATTTGACCCTGTTGACGTGGAGCACGATCAAATCGACAAGTATGTCTTTGCGTGTGACCGTGGTGGGCATATCTGTGAGGGTGTTGATTTTCTTGACCACCCCGTCAATCAGGTTTTCGTACTGCGGGCTTAAGTAATACGAGAGCTTGTTGATCTCTGTGCTGAACTGGGTGTTGATCGCCAACACATTCTCCATAGAAACCTTCTTCAAGAAGCTCTCGATCATGTTGGAGTTGGACAATCGTATACACTCGCTCAGGCCCAGTTTGAGCTGCGAATTTGTGAGATCGTTGAGCGCCTCTGCGTCCTCCACATTGGACACGCTGGTCAAGGGCAAAGACACGTTATTGACCTGGATCATAATGGGGTTGGGCCGGCCCAAAATCGAGCACATCTGGGAATTGAGGTTCCGCAACGCAAACCACACCCTTAGTTTCGGAAGCTCGTCGCTAAAATACTCGTCGTAGCCGTCCCTGGTTTTTTCCTCGTTTCCGTCCTGGCAAGAGTCAAAAAGTGAGCTCGACTTGCTCACCACATGGAGGCCCAAAGCGTATGCTATAGAACAGCAGTGGAACATCATCGACCACGATTCCTCGTACCGCTGCTCGATGAATTCCCACTCCGTGCAGAGAATATACGCCTGCACAGTGACGTACGACTCGTTGACGAGGTTATGGCGGAGCTTGGAGAAGCCCCGAAAAAGTCGTTGTTTCAACGGTCGCGTGGCTTTCCACAAATGCTGGAAGTCGGTCACTGCAGGCCCACGTATTTCGTTGTGTTTGGTCGGACTGAGCCGCTGCACGGACAAGATCAAAATCATGTGCAAAAGAAGCAAGTCGTCGGACCCCTCCCAGGAGTAATCCGGCGTGGAGGCGTACTCCTCGATAAACCGGACCACCTTCCCCTCCGAGATGAAGTAGTCGTAGGTCTTCGTCTCGAAGAAATTCCGCACTAGTGCCACCAACGCGGCGAGGTTTCGCTCTACAGGATCGCTTTTTCCCACGACCCAGGGCAACGGCTGTTTTTCGGAAAACCGTTCCAAAGACGGTTCATTGTTCGGCTCGTCGTCGCTTTCTGCGATATTGAATGGGTCTGCCGTCCACGAGTGGTGCTTGAGAGCCGAATCCGGGGCCATTTTCGCAGCGTGTTTCAGGATCTTGTCGAAATCCTCCGCCATGTTGTTCGACAGTAAGGGCCCATAGTACTTCTCGCCGTTTTCCGTGGTCTCGCCGCGGATATCGAAAGGACCCGCGGAGTGGTCGGAATCCGAGCCCTCGTCTTTTTTCTGGATCTTCTGGCGGTACTTCTCGCGGATATACTGGTTTTCAAGCTCGAGTCGGCGCACCTGTTCTTCTAGCCTAGATACTTCCGATGGCGACGCGGAGTTTTCCGATTTCTGGTCCGACTTCGCGTCCGATTTGGCGCTGTCCGAGGGACTGGATTCGCTGTTTTCCGGCGCGTTGCCGTCGTAGGAAACATTGCGGAATTTCGACGGAAACTGGCACGGTATTTTCTGCTTCGTGCACTGGTTACACGGCTTGCGTTTGTTGCACTTGATTTTGCGTCGGCGGCAGCGGAAACACGAAATGGGGAGCTCGCTCATGGCACTAACGTTCGGGCTTGCGAATAAGACTGGGCTCTGCAAATATGGACCGGTATCAAGAACTTCTGTGGCGTATCTGAGTACTATGGAGGAGTATGCGATGTGAATAGACGCAGGTCGTGTGCGTGCGAAGATCTCTTTGACGCAAACGGACAGGGGCAAAATTAGACTCGCCAGTGTGCAGGGGAGGTCTCAGGGACAACTGTGGATGCTGTGGCGAGGGTGCCGAAAACCCAATTCGACCTTTCTGAAATCTGACAATTGACGCTATTTCGCCGAGATTGATACGTTCACACACACCCGTAAGATCAGTGGCGAAGTGAGACAAGATGGCGGGGCAGGCGATTGCCGCAGACGTTGCCCTGTGTACAGAATATACATGCTGTACAGGACATGCATGCCGCACTGCACTGCCACGCCCAGTGTTTTGCATGTGGTCCAGCTCGCTCGCATAGCCAGATCCAGCATGGTTGCGATTTTCCGTCCCTCTGCACTTTGAAAAAAGAGCAGCAAACTCAGGGTCAGGATCCTACAAGGCCTATGAAAAAAGGGGCGGATATCCCGTTGCTTTTCCAACGGCTATTCGGCAATGCACGCGTCTACGCCTGTTGGGCCGACTGCGCACAGCCTGCAAATGCATGCGATACGCACAGGTGCAGCTGCACGGTACCAGCTGAGGACTCCAATCATGCACCAGCAACGAGACCAGACCCTGGAACTTAGACCCTGGCTTTTTTCTTGACACGGTGAATAAATTGAGTATCGAGGTAAGTAACCGGGGAGTCGGGGAACGCGAAAAAAGAAATGGGCGCAGAAATATGTACACTGCACTTGTCCGTATAGCGGTAGTTATCGGAATTCCGTGCGCTGCTGCAAACGGAGCCGTGCGCCGGTTCAATTCTGCACTTTAAACTAAGGCGTGGTGAACTTTGCATTTAGAAAGTCTACTTAGGAGTGGTGGGCTTCAATTTTGGTTAAAGCGATAAGGGTGACTCTCGAAGATGCATGTGTTGTTTGCCAGGTCGGTAGGTTGAGGCTGCCGCACTTTGCCCAAGTGGCATAAACCTAAACAGTGTGTTTTTTTTTTGTTTGTTCCACATTTTGAGAATTGATGCACTAGCTCAGGAAGCCCCGGTGGTTATCTGTCCCGCAAAGAAAACATAACCTTAAGTATTGGTAACAAACAATGGCAAGTACGGGGTTCGCACATGGCGTAGAGGTGGAGCCATTCAAAGTCGAAAAAGCGGTGAGGAAGTCAGAATGGAAGACGTCAAATTGAAGCCAGGTCAATTTCAGACGATAGCCCTGGCTTTTCTTTTGTAGTGAAGGAGGTGATCGGATGCACCATGGGCTTTGGTGAGCGTCGACGAGAAAGTAGACGTATTCATCTGAGGAATGCTAAACTCTCCAGAGCTCGAACTAATCCCTAAACCACGATTATCCATCGTTTGGTCCGGGCCATCCCGAGAAGAACGAGTCAGAAGGATCTTTGAAGCTCCAAGACCGTGGTCGTACTTGCGAAGTTATTCATAGGTTAAGTCTGATACTAGGATCTATTATATACATTTTTCTGGGTTGAACGCCAGCCTGCCGTTTGACGAATTAATTGCCTTTCAATGGTCCAATTGAGCCATCCTAAACCGCAAGAGGAAATAAGCTGTGTTTAATGAAACTCCTACTCCATGATGATGGATGTGGACGTCTTCTGTAAAGGTTTAGAATAGCTTTTGAGAAATAACGAAACATGGAAGAACAGCTCATGTTTCTAGCAAAATCTTCGTCCAGGTGTCGTGAAGTCTAGCGGAGGTATTGGTGATAGAGATTGGGGTGGGTCAGAGGAAGATCTTTCACCCTCATCGTTCATTTCAATGGTCGTTGAAGTTTAAGGAAACAAACCTGGAGTGGGGAGAGCCCTGGATACTTCGAGAATTGTACAAGTGGGAGACTTCACTTTGTGGTTTTTGCCTTGCCATGATTCCATTGTCATCTTCCATGCTGAAGACAGCTTGCGGTCATCCATTCCTTTTCTGCTTTTCTCACGACGGTGAAATCTAGGATTTAATAGCGATAATAGCGAATTTGAAAAAAGTCCCTATGTGTTGTTGGACGTGAAGGAAATGGCAATTATCCCAAATAGTACGTCGTTCCACAACGGCCACCGTTTTTTGGAGTTCATCAATTTGGAAGTTGAATAGTTGTGGTTGAATTTTCGAAAAGCAGTGTCATTGTTTAGGGGAGCGTACATAGGCTTTTTTTCAATCTTTCATATACGGCTCTCCTCGGATAACCCAATTTGTTGAGGCCGGCCAGTTCCCTCTACTTTCCTTTTCGTTGAATTTTTTGAACTGTTTTTTTTAGGATTTCCCTTCTCCCCAGAAGCTTGGTATATACGTCGTTTGCTTTTATCCTTGATTAGCGGAAGATTTTATAATGGTTCGTCTACCAGCAAGTTTCTACGACGGGGAAAAGATACTGACTCTAGACGACATCATCATTCCGTTTTCATCGTTCTTACTAAATGAGTAAAGAAACATGTCTAAATGGGGTGTATAATGACAGAGGTCAACAAATGAAAGTGGTTTTTGGGTAAAGATTATTCACTGATTACTGAATTTCGACATCGTTGAGCTAGCTTAAGAAAGAAATTGAATACACCCCAACTATTGTGAGCCCGAAAACAAATGTACCTGCCCTTGTGCAAGTCTGAAGTGCCAAGTTGTTGACCAGAAAATATCACCAACAGCCGGAAAAGACTATCGTCAGGTAACTTCACAAATAAAAGACAAGCATTTTAGTGGTCTCTCGAACGATTTCTGGATTCTCATATACGCGAATGGGCAATAATCTAGGTAGAATGGGTATTCATGTTCTGTTCTTCATGACTAAACTATTGTGCAAGTTAGAACATCGAGAGCTGTTCAAACTAGTTGAAGTTGTTCAGGTTCAGAACTTGTCGGACGATGCCCAAGAGACGGTAGAGAACTGCATGCCACTCTTTAAAATGGGTGTTCGGATACACCTCTGTCAAGTGGACCTCGGCATTGGATGAAAGTACTTAAACTGGGTGAATCTGCCAGGGCAACTTGCCTCATACAACCCGGCACGGAGCCTCAACAAGTTTGTGAGCATTTATCGACATACATGAACAAGACCAATTAAGCGAATATACATCCTTTTTCAATAAGCACAGTGTAGTTCATTCGAGTCAGGCTCCGAGTACCGCAGGAGGGGAAAGCCAGAAATTGAAAGTAGAACAACGCACTCAATCAAAAGAACAAACGGACAGTCTTCAGAGCTTTTCGAACTCAACCCAACCAAGGGATATAAGCCCCCTCTTTCCCGAAGTTCCTGACACTGGAAACACACATGAACTACGAAGGCATATTTTAGTATATTAGAGATTTCTCCCTTGGCCGTTTATTTGCGTCTTTCAGTGAACCACAAACCCTCGTTGCTCTTTCTTTCATTTAGCATTCTCTTCCGCTGATTTTCTCTCACTAGTTTTATTCCTTTCCTTTCTTTCGTTCCTTTCTCTCTTTTTTCCCTTGCTCGGGCCTCGTTCTTGCGCCTCGTTCTACCATCTTTGAACTAGCATTCCCCCGTCAAATAGATACTTGTAGTTCATCCGCTACGTCTTCGAGCAGAAAGCTTCGTATTACACTAGAACCACCAGTTATGGCAAAAGATGACTCATGCATGCGAACAATAACTGGCCATCCAAATACTATTCCTGTTTGATCTGGCCCCCATGCAAGTTATGGATCTGTCTTGTTTCAGGGTTGTTGTTCGAAAAAACGACGTCCTTTGCACCCTAGGTTGGACGGTCAGGGACGGTTGTATAGGAAACTTAAACTGGAGAATCGGTCTCTCGTTCGACGACTGTCCATTGATGTGAGAATTTTCTACCCCACCGTCAACACCGTTTTCTATATCCACTCTAGGATCTAATCAGGCATCGCCGGACTCTGATCGGTGTCTCCCACTCAGATCCTGAGGTGCTACAGCGGGTATTCATAGCGATACAAGAAGCACCGTGTCGAGCTATGATGAGTATAGGGGATGCACATTTAGTTCGCCAGTAACGAGCCAAAACGCTCTCTACGATAATCTTTCTCTCCAGAAAAATGTCTTGAAATAAAACATAAATTCTGCTGCTACAGGCTGCAGCGATCTGGAGACATCTGGAGGACTGTCGCCTTTTTGACTGGAATTATTATGGCCGTCGGAAGCTAGTGTACCTTGGCTGCACAGAGTTGACCTCTCTGCTGTAAGTCGTGATACTTCTGGTGAATATGGAGTTACCACAGCTGACTAATTTAGATAAAACATAGTGGAGGCACTTCACCACTATACTTACATACAAGATGAAGAAAACGGTCTATTGACTGTATTTGATCGTTTGGGCTACTCTATGGAGTCGCTTGGACGATTGATTCTGATGCCAAGGAACTTACCACGGTCTGTTCAGCTTTCGATCTGGGACGTCTACCCGCAGGTCCAAATATATAGTGTCGACCAGTCAGGTTATGCTAGCCCCTAACATGGAGGTCGTACTTGAAGGCCTACATCAATCGTTTCTTATTCGTTTTTCTTGCCTGGCATGCGATTAAGGGGAACTAAGGACTAGTGTCATCAGCCCCAAAAATTCCCTGTCGAAAAACCTTGCAACCAGTTCCTAAATACGCACATAGGGTCGAACTCGGCCCACCCCATCCGAACTTCAGCATAATCAGGCCCACGCATCCGTTTTTCGTCAGAAACTAGTCATGTCCTGTCGTAGGCCCATGGTACCTTCCTGACGGTCTTCACCACCCAATTTCCCAATTGATCGTACAACGTATAGGCTGGGGCCACCGTCTCCTTGATGTTCATGCGCCCTGCTAGAGCTCTTTCGATCCGATGACGAAGGAAAGGTTTGCGTCTTTTGTATCATACGAATGGGCATCTAGTTCCTATACATTCCTCCCTTTGCTGGATCCTGACTATTCTATTCTATGGAAGTGTAGACACCGAAAGAGGTGGCACCTCCCCAAGCAACAGCTTCATGCCTGCCAACGTCTTCTCTACTCTCCAATTTCAATATCTGTACATCTCCTGCTCGATTCCCATGCTCGATTCTCACGAACATGCCTCTCGCACCGCCAGCTCGCTGCACCACTACAGGCATTCCAATATCGTATCTCTCTAATCTTACTTATCCCACACGGGCTACTGTACACTAACGGCGGTCGGCGCCGAAACTCCGCTTCCCCGAAAACAAGTGCTTGGGCATCGCCGCAGCGGTGTGCCGGTCGCCCTCACCCTGGCGGGCCATTCTGTTACGTTCTCTGCGGTGCAACTTGGCCACGCGCTCCGCGTGCGTGCGCACCGCGCCGTCCGCCACACCGTCGTTGAACCGGTCGGGCTGGTTGAGCGGCGCCCGCTTCTTCTGCACGCGTTTCTGGATGCCCTGGTTGCGCTTCAAGATGTCCACTCCGCTCAACGCCGGTTTGGACGCGCGGGTGCGGCCCTTCAACGCGGCCGTGTCGTGGCCAAGCGCCTCCATGTGGTCCTCCAACTCGCTGTAGGTCTTGCGCACGTGCTCACGCGGCATCATGGACTTGTTCTTCAAGGACTTCTTGTTGTGCGCGTCCTGCGCCATCACGCGGTGCTTGTTGCGGATCCACGTGGCTTTCTCGGACACGTCCGTGGCGTCGGCATCCTCGACGTCGGAGTCCGAGTCGTAGAAGCCCTCCTTCTCCAAGCGCTCCTCCTCGTCCTCCAACGCCTGCAACTTCGCCGCGATGTCCGCGTCCAAGAAGTCGTAGACGTTCTTGCCGTCCAACACCTCCGGCATGGTGTCCTGCTTCCACTCGTCGTCCTCCAACATGTAGAAGTCCTTGAG
This sequence comes from Metschnikowia kunwiensis, assembly GCA_030583255.1. Lineage (NCBI taxonomy): Eukaryota > Fungi > Ascomycota > Pichiomycetes > Serinales > Metschnikowiaceae > Metschnikowia > Metschnikowia kunwiensis. Next base: position 209,165 of record JAJMHQ010000008.1, read on the forward strand.
GTTGATGTTGAACACACCCGCGCCGCCGTTCTCCAGCTCGACGTCACGCGCCAACACGCGCCGGTTGGGGTCCTCGGGGTCGTACTTGGCCAAGCCCTTGGCGCCCTCGGGGATGTGCGCCGGGCGCTCCATGTCGTCACGTGACTGCGGCCTGGCCACGTGGATCTTGTTCAACACGTTGGACACGCGGGCGGAGCCCTTCAACTTCTGCTCGATCCGCGCGGTCAACAACTTCTCGCACGCCTGGTTGCGCACCTGCATCACGTTCTCCTCCTCGTAGCAGGACGTGTGCATCACGTCCACGCCTGGCACTGTGCTCAAGGACGCCAAGAGCTCCTGTTTCTCGGGCTCCAAGTCCTCCGTCTTGAGGATGTCGCTCTTGTTCATCACCACCATCACCGACTTGTTGGCGAACAACGGCTTGATCGAGTGGAAGAGCTTCACCTGGGCCTCGATGGAGAAGCCACACTGCTCGGACAAGTCCATGAAGTACAACACGCAGGAGCGCAAGTGGGCGATGGCGTAGATGGACTGCATCTCGATGTTGTTCATCTCCTCGGTGGGCCTGTCCAAGATGCCGGGTGTGTCGATGGCCTGGAACCGCAAGTACTTGTAGTCGAAGTGGCCCACGTACAAGGACTTGGTGGTGAACGCGTAGGGCTGCACCTCCACGTCCGCCTTGGTGATGCACCGCAAAAACGACGACTTGCCCACGTTCGGGTAGCCACAGATAAGGAGGGTACGGGTGTTTGGGTCGATCGAGGGCAAACGGCCCAAGTGCTGTCTCACTTGCTCCAAGTACACAAACGGGTCCTTCAATTTCTTGATTATCGTGGCCATGCGCCCCAACGCGGCCCTCTTCAACTGCTTGCACTGGTACAAGGACTGGCCAAACTTAAGCAAACGCACGTAGTCACGTGACACCTGCTCGATCAACGTCTTGGCTTTGGACACCGCCGCCAAGGACACTTTGTAGTGGTTTTTTTCGTACAACGTGTCCATCAAGTCTCTGTGGAAGGGGTGCACGTCGTTGATATTGGGGAAGCCCGAGATCATGTCGGAGAGCTTCTCGGCAAAACCGTCGGACGTGAACTTCACTTTTCTCATGTAAAACGCCCTAATACGGGTGATTTTGAACCCGGCACGGATCACCGTGGGCGTTTTTCTCTGCGTGCGGTTGAGCACGATGTCCAACATGTCGTTGGCCGTGGGCACCGTGGGGATGTCCTTCCAAGTGAGCTGCATTTGTGGTTTTGACTTGGGGTGAAAAGCGATAGAAGAAGTTTGGAGATGAGATTGGGAAGGGCATCGCACTTTTTTTCGCGGGACTGCAGGTAGGGCGAAGGTGGGGCACGGGCAAATTAGGGGTGATGAATTGAGGTTTTTTTTCCATGGTGACGTTTGGAAAAAGGGCGATTTCGCTATTGGAGTGTCGGGGTTGCATTTTCGAAACTAGGGGGAGAAATAGGGCTTTTTGGGACTTTGGGGGAGGAAAGGTGGTGATGGGGTCGCACGGGATGTACTGCTTCTTATATAAGCCGGGCATGACGAGGAGAGACGGAGTGTTTCTAAGGTGGGATGATTTTTTTCTTTTTTATTTACTCGTCCTATGCTTCCTGGAATCAGCGGGTGCTCTCGAACGATGCAAAAAAAGCACGCTTTCGGACCGTTCTGAACATCGTTATCTGTGGTCCTGCATATACCGCCCCTAGGTGTCCGTTTTTGGGTTTACAGATGAATCAGGCAATAGGCTCTAATTATTCATATAAGACGTGATCTGGGTACGGAAGGGCCGTACGCAAAAGTTTATTTTAGGCTAATAGTGGGCATGTGCTGGGGTGTATCCAATCCCAATATCCGCACTCTAAGCTGAGGGCCATTCTTTGCACCCAACGCATTAGCAAGGATCTGTAAAATTTCGATCGAACAGGAGTAAGAAACACAGAAGCTGTTTGGGAGCTCTGTGTTGGTTTGTAGTCAGAGAAATACTTTTTTGTTTAACTAAAATCTGTGATAGGATGCAGAAACGGACATCGTAGAAATGCGATTACTGCTTCTTTACTTAAGCTATCAGGTTTGGAAGGCCAGGTTTTCTGCCCAAGACAATCGTTGCGATTTTTCGTAGAATTGCATTTTCGCAGAATTGGGTATCGCTCTATGGACCTGGCCTTGTGTTCCTAAATTCAGTAAACTTGATTCTGAGAACTTCCGTATAAGTTGATAGATTACTGAAGAAAATGCGTAATTGGAAAACAGACTGAGATTAGCGTGACAAATTATTAAGATTCTGAAGCCGGAAAGTGTGGGGCATTTCGTGACTGCCTCCGGCTGAAAAGGACTAGTCCGATACTTTTGGGTGGGTGCTATTTTAGTTGTATTTGATGAGTCTATAGACGGTGCAGAATAGCTTCTGATTGAACGATGACGATAATAGAGATAACGACAAGATAGATGATGATCATAAAGATGATCATAATAAAGATAACGATAATAAGATACCGATAATAAGATACCGATAATAAGATACCGATAATAATGTTGATGATAATGAAGAGGATGATCATAGAGTTAACGATAAGATAGATGAAAAAAAGATGTTGATCATAAAGATGTTGATAATACAGATGACCACGAAATATTGCTTATTAAGATTTTCTTCTACGTGCTTTTGTTGAGCTTTGTCTGTAGGAATCATACTTCCTTGTAGGCTGAGCCTAGCCATATTGGGGTATTGGGACGGTGATATTCCTTACACACTTACACTATCAACATTGTTATCGCCCCTCAGTCCGTTACGGATCGGGTTGTTTTGACTCCTGCGTTCTTTGGGTCATTTGGACATCACTGTCAGAGCACAGATAAGGAGCCTTCTGCTCATGTTTTTTTCACACTCAACAGGATTTCGTTATACCATAACTCGTTGCTGACTGCCAGGAACTCAAAGCTACAGATCTCAATCATCTATCCTCGATCTGACTCATACCACGACACCTTCCGACCTCTACCAACTGTAATAAATTTCTATGTAGAATACGACCGACGGCCTTATGAATGTACTCATGATGGATGGCCTCCTACGGGCCTTGACACTGGCAGCCCAAAGACCTACCCGCAGCCTCAGTAGCTTTCCCTAGATCGCCAAAAACACGCTAATCCTCCGTCATCTTTACCTCCCGCTTTTCCTCCCCTCTCTATCTTCCCCTCTAACATCTACTCATTATAATGGTACACCAAGTAGTTGGGCAACCCAAACACCTCGTAACCCAACCGCTTCGCCATTTTCGCAAAGCCCTCAGTCTCGATCAAATGGTAAAAGGGAAACGACGGGAACATGGCACCGTCTCTGTGCACGTCCGCGTTCACCAACACCGCCCCGCCTCCAACACCGTCCAAGGGCATTTCCACACTTTGCTCGCCGTTTTCGTCGTAGAAATGCGCCATCAACGGCCTGTACGTGGCGATTTCGCTGTATCCCTCGACGATGATCTCGTCCTCGGGCATGTCCCTGGCGATCTTGAGCCCCTCGTCGGACTCCACCCAGTTGTTAAAGTCGTATGGACGGATGCTTGGAGCACCCTCTTTCATGTATCTCTGGTACACATTCGCACTGAGAACAGGCTTCTTGTGCGCAATCATGTCCTCGAGCACCGTGGCGGGCGTTTCCACGATATCCGCGTCCAACCAAAACACCCACGAGGTAGAAGGAGCAATGGTGGTGAAAACCAAGGAATTTCTCGCCAACGCCATCATGGAGCGGCGCTCCTTCTGCACCAGCAACGCGTGCCTGTCCTTCTCCAGCTGTGACTCCAAGGAGGGCGTGTCCTGCCTCAAAAGCGTGATTTTTTTGAACCGTTGAGCGCCCAGCTGGGTGGTTTTGATCACTTTTTCCAACTGTTTCATGGCGTGGTCGCCGTCGGCGGTCCGGGGGAAAATGAAACCCAACGAGATCTGCTTGTGGTCGTACGTGAGCTTGTTTAAGTTTTCCCAGTACTGGGGCAAAAACTTCAGCATGGGCGTCAAAATCAACACCTCGCCAACATGCCCCGTTTCCTTGCCCGCCAGCTCCAACTTGTTCAAGTCGTAGTGGGAAATGTGGTTTTTGGGCAAGTTGGCCAAGATCGCCAGGTCCCTGTTTTTTTGCGCCAACCACCCGCCGCTCTTTTTGGCGTACGAATATTTGGCCTTCAGCGCCGAATGTAACTTAGGCGACGCGGACGACACAAAGAAAACAACGTAAACAAAAAGCACCACTGCCGCCACGCCCGCGAGCGCAAGCGGTTTTCTTCGTATGCTGCGAATCACCTGGCTTTTCGTGAACATATCGCCAGACTTAGCGAGTAAGAATAGTGTGGTGGATTTGGTGGATAGGTATGTGGTGTCGCGGAAACGCGCATCAGAAAGCCGGGTCATCATTTTTTCGGGTATGATATGTGCTGTGTGCAGGTCTGTGTGTTGGAGAGATAGGGCGAGAGTGGAGGGTGTACGTTCCTGCATGTATGAAATCACCTTGCAGCCATCAAGAATTTAGGTCTTTCATGGGAATCAATATATTTTTGTAATGGATATAAATTGGGCCACAGGCGCTCGTCTTTTCTATTTATTCAATCTTGCCGGCTGTCTTGTATGTACTGGTGTTGTCTTGTGTACATGATATCTTCCTGCATGTGTCACTCCGGTCTACCGGTGATGCCACATGGTTTACATTAAAGAAAAAGAAGTTCTTGAAATTAATGGGTGATCAGAAATAGCTTAGAGAATTCTGAAAAGCAGGACGAGAGATTTGAGGTCTTTTTGAAAGACACAATCTAGGAAAAATCGGAGAACTTGCAAATGACACCATCGAAAATAATATAAGTCGCGACATTTAGCTTATTCTTCCATTAATATGAACATTGGTATTGGCACTCCTAAATTCAACGGTTATCGCATTGCACAACAATTTCAAAGCATCAGTCAAATTAGTAGTCTACGCATAATCTACTAGAAACAACACTACAGTCTCCGGCACTCGCCAGATCATAACCACTCAGAAAAAATAGAATTAGACTCGTATCTCGTTCGATGTCCAGCAAGCGTCTTTACAAAACCGCTTACTTGAACACCTTACCGTCGGCGATCTCGATCTTCTCGCCGTTGACCTCAACAGGCTCGTCCCAGGCCAACATGTTGTCGACGAACTTTCTGACCTTCTCGTCAGAGCCGTCCAACTTGGTGTAGGAGTAAGACTCCCAGTCTGGGGCGACGTCGAACGCAGGCGCGAACTCCTGGCCTCTGACCAAGAAAGCACCGGTGATACCGTTCTTGTTGTTCTCACCGTAGACAACCATGCAGCCGAACATGTACTTGGTGGACGCAGACAATCTGTTGAAGAATCCGCCAACCAAGTTGTTGGACATGAACGTCAAGGTCAACTCGTCGTTGTACTTGTAGTCCACCTTCCACAACGACCACTCGGAGGGGTCGTACATGTTCTTCCAGAACCATGGGATCGCGGCCTCTCTGGTCTCCTCGTTGGAGTACACTCTCTTCCACTCGTCAAGAGCCTGCTTGGGCTTACCCAACAACTCCAAGGGGTGCTTTGGCTTAGGGGCCTCGGCGGGGGCGGCCTCGGCAGGCGCGGCCTCCTTCTTAGGAGCAGCCTCCTTCTTGGCAGCAGGGGCGGGTGCCTTCTTCTCCTTCTTGGGAGGGGTGAACTCGACGGGCTTGGCGATGAACTCGAACTCGGGGAAGATCGTCTTGAACAAGGGCTGCGAAATCACGGTCTTGAACCATCTGGTGGTGGCAGGGTTCTGCTTTCTCCAGTCGGCGCCGAAAAGGTAGTTGAAGCCTCTGACGTACTCGAACGCGGCGAAGTAGTCGGCGAAGGTCAATCTCTCGCCAACGAGGAAGGTGTACTTGGACAATCTGTCCTCGTACACGCCAGTGACGGTGTCCAAAATGGCCTTGTTGTCGTCAACGGCTCTCTTGTTGTAAGGCTCCTTGCCGACCAAAGGTCTGAACACCTTGGCGATGGTGGGCAACAACTCGGTGTTGGAGAGGGACAACCACTTGAAGATCTCGGCGTATTCGGTGTTGTTCTTGCCCCACAACTTGTGGTCCTCGACGAGCGAGAGCACTGGATGTTAGTAAGGAGCGTGACACGTGACTCGGCGCTTCAGAGTACAAAATCTCGACATTGTGTGTTAAGACAGGGATAACTGTATAATAAAAAAATTTCTCATCATTGAACGCCCAATTGGTTATACATACAGTAGACGGAGATGGCAATGACCTCGGTCAATTTGACACCCTTAGGTCCGATGAACGCTGGCACCTTGGCCAAGGGGAAGAACTTCTTGTAAGCAGCAGACGAAGCTGGGTCGACGATCTCGACATCCAACTTGAAGTGCTTGACTAAAGCGGCTGGGATGGAGCCTCTGATTCTGGAGTCAGCGAAAAGGGTACCTTGGGACATTTTGGAGTAGGATGAAGAATTGAGAAAAGCGAGAATTTTTTCTGTTCGGTGTTGAGGCTGGCGTGCGCGTCACGTGCGCGGGGCGGGTAATCCTGCGATAGGTCTATCGATGCGGTGTGGATAGTCATTTGGGGCAAGAGGGCGGAGATGGGGACCATAGATGAAGGCGGTGTTGAGGGTAGATCCTTTATTTCTTTTTCTGAACCGTGTCCTGGCCGTGTAATTCGAAGAAATTGATTAATTAGTCCTTGCGATATTGATCGCATTACACAGGAACAATGATCCACAGCAGATGAGCAAGACACATGGATATTAGTGGATGGTGTGTGCGAAATTTTGGTGGAAAATGGGAAGTACGACCACGCTTCGGATGCGTCTGGGTTGACAGCGCCAAGTGTGGATGGTCACGTGATGGACATTCAAGAAAAAGACAACGTCACGTGAAGCAGTCCTTTCTTGTATTTCGTTCAAGGCGTCAGGGCAGAACTGTGGGTACCGTGATTGGATCCAATGGGGCAAACCGCGATTTGCGTATGGAAGTATTAACTACCGCAGTTTCCACATGAATCTTTACTTGGTATTTAGGCCCGAAACACGGGAGCGACTGGGTAAGTCTGCTTTTCCCTGGCCTTCTACACTAAATTAAAGTAGATAATCCCCAAACGCATTGTTCTCGCCACTTCCGCAGTGGTACGTCTTCCCCGTCAACATCGACCATTCTGAGAGGAAAACTCCGAAAACACCAATGATATAATGAACTCCACACACCTCTGTAGAAATCGTTCTCAAGTAATCACGAGGCCCCGTTGGCTCCTGGCGAGGATCTGACGTATTGTGCCTGCTTACGTAATGCTACGTGGTTTAAATTGGCTCCCAACCATTTTTGTTTTGGAAACCGTCGGACTGCGTGCGAGTGAGGCTTTTGAGTGCTACGCAAAGTTCACCAAACTTAAAATATTCTGCGTTTACTCAAGACGTTGATGACAAAACTACTCTCCATTTGGCAGTGAGAATTTCGGGTGTTCTTGCGCGACCTCAAAGTCACACCAACTCCCACAACCATTACGAGCACCAGACTCGACAATTTTGTCGGATTCTCCCGGAGCCTCCGTCGGGTGGAAAGTTATTGAGTCTGACCTTCCCATTTCGGCGTACGGCTCATGCGTCACGCACTCAGCCACCACAGTGGGTGAGCTCAGTCTGAAAGTGGCCATTCTCACACCACCGCCCTCAAGCCCCGTAAGCGCATGGGAACGGGTCAGATAAAAGGAAGAAAAAGACGCCCGATCCGGGTGGCCGAGAGCGGCATATGCGGCCTTGACATTTTTGGCGGCGAGCTACAGAACGACGGCTCCAACGTACATTGAAAAAAACACTCAATGTGGCAACACCAAAGTGTGTGGGCCCACTGATACCACAGTGGTTGCTTGTCAAAGAAACGTATTGGACCACGTAGGCCAGAAGCAATTGAGTGGGATACATTAGACCAGAACCAGCGCATTGGAATTACGTAGACTTTTCTGATCACAGAACCAGCAAACGGACTCCAGTTCCAAAAACTAAACACTATCTAAATTGTTTGACAAACATAAGCATGGACACTCGACTCATGCCTTCCATGATTTATTCAAAACCGTTTCCTCGAAACACCCAGGGTCAGTTTCAAGCATATGGGGAACAGACCACCAAAAAAAAAACTTCAAGCAGGACAGGTTCCTGGATCTAACAATTCTTGCCTGATCAGTCTCACGATTACTCGATACATCATTGATCTAGCGGTTGAAACAATGGCCCACGCCCATTGCGAATAATGACTGAGTGGGTGGTCACAGAAAACCGGGCATACACACAATGCCTACAAAAGGCCAAACCGAGGCCGTCACCAAAAGCGTGGCGTGGATAATGAAAAAAGTGGTCGCAGTGCGGGTCTGCAATTACCCGATTCGAGAATCTGGCAGGGTGAAGTGTGAGGGGTGCATACAAGAACACAATGTTTATCTCGTAAGCGCATTGGGCGAAAGTCACATGTAAATGGAAGCCGGTCACGTCATGTTTTCTGCGGGCCCTTCTTGTGGAGAATTTCTGTGAGTTGTGCCTCGTGCCTCGCGTTTAAAGTACATATCTGGCGACCAAGAAGTTTATGTACGCAAAACCGCATTCCGAACTGCGCCAGCGTACATGTGCGCATGCGCCTGCAGTGACCTGCAGACACTCTCTGCGTACATGAATAGCGCACCTTTCCGTGTCCCCTTTTGCTCGCAACCGAACAGGTGCTAAAGAGTGGCTTTGCAGCGACCAGATCAGTTGGCGGGCCCGGTATCGATACAACATTGCACCAGTCCAAATGCACTTATCTCATCCCTAACATTCATCTTTTCGTATGCTTCGCTAGGATCAAGGCTTGGCTAGCAGACACAGCACACGATGACGTAGGACGGAAGCTCACACCCCTCTCTCCGCATGTTGCACCGTTGTGCCCAACATTCCAAAATCTCATGCGACCTGCAGGACTGCAGCGGCGGGGTTTGTGCGCTGTGCATATACTGCCAACTGGTGCATGGGACCAAGCGACGTGCGCATGCTACAAAACAGACTTCCAAAAATATCATTTTTTATCTAGCGCAGCGGCAAGGAGTGTGGCATCCAGAATCCTCCGGGATCTGGAAAAGTGGTGTGCTGAAAAGACCCGCGGCCGTCTAATCGCATGGACCGCTGCGCGGACATTACTTTTTGCGCGTAGCCATGCCGTGCACTGCGGCAACGTCTGGTGTCCTCGTATTCGTGTAGTTTTTGCAGGCGGCGGCTGCCCCTGCCCGTTCCAGCGATTGTTTTGTCGCGCTATGTGATGGATTTGCCCTTTTGGGCCCGCTATAGCCCTCTCATGTACTATCGCCTGACTGTTGCGCGCGGACCACCGAGTAATCATGCTATGCAGCGAGCGACCAGTCGAAGTACTGCACCCACTTGGCCTTGATGTCCGGTGGGAGCGCCGACAGCCCGATTTCCCGGAAAATGTCTGCTAGCGCATCGGAGGCGTTTTCGCTGGCCGCGGGCCCGCCCCGGATTTTCGCCCGGTAGCACCGTAGAATGTTCAACGCGAGGCACCGCGAATTGGGCACGATCGCGAGCTGGCTCTGCGGCGGATCCGCGCTGGCGGGCCCCGACACGGGCGAACGGCTGCCGTGGCTGCCCTGGTACTCGTAGAGCACCAAGTCCCAGAAGAGCACGCGGAGTTTGCCGGCGTCGGACCCGGGTTTGGCCGAGGCGAGATCGAGGTCGTGGAACCGGGTGCAGAGATGCGTCATTTCGGGCTCCGGCACGGCAAAAAAGATCGCCACGTTGTGCGGTTTCGCCGGCGAGTACGAGATGTCGGCGTCCGCGTGCACCAGCAGCGGCTCGGCCGCCGAAACCGCGAGCCCCAAGCGGGCAAAGCGCATTTTCATGAAAAAACGTAGGATGGCTATCGCCTGCAACGCGGCCACGGTGAACACAGGGCTGGCCAACCGCTTGAGGATCGTGCCCGGAATGCGCCTGTACCGGGCCCAGAGCTTGTGGACGAGCTTGCCCTGGTTGGCTAGCACCATCGCCGTGGGGCCGTCTAGGGTGAATTGGGCACGGCACGCCCGGTCTAGCACCGAGCTGACGATGAGCACGACGGAGATGAGGATCTTCTCGAACGCGGGGTACGTCGCAAACGTGACGTCTTTCCTCTCAAACTCCCGCCAGCGTTTGGCCTGCGCCTGGCACATCTCCACCGTACGTTCTGGCCGGGGCGCATGGTCCGTGCGTTGGTGCCCGCTCAACATCAAGCAGTCGAACAAGAACTTCTCGTCGTGGCCGCCAAGCGCAGACGCCTGGTGGAGCCGCACGCAGTAGCTCGGGACGTAGGACTCCCATATTCTGAGCTCGTTGAAGAGGTCGAGAAGCCAGAAATACTTCTGCTGGTGCACGAGCCGGATGAAGTCGTCGGCGTTTGCCGGGCCCATGTGCAATTCCGGCGCGGTGGCCGCGGCGTACAGTCTGGGGGGGTACTCGTCGGGAGGAAAGGCCAATTTCTGGTGGAAATCCGCGTGCATCACGCCGCCGAGCTGCTTGTCGTGGAGCTCCGGGTTCATCAAAATGCGCTTGATGTCGACGTTCTCCTGGATCCGGTTCGGCACGAGCGTGTTGTCGGTGTTGGGCCCCGAGTAGAGCCACAGGTCGAAAAACTGCGATAGGTCGTCCGGCTGCAAGAGCAATTCCGGCTCCGGCGCCATTTCGAGGCTGTGTGTGCTGTGCTGGTTCAACTGCAATTCGCCGTGGAGCATTTCTGCGGCTTCTTCCAACTCCTTGGCTGCGTGCAAATGCCGGTACGGACGATACCGCAAGTAGCCGTTTTTGTAGAGCTTGGCCACGGCGATGCTCTGGTCAATGATGCGGTAGTACGGCACGAGCGCGTCGCCCCAGAAGCCCGAGCTCTTCGGGTCGTAGTAGTTGTACAGAGAGAAATTGAGCCGTATGCCGCGGTAACATCGACGCTTGGAGTTGATGCAGTTCTGGCACACCGGGAGCTGCTCGTCGCATTTCATATGGCGATCTCGGCACGTGAAGCAGCCGGACCGCGTGCGGGATCGCTTGGCCTTGGGCGCAGCGGTGGCCGGTCGTTTCATGCAAAAAGAAGCTAGACTGGAGAAGCTGGGATGGTGTCGCCGGCGGGGAAAGGGTCCGGGAGAAGGGTCCGGAAACTGTAGGGGGAGGTGTCGAGGACTGGGTTCGGTGTTTGGCGTCACAGGCTAGTCATAGGAAGGCAGGGTTTTCAGATAATCTGGTATGTGAGCAAAGGTGAAGATTCAAACACTGCCGCGCTGCGTAGAGTAGAAAGTGTCACCAACGAAGAAAAGAGGCGTGGCGGGCTCGGGTGGAAGAAGCGTGGAGGTCAAAAAATGCCAGGCCGAGAAGGCGGTCGTGGAATGTGTGTCTATAAACGGGGAAAAATAAGCCGAAGGTGCAAATGCACAGCTCGAAAACACTCAGAATTGTGCATCGAGAGTTGAGTCGAAGTAGCCGCGTATATGCAGACCGCCCAGTTTGGCGACCTGATTTGGTCGGGCAGGCGAGCGTCGCAATCTCTGTAAAGTGAAGCAAAAGCCACGCCATGCATGAAGTAAACGCCATTATGCACGTCGTGCGTGACGCACAAGCTGATTGTTTGCGCGTTAGCATGCGGCCTTCGGCTTACCATTTTTACCCAGTGTGGTTTTGCCAGACCCCGGGTTGCGATCTTGCTGTTTGGGCACACCCTGTTTCACCAGGCACACGCAGCACGGTCCCGAAAAGTCTGACTTTTGTGGAGCTGGTTGTTCGGGTGTTTTCGTACTTCGGCTCCGGATCGCGCTGCGATACCCGAAACCGCTCGATATGTGCCAGTGCTAAAGTGGAAAGACATAACGAGAAAATGTGCGGGTGTGGATTTGCGCCTCGAGGGCCGGCGGCTTGTTTTTGCTACAGGTGGAACAGGGAGAAAAGGCCCACCGGCCGCATGACACCAGTGCTCCAAAAAGGGCCTAGGCCGTAGTTGCGTCCAATCTAAGGAGCACTTTATTGTTTTAGCGATGGGCCAGAGTTGCGTTTCTTTTGCAAAGAGCAATTCATCTCAGGCCACGCCTGCGGGCGAGCTGGCCTCCGAGCTAAAATTAATTGCGTTTTACTTATGCACGGTGGTTCCTGCGGCGGGCGGAATAGTCTTGTTTCATTGGCTTTTGGGGACAAGTAGTGGGGACAATTAGTGATGACAATTATTGAGCAGCACAAGAGGAAGCCCTTTCTCGCAATATTAGTCATCCGATTAGAAAAGCGGCACTATCCAGTGCCTTGTTAGAAGTAGTCTTTCCGTGTGGCCCACACCAGAGCGATGGTGAAAAGCAAAAAAATATACATGGCGCCGAGTCCCAATTTGTCCACCAAGAGCGGGAACAACGACACCACCACTACGTTCGTGGCCCAGCCACAGATCACAGAGCAGCTCAAGATCCGTTCGTCCGCCTGTGAAATCTCCATGCTAACCACCGCCGTGCACGGCCCCCAGGACATGGCAAACACCAGTAGAAAAAAACACGACGTTACGAGCATGGGGATGCCGAGGGAGCTTGCGGCGCTGTTTTTCGCCAGGACGCCCATCGACGCAAACGTAAAGAGGAGTATACTAAGTGCAATCAGGCCCGAAAAGAGCGGTTTCCTGGCCCCCGTCCGCCGCACGAGGAAGCCGGACACAAGCGTGCCGCCCAAGTTGCACACGCTGAGAAGAAGGCCCGAGAACTTCACGGAGCTTTTCGTGACCACGAGCGTGTCGAACATGGTCTTGCCAAAGTAGAAGAAAAAACTGGCGCCCGTCATCTGCTGGAGAAACAAGAGCACGCAGCACGCCCACAAGCGCTTCTTGTCGGTCTTGCGCTTTTTTGCATGTGCGTTCTCGCCCAAATGCGCCTTCAAGATGTGCACAGCACTGACCCAGACTTCCTCCTTGTCGGAGTCGTGCAAGAGCTTGCCCAACGACTTCCTGAACCGCTGGGGATCGCAAAAAATCGGCGGATCTCGCGGCGACTCGGGTAGCCACGCCAGACACGCCATGCCCACAACGGGCACGAGCACGGAAACCAGCGAAAACACGAGCTCCGAGTATACACCCGTGTATATGAACACGCAGTTGCCCAAAACGACGAACACGGCAACCACGATCTGGAAGAGCGCGAGGTACACGATGCTGTTGCTCGAAAACGTGCACAAGTGGCCGATGAAAACAGGGCCTATTACACACAGAGCCCCGGCACTGAGACCCTGGATGGCCCGGCCAATTGCGTACAAGTAGATGCTACTGGGGGCCTCGACTAGGCCGCCGAAGGAGAGAGAATAGCCTAGAAATAGCGTGCAGAGACACACACGCAACATCACCAAGTGGCCATATTTGCGTGTGGCCCGGGCCATGAATAGCACGATACATGCGCAGATACACCCTATATTAAACACGGAGATAAGCGCCCCGGTGGCCGGTGCCGCCACGCCGAGCCTGACCCGGAACGACGGGAGGTCCATGAGGTTGCCCGTGGTGCCCAAATCCCACCCCAAAGGAAACGCACAAAACGAGATGGCAAGCACGTAGAGCAAGACCGGTTTCGCGTGCACCGGGGTGAGCGAGGGCGCGTCCTCTGCGAGCGGCGCTCGGGCCGCCAAGTGCTTTCGGGGAGCTTCGGTCATGGCCTACGGATTTGTGTGTGGTGGTCACTGAGAGAGGGTCGGCTCGCTGAGTGCTGCGCATGTGCGCCCATGTCCACAAAACCGAGGCATGCTGGAAAGGCCACGGTCTATGGGCGTCTTTGTGGCGCGGTTTCTGGCTCCGCTAAATCGCTGCTACTGCCACCCCGACCAGTTTCTGCCTCTGCCTGTTTTGCCCAGCTCTGTTGTGGTAGCAGTGGCGATCAGACAAGAAAGGCTCACACCGCCATCTGCGCCTTTCTTCCTGCGACGCTGGCTGCCACACCCCGAGCAGCTACCACAACTGCTGGAGTGGTGGCAATTTCCAAATATCAATAATCCAAACCCGTGATTTGGGTATCCGCAGAGAGGATCGTGGCTTCGCTCGCAGCCCTCGCTGCAAGGATATGTATGTCGGCGCGCACGGATGCACCCCACAAGACTTCGCTGACTCTCGACTTTGATTAGAGACGACTCTGGGGGCTCGGAGTTAGGACCCGCGGCGCAAAAGTGAGACCAGCCTCTGTAGTCAATCAGCAACGAAATGCCTAAGTCCGGGGACCCCCGTGCTGACGGACGACCAAGCCTCGTTGTAACTCCGCTGACAGGAATTGTGCCTGGACCGCGGCGGTGATGCATTTCCGCCCTGGGTACCGTCCATATTTACAGTTTTCGCTTATCACGACAGGGGTACATTACGAAAGTTAAAAGAGCTCTGGGCACTCAGATCCCAATGTTCAGCGGCAATTGGTTACGAAACTGGCACTACGGTAGAATGGCGCAATCGAATGCCTTATCGGGCGAAAGTGTGGCAGTGAGGGGAAAAAGAGTAAGGGATGGGCAAAGCTAAGCAAGAACTCAGATTTACAGCAAAGACGGATCTATGGCAAGACGGATAAATTGCATAGACGTGGCTGGAATAATAGTGACAGTGTAGTGGGCCACGTGACCCAGGGCTCTGGGGCTGTAGTGCTGGGCTGGTGCGTGTAAACATTAGCACATGGAAAGACTTGAGAAAGTTGGGAACGAGAAAAATAGGCAATACATGGGAAAAGAACGGTACTTATATCAGTTGGCCTGTACATTCCGGCCCACTGTAGAAAATGCCGCCGCTGCCAAATTTCACACCCGTACACCCAAGGTCGTGCGCGCGCCAATTCCGCAGCGTGGTTAGTCATTGCACCCAAACAGCAACATTTCCTCCCGCCACCCCCACCGCCCGTGTATACTCCAGGCAATCACGTGACCCGTCCCACGCCCGCACACCACCCCTAAGTCGTTGTGGCCTGTCCCTAGTCACGTGACCCGCCGCAAAAGCGCACGATCCCCTTTATCTTTTTTCGTGCTACTAGCGCGTGTGGCACCATATACCACTCGCTTTTTAGACTGCGAGCCCTATCCGACATTACTTCCCGCCATCTGATATGACAGGAGACGCTGTTCTCTCGAAAAAGGAACGTGACCCGGCGGCACACGGTGTTTCGCCGCAAACACCCGAAATCCCGCCGGCGGTGCAGGCCATTTCCAACTTGCGGTGTCCGTCGCCTCCGCCCATTCTTACTAATTCCAGAAACACCGCCTGCTCGACGCCAAAACCGCATTTGTCCTCGCCATCCGTTGGTGCTGGTGTTTCCGATTCCAGGCTGTCGATGGTGGACGTGGCGGAAAGCAAATCGCCGGCTGTGTTTTCGGACAAATCCGCCGGGTCGCCAGCGCTCGTGGTGCCAGGCGCGGACGCCCGGCTGGCTGGCTACGTCCAGACCGCCAACATAAAAGAAGCCCCCCTTGACGCCGCCTTGGACTTCACCACCAATCCCCCCAGCGAGAGCATGCACCACAAGTCGCCGTCGGTCCATGCGCACTTCTACGAGAGCGAGACGCACAAGCCACCGAAACCTGGCAACAGATCGCGCAGCGGCTCCACGTCCGCCTCCGGCTCCGAATATCTGGCTGGTCCGATGAGAAGAGAGGAGAGGCTTCAGCTGCCGGCCGCCGTGGGCGAGCAAAACACCAACATCGACCCGCGTTTGCCCCAGGACGACAACAAGCTCCACATCTTGTTTGGGGTCTGCGGCGCCATCTCCACCATGAAGATCAAGCTCATCATTAATAAGCTCTTCGAGATCTATACACTGGACAAGATAGCCATCCAGCTCATATTGACGAAGGCGTCCGAGAACTTCATCTCCAGTGAAACTTTGCACCACTTGGAAACCAACAAGAAAGTGCGGATTTGGCGAGACAGCGACGAGTGGACCACCTGGAGCAGTCGGTCGGACCCTGTCTTGCACATCGAGTTACGGCGCTGGGCGGACATGCTTGTGGTGTGTCCCTTGACCGCAAACACCCTATCGAAGATCTCCTTAGGGCTCTGCGATAATTTATTGACGAATGTCATCCGGGCGTGGAACTCGGCCTACCCTATTCTTCTCGCGCCTGCGATGGTGAGTAATGCTTATAATGCCGCCTCGACGAAACGCCAGTTGAGACTTATATCTGAGGAGATGCCGTGGATGGAGGTACTCAAGCCAGTCGAGAAGGTCGTTGGATCATACGGTGACATTGGCATGGGAGGTATGATGGACTGGAATGAGATCGTGAACAAAATAGTCATGAAGAACGGCGGCTACCCCGAAGAGGACGACGAAGAGGAGGAGGATTCTAAGTCGAACGACAACGAGAATGCAGTCGCCGATGACGACGACGACAACAACGATGACGATGACGACGACGATGATGATGACGACGACGACGACGATGACGATGATGACGATGAGGACGAGGACGAGGACGAGGCGGCCACCAACGGTACGCATCCGTCGGGCGGGCTTTCCAAAGCCCTGGGGGAGAGCACGGAGATCGGCAGTAGAGTGGCATCGTTGAAGTTAGATTAGTGGTGTACTACGAGAAATTAATGGTCGTGACCGAGGTCAGCTCCTGCGCAAGCGCACAGCTACAGCATTTTGAGAACCCAAAGAGTTTATTCTATGCGACATACAAATAGCTTAGTAGATTCTGAAAGATGGACCCATGGTGGACTTGATCACCAAAGAGCCGACGTTCTGCCAGTTCTTCTTCAACAAGGACACCAAGAAGTTGGAAGCCATCATGATCTGGTTGACAATGACGTCCTCCTCCATCTCGACGTGGCCAACGGCCACAGCCAAACACAAGACCTTCTTCAACTGGAACTTGATCGTGGACTTGACGTCCTGCACCTTGGAGTACAAGTCGTCGTTGTGAGACACTGGCGTTGGGAACTTACCAGCCTTGGACAACTGAGGACCCAACAATCTGGGCACCTGCTTGATCAAGACCTCGGAGGCAATGAAGGCGTTGTACTTCTTGGCCAACTTCTTGATCAACTTCTTGTTCTTGTTCAACTTCTTCAAGTCGTCCACAGACATGGCATCGACACCAACAGACTTGGCTCTGTCACAGTCGAAAGCGTCACCAAAAATACACAAGGTCATGTTTGGTCTTGGCACTTGAGGCAACTTCAAGGTACCCGAGAAACGCTTGTCTCTTTGGGGGTCGTAGTTCTTAAGACCGACTTGGAGCTCGACGGTCTCCAAGAAGTTTCTCTTCTTGGTCTCGTTGGAGTGCTCCAACAACTTCTTGACGTTCTCACGAACGTGGGTGGTGGTGATCTTAGACATTTTGCAATGAATTCGTCTCCCAAGATTTGGTAAGTTATTGATTCGACGAGGATGGAGAAAAAAAAAAAAGGAGAGTTTTTTTTTCGCTTTTTATGGGTGCGATGCGCGGTGGCTAGGGCCCAAGCCCTGACGTGGTCATGTGAGTGCGGTCACGTGAGTGTGTGCATAGGGCGAGCTGTTGGGTAATGTGTCGGGTTAAGTGCTGGCTATGTGGTTGCGTTATTGTTGTGCATTTGTGTGAATGGTGCTTTGAGATGTCTCCGGAGGCTCTTGGGATGGTCTTGGTAATGGGTATCAAATACGTCACGTGAGCAGTGCACTGGTACACAACTTCGGTTCGGAGGTAGATTAAGATGGCGGAAGGCGGGAGGAGTCACTTGGAGCTGTTTTCATCGATCTGGTCATAGGTTTCTCATTTCATTTCCCTCTTTGTTGCTGTTTGGTAGGATAACACCTGGTGTGGAATGCTCCGGTGCGGCCCCATATTTTGCACCCACCGATACTAACGTGGAAAAAGGTGGAGGATGTGGAAGAATCTCCTTTTCTTGAACGATTGATCGAGCCTACTTCCACGCCTTGACTCTAGCTGCTGGCCATGTGATGTTGTTCTTTCTGTTCCACCCAGGACTAACTAGGAACACATTGGAACCCTTCAGTAGCCTGCCACCTGTTCACTGTTTAGTGAATATTTTCAGTCACATTGCCAGGGTCCCCGTTCCACTCTGAGTATCACCTGTGCCTTCGCTCGAGCTCACCTGTACCTGATGCTTTGGTGGTAAATCTCGTGCACGCACTCTGGTCAGAATTCTACATAGTGGCCAATTCCCTGGATACCCAATAAAGTGAACAAAATGTGAAAAGCATGGAATAGAAGTGTTATCTTTTGTGGAACGGTTTATAGAACTGACCTCGAGGTGATTCTAGTTACTGGTCAAAAAAGGTGTTTCTTGCACCAACTGAAGCAGGAGTACTACTTTCAACACTCTCGTTTACTTTTCCTTTTCGTCAGTGCTTCTAGCATGTTTCGAAAGTGCGCTAGAGTACTACGGATAGGGCTTTTTATTCTCTTTTTGCCCATTTGCTTAGTACGAAAGGCGGACCGAAACTCTGAACCAGTGCGGCGCATACGAAGATGAGAGATCAACAGATCCCAGTTGCAAGCTAGAGTAATTTTCTTTTTTTTTTTCCGAGAGAGCTCCTATCCTTTTAAAGTATTCGTAGTGGTAGTCTCCGCTGTGAAACATCACTTGATGTTTTTTCGTTGGTGTTTGTAGAAGTGCTTGAATTTACAGAGGTCTTAATTAATTCCGAAATATGAACAAACTTCGTGGCTTTCTCTGGTGAAACAAAAAAAATGTTTATTTTGCTTTGTTACTCTTGACAGAAAAGTACCATGAACTTATTTATAGCCCTGAAAACAGTAGCCTCTCCCACTTCTTCATTTACCGTTACATACCTGTGAGGTTAACCAAGAATGCTAGCACACAGTCGTTGCTGTCATGTTTCCTTTGAGTCATGACAGGAAAAGCACAAACAATGCATAGTCTCTTCTTGACCAGCGGCTACGGTATCCTCTCGAAATCTCTCATATAAATCATATCATGTCAAATATAACAGACCATTTACACCCTCCGGCACTCACGGTGCGGAACGACCAGCACTCAATTTCCATACCAGTTCCAATTCCAATTTCTTTATTTTTCTTTCCTTCTTCTCTATTTTTTCTTTATTTTTCTTTAATTTTTTCCTAAATAAGCGCCAGTCCCTTATTTTCCCGTTATTCACCCCATTCGGCCCTTCCTAAACGTATCATATGCCGCAGTCGCGTCCTAACGCGTATACCAAATCTCACCCACCACTCTTCACTTCTACACGGATGCATTCTCCGACCCTCCGATGCTTTCTACTTCGGGAAGGGCTATATAAGCACAGTCCGGTTCTGCCACACGTGTGGTCGAAACCACGGCATAAAATACCATGTCGGCTGCTCCACACATCACCTAGTACAGCGGGATGTTTCACCAGAGGCCAAAAATCAAGACCGCCACTTTTACCGTGGCTGCTGGCCGCCGAGTTTCCACCCAGGCTTCTGTCTTCGACAAAGTCATCCAGGCCGTACGCGTCGCGCAAATTCACCAGGCAAGAGCGCATCAACGAGGCTCGGTATACATCCCAACTGAACCTCGACAAGATCGACGAAAAATACAGCATTTTCACGCAAAAAGTGACAAAAGTGGTCGATTTGGGCTCGGCCCCCGGAACCTGGCTCCGCCATACACGCAACCGTCTTCTGCAACTCCACGGGGCAAAACAGGCAGAACTATACAAGAAATGCATAGTCATCGGCGTGGACTTGCTTTTTTGCAGACCTCCCCGGGGCACGTTTTTCAGCCAGGGCAACATCTACGCACAGAACACGCACACACAGGTGGAGCTTTTGCTCCAAGAGGGTGCGCTTCGACTCTCAAAGAGCAGAACAAGCGAAAACAACGGAAAAAACGGCACCCGCTCCTCGGACCGCGAACTCTCGTATATTCTGAAGGAGCTCAACGAGATCCAGCTCGAGGCCAGCATGGCGGAAATGGCCTCCAAAATGAGCGGGCTCAACTTAGAGAACTCGTCGTTGGATCCACGCACGTACCAGGCCGATCTAGTGCTATCTGACTTGGGCACCGTTCCCCTTCAGGAGGTGGGGTTCCATATCAACACCCTCAGCAAGCCGTACATACGCAGCAGTCTGAACGCGATGCTCCGCCAGCCGTGGGACAATCCAGAAAAGTCCTCGATCGATATGGCCGAGGCTGCGCTTTTGTTGTGTGGTAGTGTTTTGGCCAAAGGTGGCACGTTTGTATTGCGTTTGCCCGTGGTGGACTTAGCAGATCCCGAACTTCGGCTATTGGAGTCGAGGCTCCAGAAGGTGTTCAAACAAGTGAGCAGATGGAGCGAAACTGGGCGGGTGTTTTCGGAGCGGCCGAGACGCCAGAGTTTGTTCATGATTTGCGAGGATAAACGGGACACCACCATAGACAAGTATGCGGTGTTTGGGGTAGGGAGGGAGTAGGGATGTGCAGTGGTGGGTTAGTGAGTAGTGCTATAGCAAGCGAGAGGGCGTAATACTGAGTAATACTACCATAGCTATACGAAGATCTATGCAGCTATACCAGGTAACAAGTAGAGCAAGATACACCAGTTATATCAAGTTGTAGCAAGTCATACCAAGTTGTAGCAAGTTACACCAAGTTATATCAAGATACACCAACCTTCAGAAGTAATCGTCGTAAACAACACCAAATTGGACTATGTCATACCAAGTTTTACCAACTCAACCCCCTCTTACCAATATCTTTTATTCAGTGTGTCTCGGCTCTCGCCGGTTGTTTCCTACATTCTCCTAATTCCTATCCTAATCTAATAGCAGGGGCTCGGCCGCTGTGTCCTCGAGGTCGATCAACGCCGCCCCGTTGCTGACACCCAACTTGGAAAAGTCGAAGATCAACCGCTCGCTGATGCCCTTCTTGCCCTTCGCCGCCAACTGCAGCTGCCACTTCCCCGCCACAGCTTCGAGCTTGTCGTTCGAGATGCCGTAGGTGCGTCCCAAAAACATCGCCTCCACGTACCGCTCGGTTTTCACCAACAATTCCACGCACGCAGCCGCGTCGCCGCACATCCACCACGCCTGGAACGCGATGTTGTACTTGCCCTTCAGCTCGGCCGCGGCCGCAAGCCGCTGCAACTCCGGCTTGTTGTTGGACGATGAGAGCAACAACAACAACGACGAGAGGTCGCCGGCCACCCAGTAACAGTCCTGGGCCATCTTGATCTGCCACTTGGCCAAGGCCAAGTCACCCAAACGGCGCCACTTCTGTGTCTGCGGCGCTCCGTCCTGGCCCTGCAACAACTCGTACGCCTTGGCCAAGTCGCCAGTGGCCAACGCGATCTGGAACTTGGAGTCGAGGTCCTGCGACAACGCGAACGCCATCTGCAAGTAGCCCAACTTCTCGAAGAAGCGCGCCAACTGGTTCAACTCCGTCTTGGACAACCCGGCCAAGTACGCGGCGTACTCGTCCAGTAACCGCTCCGGTGTGACCGACGCCACGTCTGCGATTTCCTCGCCGGACTCCTCATCCACCACATGACCCGCGGAAAACTGCTCCAAGTCGCCGCGCATCACCAACGTCTGCAACTCCAACACGGCCGCGTTCACGTACCAAGACACTACTTGGAACGCCTTGTCCACAAGGTACAAGCGGCCCTCCGCGGCACGGTAGCCGGCGAGGTAGTGGCGGTGGTCGAAGTGGGTCAAGTTGATGACCTCGCCACCCACGAAGTAGTTGAGCCTGTTGGTCTGTGCCGTGGTGAACACGAAAACATCGCCGATGAACTTGCCAGACAGAATGGGCTCCGTCGTGGGCAACGTGTACACGACGTCGAACGCGGCCTCTGCGCCCTCGGACGCGCTGATGGACCCGTCTGCCATGGCCTCACGGTATAGAGCTGGGTCGTAGCTCAAAAAGTACGCCTCGTGAGTTTTGCCGCCTGCCGCCGTGGATCCGTCGGCGGTCTCTGCCGCGGCACTGGAGGTTAAGATGGCCACGAGCTCGCCGCTGTCGGCCCACACGACATCGAGAATATCGTCGTCGATGTCCACGCGTCTGACCATCGAGCCCGTGTCCCAGTCGTAGAACGACAAGAGACCAGCGGATTTGACACCGAGCAACGCGCCAGCAAACAACTTCTCCGCCTCGTAGACAAGGTCCACGGTCACGTGAGGCTGGAAGTTGCGGAACACCTTCACGGCCATTTTCAGCTCGCGGATGGCGAAGGTCGTGGCGTTCGAGAAGTCATGGCTGTGCCACGCGAAGTCCAACGCCTTGCCAAACGCCTTGGACCGCCACGCCAACGCCGTGTACACGAGGTACTCGCCGTCGCCACAAACGGCCGCGTATTTGCCGTTGGGAGAGTGTGCCAACAGTTGTGGGTACAATTCTATGGTGCCTAGTTCTTTTTGCTGCAAGGGCAAAATGTCGCCGTCCTTGACGGAATCGGCCGCGGCCGCACGCACCACGCTCTGGTACACGTCCGCGTTCTTGGCGTAGATCAACTTTCCGTTGTTGTCCATGGAATACATGGGTTCTTCGTTGCCGAGTTTTATCGCCACGTATCCGGAATCGCAGCCCACGGCCACCACGTTCAGGCGCTGCAAAATGCTCACGCACCACACGCGCTCCAAGCCGTAGTTGACCGTTTTCACGAGCTTGAACGTGGTGGAGCTCCAGAAGCGCACCGTGCCGTCCTCAGAACCAGAAATAATAAGGGGCAAGTCCGGGTGGAAGATCGCAAACGACACGTTGGCGAGGTGGCCCTCGAGCGTGGCCACGCACGACTTGGTCTGGTAGTCCCACACCTTGATGGTCTTGTCGTCGGACGCCGTGATGAGGTACGGTTTGTCTGCCTGCGGGTAGTATCCCACATAGTTCACCCCTTTCACCTCGTGCGCCATCAAGGTGTAGTTGGGGGTGGCCGCGCCCAAAGACCACACTTTGACCGTGCGGTCCAAGCACGCGGACGCAAAGGTGTTGGGGTCCTTGGGGTTGAAGTTGACGCTCATGATGTAGTGCTGGTGGCCCTCGTACGTCTGCTCGAGCCGCCAGTTATTGTCCCAATTCCACAACTTGATGGTCAAGTCGTCCGACGAGGTCAAAATATACGGCAACGTTGCGTGCACCGCAATGCTGCGGATGTAATCGGGGTGCGCCTCAAACTGGGTGATTTTCTCGCCCGTGTTGTAGTTGTACACGCGGATCTGGAAGTCGTCCGCGCCAACGACAATCCACGATTTGCGGGCAATGAAGCACCCGGCGCGCACGGGCAAGTCGGTCACCTGGATCGACTTGACGAGCGTGTTTGTGGCGTACGACCAGATCTCCACTTTTCCGTTGTACAAGGTGGTCAAAATCCAGGGTTCCGTCGGGTGGCAGTCGATGCCCTTGACGCGCTCCGAGCGCACGGAGAACTGCTTGGTCACGTCCAACTTCATGGTGGAAAGGGTTGGATGCAAGGGGTGGATTCAAGGGTTGGAGAAGTTTGGGTTTGGAGGTTGGCAGTAGTGGCCACGGTTGTCGGACGCGCGGGCGGTCGTGCGCGGGCCAAAAGACAGGGCCACTTGGTGTTCAGTTGTTGGTATTGGCTGATTGGCTTTCATTGCTTGGTGTTGATTTGTAGTGTTTATGCTTTTTCATTACTTATGTGTCTGGTAGAGTAGATAGAGTGTATTTAGATTGTAGAGATTGGTTGGTGTGAATGAGCATCAACACCGTGCGCACCACCTTATTAGCACTTACCCAGGAGGCCTTGTTTCGACCACTTTCAAAGATTAAACGGTGGGTTTCTTCACCTGGGCTGTTTCGAAAACCGAGGAAAAGCTATGGGATTTTAGTGTACGCTCTGGTGATCCTTTCTTGGATGCGAAGATGTGTGGTAGAGTGCAATTATGGACGTTTTGGGAAAATGAATGCTTTTTGCATTTGGGTATTCTATATGGTTTCTCTCCCTCCCGTGGTCTGATATGGCTGTGGAATGGCCCAAGGTGCACGTTGCACCACGGTATTAGCATTACCCATGGACGGCTGTTTCGGCCACTTTCAGAAAAGCAAAGTGGGTATTCAGCAGATATGCATATACCCACCGCCCGTGGTGAGCTTAAACAAACCCAGTAGAGTCTCATGTACCACATGAATTGGGTGGAAAGGGAGTCCACGGAATGTATATCTTCTGACCAAATCAACCATTGGCCTCCGTGTTCGCCCATATGCACAGGTGACATCTTGGAACGACCCAAGCCGAGGCCGCAGGAGTCATTTTGCAACTAGCGCATACTTCCTATGAAAAAGAAGACTTCTCCATCTTTCGAGATCGCCAGTGTTTGTAGCGATGTACTTTCTACTCAACACGATGGGGCGAAAACAAGAACGATCATCGAGAGCGACTCTTGCTTCATAACTAATCATAACTATGGGACTACGTTTTCCCAAACTAATCTCGTAACGGGATTTGGCACTGTATTGTCTCTTAGCCGCGTGCTGACTCCTAATGTGGAGTTTTGACAAGCAGACTCTGGTAAGAGTCAAGTACTTGTAGTGGCTCAGATTCATTTCATCATTCTTACTTGGCCGTGAAGAAGCGTGTGTGGTTCGGTGTAAGTACTACTACTTCGAACAGTTTCACGTTCTGCGTAATGAGTACTTTTTGGCTATTATCTACGCGGTTTCTATAGAGACACGACAGCCCGGAATGGTTCTGGTTCACGCTAACTAACATAGTGCCCATTCGCACGCCTAAACCAATTGATAACTAAAGAGGTAAACACCATGGGATGCACCCGTAAATTACCATTATTCAGAGTGCATCTACATCCGAGCCAAGGATCTCGAAAACGACCTACGGCTCCAACTTGGGTCTGGATTGGTACTTCGCTGGACCTGGAATAGAACATAGTATATATGTACATCTTGGTCAGTTGAAGAGATACAGACACCGTAGATGTGATAGGCTTCACAGCATCAGTCAGATTCTGGAAAACCAGTCTTACAAGGTGCTGCATCGGGCCCTCGCCCATCAATCCCAACTTTGAACCAGTTGGCGTTCTAGTGTATGCATGCTACTAACAAAGACGCAAATATGTGGGGAGTCTCCAGCACGTTCTTTCACGCAAAGAACCCACACATTGAGCTACAGAACTACGGCTCATTCTGGCGTCCGGTGTGATTCAGTACACGGCTATGGAAGGACCTTTTGACACCCTACTTTATCCTCTTTGTGCTGAGAAGGCCCAAGGTAGATCCTTGTCGACTCATTGTCCGATTGTCCCTAATGGACGCATCGTGCAACCATCTTTGTCGCTGGATAGACCATAAACACACTCTTGAACTACCGTTTCCTCATCCACCCCCCACTCTAACACACCCCAATAAAAACACGCTAGTAGACGAGGTCCACTTTGTCCCTGCGGGACACCCGGTACGCCACCTCCAACCGGGCCACCGTGTGCACGTGACCCAGCCACGCCTGGGCAAACCGGCGGTTCGAAAACCGCTCCAGCGAAAGACGCACGCCCACCTCTCTCTTCTTTTCTAGTGCCGTTTCCGAGACCTCGTCCGGGCTCTCGATAAAAAGCCTCGCCAACAAGTCGGCCAAGTTGGGAAACGCACACCGCTTACCTCTGATGGTAAACTCTAGCATGCCCCCGGACGTCGTGCCCTCGAAATCTGGATCTTCGTCGCTCTTGAAGAAAAAGCCAACTTCGTTTTTCCACGTGGACGCCGGCTCTTTTTCACGCACAATGTCGAGAAGCGGGCCCGCGGAGGCATGCACGATGGGCACCACGCCAGAGGCGAGATACTCCACCACGCCGATGCCGAAATGCTCGTTCCACATGGCGTTGACGCCGAACGAGCACGTGGCCAAGGTGTGCTTCAAGGTGTCGAAGGAGCAGTCCACAATGAACTCCACGTGCGCCGCGAGGTCCAGGCTTTTGACCTGCTCCCGGAGAGAGTCTAGCGTGGAGGAGTCCTCCTGGGTCCGGCACGACCCTAGGAAGACCACTGTGGGCAACGCAGCCAAAGGCGTTTTCGAGGCACGTGCTTTGGCGAGAAAGGCCCCGTAGTTTTCCAACACCAACGCGTGCCGTTTCTCGGGGCGGAACTGCGCAATGTAGAGCAACTTGTTCTGTCGTTTAGGGGTGTGTTTTGCAGAGTCTTCATCTCCGCTATCGTCGACATCTTTCGCTTCCTGAATATCTCTATCGCCCATATCTTCGGTGGAGCACGGCGGGTACACTACCTCCACCACCTTGTTTCGGTTGAGTGCCCAGATAGCACTGATGTGGTCGTATGTCCACGTGCCATTGGCTAGCGTGATATCCACACACGACCCCAAGTACATGTACACGTAGTAGAGAAGCAGCCAGTAGACAAACTTGACGAGATGGCCGGTGTCACGTGGCGTGAACTGCGCCAAGTCGCCCGTCTTTCTGAACTTCAACCGGTTGAACATATCGGGCTGGATTATCGGGTAGTGCACGTACGCAACGATGGGGACCTTCAAAATCCACGACACCGGCCAGTAGCTGCCCGGGAGCCCCATGGTGTCAATCCACACGTCGGGACTCAACTCGTACATGGCCTCGAGAGCCAAAGCCACCGAGCCCAAGAGCTGGCCCAAAAGCGTGAAATGCCTCCAGTAGTTGCCGTCAATGTACGCCGAGTATCTCCGCAAGTAAATAAACACTATGCGGCGGGAGTCGAGGTTCGTGACCTTGAACTTGGCCTCTGCCTTGGCCAAGATCTGGAGCGGTTCGGCGTCGATGTTGGTGGTGTACACAGCCACGATGTTTCTTTCGTTTTCCTGCAACGTGGCCAGCACGGCCTGCCAGAGCACCTTTTCGCCGCCACCGCCGTTGTTGGCGTACGGGTGGAAAAAGCCAAAAATGACCTTCCGCCTGGGGTCCTTTGGGTCACGTGCCCGCATTTGCTTCATGAAACTGTCGTCGGCATTCCGTGCGTCCTCGGGCTGGATCTTGAGTTTGTTGTTGACGTAGTTAGTGTAGAACGAGGGCTGCACGCTGGCCGTGATGAGCCTGCGCCGGTAACTCGACCGCTTCTTGCCCACTTTCAAGTACGCTGGTTTAGGGTGGTTGATAACCTTCGATATCTTGTCTTGCCAGTGGTGGGTGGGCACTAGGAAAAACCTGGGAAGGCCCAGGGTGATCACCTGGTACACGCCTATGGCTAGCACGACCGGGATCAAATATAGGGGGATCGAGAGCATGGACGGGTGTGGAAAAGGTGAGTCAAATTGAAGATAAGTACACGTATCTGCGAGGGTCACGTGACCGGATTCGGCGATCGCCGTGGACCTTGAAGTGCAGATAAGCCGCAGAGAGATTGTTCAAAAAATGATTAAATTACGAGATTCGTTCGATATTTTGGACGTGACTATCAGAAAGCAAGGCACATGGCACCCCGAATTAGAACAGGTCTCAAAGCCCACGTAGGGCCGAATCTGGGTTCTGCGACAAGCGACGACACTCCAGCGAACCCAGGCGTGGCACGTGACACGACGCGTCCGATTAGGCCGTCTTCCGCTCACAATCCCTACCAATTACTCATGGATCTCAGCTACCGTTTTGATATCTACAAAACTTTCGTTTGGCCTGCGTATCGGTTTCGTAGCCTACTTGGTTGTTCACCACGTGCCGGTGTGAAAAAACCACCACCCAAAACCATTCTTAGTCCAAAATGACAGAAGTTGTATGATAGAATAGTGATACTCCCGTGCAGGGCCGTATTCCTGCTCGCGGGGGTTGCTCTCTTGGGGGCTCTCTCTTGGGGCTGCAAAAGATAAGAGAAAGATAAGAAAAAGAGGGTGGTCGAAAATGGTTCTGCATCAGGAATATCTGAAATATCGCGACTGGTTGGTCTCTAAAAAATATTAGGGACTCCAGTTTACGAAGCGGGAAGCAACAACGCTGGAACACATACTCTTCTTAAAAGTAGTCAGATTCACTCGTGCTGATTCTTTGCGCCCACTGCCACATTGCCAGAGCGCAACTCAGAGCCAGGGGATGCTCGACTCAAGGCTCGAAATCGGAATAACTGCCTGACTTGTCCAGACTTTTTCTCACTTTTCCCGACCTTTCCAGACCTTTCCAGACTTTCTTAGACTCACTCAGACTCATCCAGACTTTGCAGACTTTTGCAGACTTTTGCAGACTTTTACGCCGCGCTGTTTGAGCGTTTCTGCCGAATCCCCATATCTTCTTCGTTTCCATCTTACCACCGGTTGCATGTCCGGTCCTCCATGCAATTCGCTAGTATGCCGCACGTCAGTGCAAGCCACCCTCCGTATACGAGTCTTGTTCCCAAGACACCGTCATTCTGGCCATCTCATATTTTTTTGCCCCAAAAATCGAAAAACGTGAAGTATTCACAAAACGCAATTTCCAACCGCTTTCGAAAATCCCGTATTTATTACGAATGTCCGCCATACGGAAGCCGGAAACCCCCAGCAAAACGTGCCAGTGAGGCGCGTCTGTAAGTCATTAGTCCCGATACAGAAATGTCTCCTCACACGTCCCAAGAGCGCTCTCATTTTTTCTGCTCTGCCTTCTCTGTTGCTTCTTTCCACACTTTTGGCCCTAACCCACCGGGCTCTTTATATACCGTTTTTGTCTAATTGCTTGTGACTACTGGCCCACTGCGTCCCAGGATTTCTCTTTTAGGCGCTCCATCCTCGCCCTTGCTACCCGGCCCGCCCAAAGACGGAATACCCCCAAAGTACTCCAGGCACTCACAAAACACCCAGAAAACACAAACAGCCAAACGTGACCGTTTTCCTGAAAAATCAGAATCACAATTCTGAAACAGCCCACTTTTGAATCGTGTCCCTGAACGGAATACCCACGTTTTGTCCCCATTTTGCGTCGTTCCGCCCCTGACTACATTCTCCATTAACCGCCGGGAAACCACAATAAGCCCCTTTATGAACACTCTCCAGGAAAGCACCCAGCAAAACAAAGACATGTCCGCAAAAACGTCCCCGGGCCCGACCAAAGAGTCCCTGAACCGCAAACCCAAAACCCCCTTGCGTAAGGAGGAGTTGGAGAAAATCGCGCAGGAGCTCAAGAAAAAGCTCTCCAAGGCGTCCGTGGCCGCCAAGCAGCTGCTCACCACGAACCCGCCCAACACTGCGCGCAACTTGCCGCCGGACTCGCCCGTGTCACAAACAGCGCTCCCGAAACTGAGCCCCTTGAAAAACTACTACATGTGGCGGCGCCAGATCGCCAGCGGCGGCCACAAGAACATCACGCTGCTGCCCAGCTTGTACTCGCCCGGCGGAAAGCTGCCCACACTGACGAAACCGTCGATTTTCCTTTCGAGCTCGCCCTTGAAAAACTTCGCCAACGGCTCCGAGGACCGCTCTCGGAAAAGCTCCGTGGACTCCGACGCGTTCACGGAGCCCAACGACTCGCCCACAAAACGGCGCCGGGCCGACAGCGGCGCCGTGATCCGGTCACGTGAGCCCCACATGGTGTTGCAGGAAATGGCGGGGCCACAAACGCCACCCAAGCGCAATTCCTTGCACCCGTCGCCCGTGTTGACGTCGAACCCACGGAACGAGCGCCGGCCCCTGACCACCAAGACACAGACCAAGACGCAAACGACCCCCACGATGGCGCGAAAACAGCTTTCGGGCGGCCAAAACGCGTTGCTCAAGACCCCTACGCAGCAGGGCCGCGGCGACGCGTACAACGACGAGGAAGGCGCCGACTTGTTGATGTACTTGGCGACTTCGCCGTCCGTGGCGAAGCCGTACACCGGAAATACGCCACGGGCGCCCACGAGCAACTCAGCGTCGCACAACGGAGCGTTTTCCAGCAACCCTAGTGCCACAAAGTCGATCATGGGAGGCAACCAGTTCATCGCACCGCCGCCGCCACTCACGCCAAAGAGATCAGTGATTTCCACAGCGAAAACGCCGCAAAACAGGCTCACGCCCTCGCTCTACGGCGGCTTGGCTGTGCCAGGCAGTGCGCTCCCTTCCGCTGGCTTGGCATTGACGCCTGCGGGCTTCAACATGAACGACTACGTAAACTTTTTCACCCCATCGCCTGGCCAAGCTGCGGCCAGCCACGGGAACACCATGATGGGACGCACGCTCTTGAAAACACCCGACTTCCACGGACAGTTGCAGAACGCGTCGCGTACGTCCGTTGATGGCAAGATGATCAATTTCGACAAGGCAGAGCTCTTTGGCCTGTCTGGGCCCGAGCAGCCCAAGGACTAGGCCGGCCGGTCCACTAATACATACTCAGCATAATTCTTCCCACACAGCGACGGGCTATTCCTTCGTTGAACATTGAGACAATAAACACATGAATTACAGGAGACTAATTGTAGGGGAGTAGACCAGAGGCAGTAGAGAGTTCTATATCTGCATAAGAGGGTAGTTGCGAGGAAGTAGCGAGAGATTGCCCTCACTCATGAGATTAAGGAAACGGCTAGCGATGGCCAGGCCCTTTCAGAAAGCATGCCATATCCTCGTATGGCCGCAGGTGAGTTTTCTGCTCGAATCTGGACCAAGCTTTTGAATCTATGTTCGGCAGATTCGTACGAGATTAAGATACTCAGTTCTTGAGGGAGCACACTGTCTATACCCCCATATCGGCTGGGAAGAGAAATAATTGCAAGTAAGAAACCGATTCCGAAAGGAATAAGAAGCAGAACCATGTCCTTCTTTAGGAAATTGACTATAATTTTATGGGTGTCTTCTGGGAAGTCTCTCGCTACTTTATGACTGCACTTTTGGAAGTCACGGAACCCGGAAGTTTCGGACTTTCTTTGCTCCACGAGAAATATGTATCATAACAAAACGAGAAATGGGACTGGTAAACTGCATAACCTATCTATTACAATGTGAATTTTGCTTAATACATCTGGTGGCTGCGAAATAGAGCACAAGCTCCAGAGAGATTGAGCAAACCAGCTGGGTATTGCCAATCACGAATGGCCACGTCTGCCAAGGAAAAAGATTCCGTATACCAGAATGAAGTAGCGAAGTACATGGCGGGTTTCCTCCAGCGTTGTATATACTATACGTACCCAGGTCTAACAAGCGATAGGAAGCAAAAAGGCAAAAAAAGTGGCTGGGAGAGCCCTAAAAGTACCTACTGCATCATCGTACCCTTAGTTCACTCTTCCCTGTCAGTATCATAAAATATAGCACAGGCGTAAACTTTCCGGTCCCGTAACATCCGACACACCCGTGGTCACATGACCAGGCTCGCTTGCGATGGCTCAGCCAGAACCACCTATTCCTCTCCACGTACTTTAGCAAGCTTCAGAAAACCTCAGAACCCTCAAAAAATGGCCGAGGTCGGAAAAGACGTCCAGGAAAAAGTCGAGAAATTGACCCTCAGCGAGACGGCGCCCCCACCCGAAGCGGAAGAAACCGGCGCCGCTGGCGACGCAAACGACAGTACTGAAAACGGCGCAGAGAAGAAGAAAAAGAAGAAAAACAACAAGAAGAAAAAGAAAATCGCATACATCAACAGCTCGTACCCCGACGGGGTGTTTCCAGAGGGCCAGTGGATGGAGTACCCGTTGGAAATCAACAGCTACAGAACCACCGATGAAGAAAAACGCTACTTGGACAGACAGCAAAACAACCACTGGCAGGACTTCCGCAAGGGGGCAGAGATCCACCGGCGCGTGCGCTTGAAGGCGCAGCAGAACATCAAGCCCGGCATGAGCATGCTTGAGATTGCCGATTTGATCGAGAATTCCATCCGCAGCTACGCGGGAAACGACCACACGTTGAAACAGGGCATCGGGTTCCCCACGGGGCTCTCGTTAAACCACGTGGCCGCCCACTACACTCCCAACTCGTCGGACAAGTTGCTGTTGAAGAAGGAGGACGTGATGAAGGTGGACATCGGAGTGCATGTCAATGGCCACATTGTCGACTCGGCGTTCACGCTTACCTTCGAGGACAAGTACGACTCGTTGTTGACCGCCGTGCGCGAGGCCACGTACACCGGCGTGAAAGAGGCAGGCATCGACGTGCGCTTGAACGACATCGGTGCGGCCATCCAAGAGGTGATGGAGTCGTACGAAATGGAGCTCGACGGCAAGACGTACCCGATCAAGTGTATCCGCAACTTGAACGGGCACAACATCGGCGACTACGTGATCCACTCGGGCAAGACCGTGCCGATTGTGGCCAACGGCGACATGACCAAAATGGAGGAAGGTGAGACCTTTGCCATCGAGACTTTCGGCACGACCGGCAAAGGATACGTGATTTCCCAGGGCGAGTGCTCGCACTACGCGCTCAACCAGAACATCGACGGCGTAAAGATGCCTTCGCAAAGGGCCAAGGAGTTGGTGAAGTCGATCCAGACCAACTTTGGCACATTGCCCTGGTGCCGCAGATACTTGGAGAGAGCAGGCGAGGACAAGTACCTCCTTGCTTTGACCCAGTTGGTGCGTGCGGGTGTTGTGGAGGACTACCCGCCTTTGGTGGACACCGTGGGGTCGTACACCGCACAGTACGAACACACGATTTTGTTGCACCCCCACAAGAAGGAGGTTGTGTCGAAGGGAAATGACTACTAGGGAGTGCGTAGGGGGTATACTTGGGTGTATTGCGGCAATGAGTACTAGGAGACGCTAGGGTAACGGCTGCTAGGATGTATTAAGGTATACTAGGACGTATTAAGATATAGTAGTATTAAGATATAGTAGGATATATTAGGATATAGTAGGATGCAGTAGGATATATTAGGATATATTAGGATATAGTAGGATATAGGATGTAGTAGGATATATTAGGATATATTAGGATATAGTAGGATATAGGATGTAGTAGGATATAGTAGGATATATTAGGATATACTAGGATATATTAGGATATACTAGGATGTATTAAGACATACCAGGATGTATTAAGACATACCAGGATGTAATAAGATATACTGTGAGATACTAGGATGCAGTAGGATATAGTAGGATATAGTAGGATATAGTAGGATATAGTAGAACAGGAGATAGTAGGATATAGAAGGATCTACTAGGACCTACTAGGACCTACTAGGACCTACTAGGATATACTAAGGTAATAACCACTGCAGGAAAGGCGTGAAGGACGGTAAACTAGGACTTGGTATCTATGGTATCTATGCTACAGTAGGCCATACTGGACAATGGACTCCAGCATATACATCGAAAACTATGATATCTAGAAGATCTAGGCTCCACTGTTGCAGTACCACTACGTAACGACCCCTTTGCTAATGACTATTAGGATACTGAGGAAGACGAGGGTGTTGAGTATCGACGTTGGTATTCGTGGCCGTGTTCGATTCAGTGGAAGCATTTGAACAGTGTCTCTTGGTGAACCAGGAGCTTGTTCCGATGGGATGTGCCTAGCGCAAGAGCCTACGATTTGTTTACTTCAAATACAACAAGACCCCCAAAACAGCGCACACTGTCTGAGAAATCAGACTCTCGTTGACCGCTATGTAGCCCTGAATTTGGGCCACGTGATGGAAATGAAGTATTCAAGCTGAAAGCTACGACATCGCTCGGGCTCGATACCAAAGACCAAGATGCGGGGATCTCGAGCCCTTGATGTAGACTTGATCCGCTACTTGTTCTGGGTAAACCAAGGCTTAGTTGGAGAGATGTTCGACCAACCGGTTGGTTTTTGGGCTCTGGCGGGGCAGGCCAGAATTCTAGCCTGCGTGTGGACTGTTGGCCACAATGAGTGCTTTGATGAAAAATGACAATCCGAGACATTATTCCTCGACAAGGAACCAGATCTTCTCCACTTCGATAGCCGACACTTTGGTGAGACTCGATACCTTCGACTTTTCTGGATCTCTGGCTCCACGCCACTGGTGGAGATTCAGCGTCCGCCAGCCCAATTGGGCTTTCCACTCAGCTTGCTTCATCCCGAAAGTTGCCCGCAAATTTTGAGAATCTCGAAATACGCAATCGTCATGGTTGGCGTGGCTATGGTCCACGAATTCTCACCACCTATAGAAGTAATAAAAACCCACGCTCACCAAGTCTCTCTCAATTCCAACACCATCGCTCTTTTCCCTCCCCCACGTCCTTCCACACTTTTACCTCACATCCAAGTCTAGCACCCCACGCCCACCACACCCCACTGTAACCGACCACCTTTTTCCACACCCAATAAATCCAACATTCTAGTTAAACAAAAACCTTACCCTATTTTCCCAAACCCCGTTTCCAGAACCCACTGTGCATTCTCGGGCGTGTGTATTGATTTAGCCATCACTTAGCATTCCCTCGGTCTCGCCAGCGTGCTTTTCCTGCCCTCCCAGTAAGTCCATGCGCACACCAAAACTCCAAAAACATACTCCATCAAGGGTATCACGTATTCTGAATTCACCCAGACTAGCCTACACCGACTTCCTATTTCGGTTTTCTCCTCTCTCTTTTTTTTACGTTTCCCCGCTCCGTCCCACCATTCCATTGCTGAAAACGATCGACCTTGCGACACATGCTTCCGTGCGCCTGAAGTTGCTCACAACGCTGTCAAGTTTTTCCCTGTTTTGTTTTTTTTTATTTTTTTTTTGGCCTGGCTGTTCGTGCGCGCTCAACAGTCCCATACGCTCAACTCAACTCCACCCTTTCTTTTCTACCCACGCAAATCCCCTAAGAATTCTGTAAAATGGACGTCCATCCCAACGTGTTGACCTACAGAGGTATGTGAAATTTCGCTGCTATATACGTAAGAGCAAACGGGAAATCCGGGGGGCAGTACTGGAACATTGCGCTTTTTCTGGTTGTCCCACCCACTCCTATTTACGGCTATCGCACTCTGGTGTGATATCGTCCGGTTCTCCAGAAGTAAAAGGGGTAGACAATGGCAGGCAATTCGATCAAACGGTTTTGTGGAAGTGCCGCTGTTGATTCAGGGGTGAGATTAGCCGCCGTTGGTTTACCCTGGAGTGACGGTTTGTGTATAAGCGCCACAGCCTTGTATCTGTCACCGCCGTACTCCACCACAGGCTTTGAAATCACCCCGCAAAGAGGAGATCTGTTTATAACCAGATTCGGATTCTTCTGTTTTCCAAAAAAATACCCAGTCCGCAGATGAACCCCTATTTCACATGTGATTTTGATTTCCGCCGTCCATCTGCCGCCGTTTGCCGCCCATCTGCCCTTTTCCGTTTGATCCACAAATCTTGCCTTACCGCCGTTTGATCCCCCCTCTAGCCCCTATTTACTAACTTCACAGGCACATTTGTCGAGCCGCTCACCGAGTACTTGACCTTGACCAACACTGCTGCTGAGCCTTTGGCTTTCAAGGTGAAGACCACCGCGCCCAAGTTGTACTGTGTCAGGCCCAATGCCAGCATCATTGCCCCAGGCCAGAGCATGAAAATCTCGGTCATTTTGCAAGGGTACACGACGCCTTTACCTAAAGACTTTAAGTGCAAGGATAAGTTCTTGATTGTTTCGTGTCCCTGCCCCTCCTTCGACGACGCCAGCAAGGTCGCCGAGAACTGGACCACTTTGTACCAGCAGCACGGCCAAAACGGCGCGCAGAAGAAGTTGAGAGTCAACTTCATTGTGGAGGACGACTCGAGAGACGACACCCACATCAACGATGCCAGTTTCGCCAACGCCACGCAGAATACCATGATCGGCAATACCCTGGTGCTCAAGAACGAGCCCGACACCACGGTGGCGCACGACAGATCGATAAACCCGGCCAATGTCTCCACCGTGAACCCCGACAGAACTCTCCAGGAGAGCAACATCTTGCCCGTGGAGGAGCAGCCCAAGGCTGTGGAGCCGCAGAGCGAGTTGGACCACTCCAACACGAAGATCAACAGCTTGTCTGAGAAGTTGGACTCGACGGAGAAGGCCGGCCAGGAGACCGCGGCGGTGCCGCACGAAACCGTGAGCGGCGTGTCGCTCCCCTTTGCTGTTATATTGGTGATCATTGCTTTGTTGTTGGGGTGGTACATTTTCTGATTGGACGCGGCGAGAATCGAGCGAGACTCCTATCGTGCCATCTTAGAGCCTATCGGTTTCGTAACTCTCAGTAGAAGTATGTACCATTGAATAATTTATACCAGAACGAGAGGAAGGGAAGGCCACCGTGTCCAGACTGTGGTGTGCATAGTTGGTGGGCCATAGTTGAAAGTAGATTGTAGTGTCCAGCTTCGTAGAGTTTATAGTGTGCTTATCCTGCTCGAACCAGCTGGATACAGGTGATCAAGGGATCTTTAAGTTTTGGTGATTTGGTAATTCCAAATGCGGTCATGTATCATGATACTCTGGTTGCTAGACTGCCTATGCGTGCGCTCATGGGACCGGACTTACCTATTCCACCAAAAAAAAGAGCTTTTTTGAAACATCTACACCTCAAGGACGACTCCCGGAACTACCTTCTAGTCAGCCCTCCTAATCGCCCCGAAACCCAGCACCTTAAACCCCGAATATCCTCCTAAAGTATGTCCTGCACGTAGCGCACGCTCGCCTATCAATCCACCAGCCTCATAGAATGCTACCCCAACCTCAAAAACATTCATAAATCCTCCACTATGGGAACCGCCACCGTGCGCTCGGGGTCCATCAACCTCCTCAACACCATCATCGGCGCAGGAATTCTCGCTATGCCCTACGGGCTCAAGTGCAACGGTCTCGTCTTTGGCGCTGCGCTCATTGTATGGAGCTCGCTCACGTCTGCTTTCGGGTTGTACTTACAGAACAAGGTGGCCAAATATACACAGCAACAAGGTGCAGTGTCGTACTTCAGTCTCTGCCAATTGACGTACCCGCAACTCTCGGTCATTTTCGATGGCGCCATCGCCATCAAGTGCTTTGGCGTCGGGGTCCTGTATCTAGTGGTGATTGGCGATTTGATGCCCAAAATCGTCGAGAGCACCGGGGTGAAAGACGACTCGATATTGCTCGAACGCAACTTCTGGATCTCTGTTTTCATGGCCGCCGTGGTGGCGCCGCTCAGTTTCCTCAAGAAACTCGACTCCTTGAAGTATACCAGTATCGTGGCCTTGGTCTCGGTGGTGTATTTGATTTGCCTTGTCGTGGAGCACTACTTCGCAGACACCAACAATATGGAAGACAGGGTCGTGGACTGGCTCGGGCCCGTCTCGTGGCGCCAAACCTTGACGTCGTTCTCCATTTTCGTGTTTGCTTACACCTGCCACCAGAACATGTTCGCTATCATCAACGAGCTCCAGCCGAACGAGAAAGACGGATCGCAGACCAGGCAGCTGAACCTCATCATCAGAAACGCCATCACCATCGCGTGCCTGTCGTACTTGGTGGTGGGGATCTTGGGCTACCTCACTTTTGGCAACAGTGTCAACGCCAACATCATCAGCATGTACCCACGTGACTCCGTGGCGTCGCTAGTGGGCAGATTGGCCATCGTGATCATGGTGTCGTTGTCTTTTCCACTCCAGTGCCACCCGTGCAGGGGATCGGTGAATCACGTGATCCACTTTCTTAGCCACGGTGTTTCCGCCAAAATCCGTCCGGCTCCCGGGTACACGCCGCTTCCGGACGAGAGCGACGCCGAGCAGTCTTTTGACCACTCGTTGATTAGTACTACTCCTATGGAGGGGGCGCAGGACACTGATGGACACTCGCCCATCGTGGTGCCAATGACGACCTCCATGTTCTACACGGTCACATGTGTGATCGTCGTGGCCGCGTACCTCGTGGCTATTACCGTGAAATCCTTGGCGCACGTGCTCGCATTTGTGGGCTCCACGGGCTCGACATCGATCTCGTTCATCTTACCGGGCCTCTTCAGCTATATGCTCATCAAGCCCTTGGACGGTCGCAGCGCGTTGACGCTGCTCGAGAAGTTTTGCAAGTATGGCGGGTTGGCTCTTTCTATCTGGGGTTTCTTGGTGATGGTGGTGTGCTTGAGCGCGAATATCTTTCTCGGCGCGACCCACTAGGGGCTGGAGGGGTGGAACTGTGGTAGCGGTGCTGAGGAGTTGGGAATGGTTCAGATCTGTCGGGTACGACCTCCATGTTGGACATATGGGGTGTCAACCTCCATGGCAGGTTAGACTGCTTACTGATGACCAGTGATTCAAGATGGAGTGCAAATCCTGTGATCCGTATGCGGTGGAGCCTATTCGACTCCCGGGAGAATCACTAAAAGGCTGTTTCATCTAAGCATGATGAGCTCCCATACAGTTATGCTTCATTATGTGGAACGAGCTGATACCGTCCCATCAAGGACTCTGCGACTCGCATTCTGGTGCCTTCTGAATACATACGATACATGGATATTCGGTAGGTATTTCATTTACTATTCTATATAGTAATTTGAACCATAAAGTCAGCTCCACCAGGAACTGAGCAATACAAGTTAAAAACTGAGATTAAGAAGAGACAAGAGGTAAGGAACAGGAGGGTTATTGGGATGGTTCCAGACAATAATGGCATAAGTTCCCACCAGCCCCACCCGAATAATTAATTGTGGTCCTCTGCCAACCGTTTGAACCACGTACTACTCCCCACAAGAAAGACAACGAAATAGTAGCTGCCACATCTTTCTCTTTTACTGGCCCAAAAAACCCCACCAAAGAGGAAGAAAAGTGGTCTGGCGAAGTTGGTGGACATACACATGAATCCAACGGCGTCCCCGCTTCCACAAAAGAATAGGCACTCGATCACGCTGGGGTCTGACCCCCGAGTATTGTTGATTTTCGGAGACCTCAAACCAGATTGGCGACCAGAGTTCTGCCGAAAACTGGTATCAATTTACGTCACCTTATTGCAAAGGTTAATAACATCATAGCCTCTCATCTCTCACCAATAGACTCATAAGTACAAGCTATTAAGCACCTCCTAGCTGATTCAACACTCGAAGTTCAACTGCAATCATAGATCATATATCTTTTACAAACACCCAATATAGGATGGTCCCTAGTTAACACTTGAAGATATTGAAAGCAATCATGGATACACGGCCTAGAAACGAGACCATGTTGAAAGGTTCAGATACTTACTCATACTCTATGCGTAGCGGTCGCTAATGCTGGGCTCCGTCGAACGGCGTCAGTATTGAATACTTAAGTAATCAATTTTCGAAAGTAGTCGTCATAACCATCAATCCTCATATATTTCGACCATACCTTACAAGATCAAGTCCTCCTTCTCCCAGCCAACCTTGTTCTTGCCCTTCAACCCGTTTTCCGGCTGGGGCTTGTCCACACCCTCGATCTTCATCGCATACGGATTGCGGTCAGCTTTCTGGTCCAAATTCGCCAACGTGTGGTTCACCTCCCTGTGCTTGGACTCGTCCGCACGCACTCTCTGCACCAAGTCCAAGAACGTGGACTTCTCGTCGAGCTCCGGCCAGTAGTCCTGGGCGATTTTGGGCACAGACACGGCGTCGAACCGGGGCAACCGGTGTGCATTCAAGTCGTCGATGAGATGCGTGTAGGTGCTCACGGCCTCCTCCTCCAAGTACCCCACAAACCGGTGGCAGTAGCGCGGAGACAAGAGGTAGAGGAAGAAAAACATGTTGCAGAACACGCCCTGGCCCATGTACACGAAGAACCGCATGAACACGGACGGCTGGCCGATCTTGATGAACGTCAAAAGATGCATTCTCTCGTTGTAGGCCTCGTCCAAAAGCGTCTCGATCCACGCCTTGTCCCGCTTCAACAACCGCAACGAGTGCAAGTGGCGGAGAAACGCGGCCACCATGCCGGGGACGCCCGCCACGGACTCCAAGAAGATCACCCTGGTGAGCCACTTGTTCTCGGTCATCTCCCACCGGGTGCCCTTGAACCGGTGCTGCAACTCCTGCGCCGTCTTGGGCTTTTTGTACCCCGTGACCGCGTTGAACATGGACTTGCAGAAGTTCATGCTGTTGTGTGCTATCCGGTCCAACCTGGTCTTGGGGGGCCGGTGCAAGTACTCCACGCTGGCGCAGTCCTCGTCGGACCACCGCTCGTGGGGGAACGCGGGGTGCGTGATGAACTTGAGGTCGTTGTTCTTCTCCAAACTGTCGTTTTCCAACACCTTCGTGCGCACGTCGAAGACACGCGTGCTCTTGCACCTGATGCCTAGGCCCCTGGTCAAGGGAAGGGCCACACGCGAGCGGACGAGTAGGCCGTTCATGATAATAGAGAAAGTTGCTTATTGATTTATTGACCTTTGATTTGATTGGTCCTTGATGTCTTTGTTTACTCTTCTTGTTCTGTTTCTGGCCGGGGCCAGATCCTCCACGTTATATACCCCAGACTATGCCGCAGCTCCCGCAATAAGCCACGGTTGTTTCCGGAAGCTGCGGCACCGTCCCTGATTAACCCGCGCGTGCCGCTACAGGGCTCCGCAGACGCCAAAATCCGGCAAATCAGGCTCATTCCGTTGGGCATGTTCGTCCTGGTCATGGCTCTTGCCTAATAGAGGAAAGCACCCGGTGCGTCGGTGGGGCCGCGCAGCGAGTGGTGGAACGCGATAAGGAAAACTGGGGCGCACTTTCCCGGGCGCCACGGCGGAGGAGACGGTGAAAAATGGGACTCTTTGGAAAGCGCCCGCGCCGGGCTCTCCACGGCCGCCGAGCAGCGAAAAAAAAAGCCCGCTTCCGTGTCGTTTGGCGGGGGCTAATATTCACCTCCACTCTGGTCAGTGGCCCGCGACCGAAAAAGCAAATCCACGGCTGGACCCGGAACGCACCTCAGATTTCGCGGCCCTGCGGACTTTAATCTCCTTGGCAGAAGTTTAACCACGCAAGTGGTGTGATTTTCCGGGAGGGTGCTGGTGTGGGGAACTGGTTTGCAACTTGGATTCTGTGGATTTTGCGAATTCCGTGGCTTTCCGGGTTTTCGTGATTTCCGTGATTTTCTTGTTTTTCGTGATCCCTGACTCCCTGATTTTCGTGGCTGGCCGCTTGAGTGCGAGGGATCTCTGTTGGCTCCCGTGCCAGCGGTGTGGTGTGCAGGCGGTAGGCCAGGCCAAGCGTTCTATTGTCTGACATACTCCGTGGGAGCGGGCTGGAGGTCACCGAAGAAGCTGGGATTCGCTTCCCTAGCTTGTATTATTAAAGTCGGGATTTCGGGATGGTTTACCAGAATTACTGGATTTACAGAAACTCTACATCTACAATCGTTACTAGTACTACCATCTTTACGAGAATTAGCAAAGTTACTAGACTTACTGGCTTTACTGTTTCCCAGATATCCATGTTGTAGTGCGCATACGGCAACCTATGCACGATCTCGTTTAGGCAACTGGGAGTTCTGCACCTTTCCGGAGCTCGTATCCAGACCACAATTGAAAAACGGAAGGGGAGTAGGCGTGTTTTGTTTTCGGTCACTGTGTAGAGATTTCAAATTTTGAGAAGGTCTTGGTGTGATGTGGAGTTAGTTGAGTTTTCGACTTTGAGCTGTCACGCACTACAATTGGAGGTCCTGGAGGTGGGCCAGAAAATCGGAAACCCCGCCGATTTGGATTTTTTTTTTTCATTGGGCCTTTCGTACAATCAAACACGCTTCGTGAGATCCAAAATAAGGGCTTCAGCTGTGACCGGAGGATCTGGCCACGCTTGGAGCCCCATTTTACAATATGCAGGACTGTACTTATTTTGGATATTGCAGATAAGCCAAAGCTGGTGTAGTCGGAATATGCTTTCGTCATCGTATGTACCAGTGCCTGAGCCATACTTAGCTGGCTGCCCTCTGGCATCTCTTGAATGGCTCAGCAAGCTGGCTAAAACTGAAAGTAAGCTGGATTTGGCACATTTTGTGGGTCAACCTTGTCCAGTCACGTGATGTGCCGGAACCGATCCCGTCCTTCCATTGCACTCTACATATCCTCTTTTTACATTGATTCCTTGTGAGTCTTTGACTCTCACTTATTTCCACATGTTAGGTATATAGCTGATCGGGCTGAGTTACTATCAGCTTTAGCACCTGCTTAGCAGCTCCAAGAGTGCGAGCGATCCGAACATGACCATCATACCATCCACTACTTATTCCTCAAAGGCAACTCAACATTTACGTGCCACAAAAGCACTTCCCAAAACACTCCCATCAAGACTCCCCAATACACTCCTGCCAAAAACTTCCAAAACGCCAGTAGCTAATCTAAACCTAACTATTACCTCTTATGGCAGTGTCGTCACTGGGCCGCGCTGCGGTCTAGACCGGGAATCACGGACATCCTGCACACACGAGCGCGATTCAACACGCTAACTCGTTTTTTTCCCTTCTGGTGTTTTGATCTAAAAAACGCCTCCTCACCCATCCGAGCTTCACTACTCCGCTTCATTTGGTGCAACATTTGCTAGCAAAAACCGCAGATATTACCGTTCGCTTTGTGACTGCTTATCCGCTCGTCGTATTTCAGAAGACCTGCTGCCGGTGTCAAGAACTATTCTCTGCTGCCACCAGAACTGCGATCAAACACTCGGTTCAGGGACAAATAGGCGCCGAAAAAAGCACCATACGTTGTCGAAAGCCGCTGGATATAGCCGTTTTTCCTAAACTCTGGACTCCACGCCCAGCACACAACCCTCATTTTTACCCCTTCTTGCCCTCATCATGGGTTTGCGCTTCTCCAATTTTTTAGGGGATCCCTTTGCGATCAGCACCGTTTCTTTCGGAATCATTGCGTGGATTATAGCCATCGCTGGTGCTGGTGCTAGTTCCTCTGCCACGTATCTCAGATTCACGTGGTGGGGCCTCGTGTACGAGATTTTGTTGATTCTTGTCATCTTCGTGCTATACCTTAACAACAACATCGAGTTGTACAAGTTCACGCTCGTGGGCCTTTTGTCTGTGGCGATCGTGTACACGACCAACTCCACAAACACACTCGTATATAACTCGAACTCGCCGGGTAACTTGTGCTGCGCTGCAGGATGCATTTTGCTCCTGATGTTGAACATTTTGTGGGTGGTGTACTTTGGCGGCCACCCCGAGTCGCCCACCAACCAGTTTATCGACTCCTTTTCTGTTAAGAACAACTCCTATTCCCACGGACAGCTCCCCCTGGCGGCTAAACTCGACGACCACGAGAACGAATTTGCCATGCCCCGCTCCAATTCACAAGCTTTTCCCGTGAGCGACTCCAGACACTCGGAACTCACCAATAACAAGTCTGCGTACATGCTGTCGTCGCATTTGAACGGATTGGAGAACTTTTCCAACACAAACTTGAACAACACCAGTGCCAGAAACACTGTTTACAACACCGGTGCAGGAAACGGCGCAGGAAACAATGCAGCAAACAACGCTGCAAACGCCAACGGCGTTAGCGATAATTTCGCGGTTCCCGTGACCACCTTCCGTTTCAAGGCCAAGGCTCTCTACAGCTACGACGCGAATCCGGAGGATACCAACGAGATTTCGTTTATGAAGGACGAGATTTTGGAAGTGGACGACATCGACGGCAAGTGGTGGCAGGCGAAGAAACTGAACGGCCAGGTGGGCATCTGTCCGTCGAACTACGTGAAGCTTTTGGATTAGGGTCTGTATAGTAATGGATAGAAATTATGGCGGTAGCCAGGGTTCGGGTGATGGGA
Source organism: Metschnikowia kunwiensis (assembly GCA_030583255.1). NCBI lineage: Eukaryota > Fungi > Ascomycota > Pichiomycetes > Serinales > Metschnikowiaceae > Metschnikowia > Metschnikowia kunwiensis. The sequence goes on from JAJMHQ010000008.1 coordinate 252,626, forward strand.
ACAGACTTTGGCGTCTACATACACCGGCAATTGGAGAGTGGTGCAGCGTAAATATAATGTTGTAGAAACACAATTGGGTAGCGAGTGATCTGCATGGGAAAAGGATGAATAGCCGATTATTTGAAAGTCACGTGTTCAAGCGCTATTTGATTTCTGGCACACTACCTGACAGAAAAACATTCGAAATCCCACCTCCCCTTGTTTTGTCGTTGGCTTTGTGTACGGCATACAGCCCGTGGGACTAATGACCAGGACCCTGTTTCTTTTTCAAATAGAGTTTGTTCAGTTGCTCTTGCACAGAACGTGGAGCTCGCAAATATTAGCACCCACTCGCTTCCAGCCGTGCTGTGCATGACCACTTTAATTGGAATGCTGCCCATGCATGCCCCGGCCATGTGTGGCGGTGTCGACCACGTTTCCACGTTCCATGACATCATTGCTACATTGCTGCAGCCACGGTCCCGCGTGCTTCTCCACAGTCCAGCGGGCGCACCGTTCGGGAGTGCACAGGGCGCGGTTGACGTAGCCACCGGCAATGTTGGTGCTATGTGCAGGCCCAAAGCAAGGTTCCACACCTGAGGCAGGGTGCCGCGTGCAGAGCAAGAATATTTGCACCCAACGGTTGCTGTGGAATGAGTATATAAACGGCCCCATTCCCGCCGCTTTTCTTTTTGGCCATCAATTGATAACCAACTAGTAAAACAAACATGGGATTCGCAGACAAAGTACAATCGAAGCTCTCGGGCAACAAGCAATTCAGCGACGCCGACAAGGCCGCTGGCAAATACATCGGCAAGGACAACGTGTCCGGAGAAGTGTTTGACGGTGTGAACAAGGGCAACTTCTCCAAGGAGGGCGCCACCAAGTACGCAGACGAGTACGACCAGAAGGCGGGTAAGCTTGTGGGCAGAGAAAACTTGTCGGGCACCGAGTCCGGTGCAGGAACCAAGTATTTCGGTGGGTCCAAGGCTGCTGGCGCCGACGTTCCAGGCACTGCGGGCGCCACAGGCGCCACTGGTGGCGCTGCCAGCCACGGCAACCAGTCCAGCCACGGCACGCAGGGTGCTTACGGTAGCAACACGACCCTGGGTTCTGACGCCTACGGCTCTTCTGGAAGAGACGCCTACGGGTCCGGCGCAGGCACTGCCGGCGCTGCCGGCGCTGCGGGCACGGCTGGCCACGACTCCTACGGCTCCGGAAAGGACGCCTATGGCTCTGGTCAAGACACCTACGGCAGCTCTGGAAAGGACGCCTACGGTTCCTCTGGCGCTGCACACGGCGCTGGCCAGGACACCTACAACAGCTCTTCCGGCTACGGCTCCGGCCAAACCGCATCGGGCCAGACCGGGTACGGACAAGCGGGTCAATCGGGCCAAACCGGGTACGGGCAATCGGGCCAAACTGGCCACGGCCACTCCTCGGGCCACTCCGGTGCTTATGCGGCAGCTGGTACTGCCGGTGTGACCGGGGCTGCTGCGGGCACTGCATACGAGAAGAGACACGGCGACCATGCTGGCTCTGGCCACGGCAGAGACATTTCTGGAAGCACCGGTGCCGGCGCCTCTGGTTCTTCTGGTACCGATGCCTACGGATCGGGTGCTCACGGCTCGAACACGCATGGCTCGAGCACGCACGGCTCGAACACGCACGGCTCGAACACGCACGGCTCGAACACCCATGGATCCAACACACACGGATCTAACACCCATGGATCTACCGGTGCTGGTGCGGGTTACGGCGCTGCCGGTGCTACCGGCTCTGGTACTGGCTCTGGTCACCTGGGCTCCCATTCTGGCGCGTTCACCACTGGTGACCACTCCTTGGATGAGAAGATCGCGAAGTTGGACTCCAAGGGCCAGGCCAAGGCCAAGGAGGCATTTGAGAGAGGCTACAAGGACGCTCTCAAGGGCCACAGCAAGTAGGGTGGTCCGATAGGTGTAATATAGAATAAGCACTAGAATAAAAGACTCAGAAAACGTATTTGTAATTTAGAAGAAGCACTAGAACAAAGACTAGAATGGCAGAAATTGTGTGGGTTTTCTGGAGTGAGCCAACGTGTCCACATGTAGTGCCTTGAATCTAGTAGAGGGAGAGATCTAGCTGGGATGATCCAAGAGTAAGGTTTGAGTGGAAAGTTGTCCAGCTTGGAAAGAAAACCTTTGAGTAAAACAGTAAAACAGTAAGAGCTGTGTGGACATATAATGGACACCTGGTCGCTTGGAGAAGATGTGGTAAATCAGCAAGGCAAGCAACTTTCAAAGAGGAAATGGAGTAGAGCCAGAAAAGAAGAAAAAATGTAAAATACAAAGTAATCGATATTTATTGATTTGGGCCCATGTTGTGCGCATGAGTATTCGCTAGCCTCTGCTAAAGCTGTGGCAGTAGTCACCACGAATCTCGATAACTAGGGAAAAAGCTAGAAGTTATTTCAGCCCCTATAATTAGAAAAGTAAAATACAAAAACTACTAGAAATTCCAGATAGCTTTGACTATGAACATTGAATGGGTATAAGAGAAGACATGGCTTTCTGACTTGGAATCTGCTACCAGGACTCAGCATAGAGCTAATTGACTTTATTCTATTGACTAAGCTGCTAGTACCCGGATTCAAGCTGTCATCAGAAAGAATATACTGAACTCATACACTGAACTAATTCAAACTACGAACACCGCTTAGGTTTTTGAGATGGATGAGAGACGGATGATTTGCCAGACAACCTTCAGTAAATCAACTATTGAGTGAACGCCTTGTGCAATCAGCTAGGACTCTTTGAGCAAGAAAGCGGGATTTCCGTCCCAGGGATCTGGATCTCTGTGGTTCCCATGGTCGAAGCGGTCTTTGCACAGGGTGAAATATCATCGTATAAAGAACTTGCTCCTAGCTGTGCCATGCTGTCCATATTTCCACATAGATTTTCGACAATTCGCCATCACACGAACAACTCCACCTCTCCCTTCTCTTCATCCTCCCAATCTCCCACTATCTACGACGAGCAGCTGCACTGCAACATGGCAAAATCGTCGCCCACGTCGCCCTGCAACACCCACTTCTCCTCCAACTCCTTGAGTTCATCGCCCCATGCCGAAGGATCATATGGGTTGAACGCCATCTTCTCAAGTTTATGCAAGTAGCTCAAGTCATGGCCCTCGGACTCCTGTGTTTTTTCAATCACTTCGTTCAAGATCCAGCTTCTGGGGAGAAATTGCGGGTTCGTGCGCTGGCTGGATGTTCTGTCAATTCCCGCCTTCAGCGCATACTCGCGGTACGTTTCCAACCACTTCCTGACCATTTTCACCAACTCCTCCTTATCGTAGTTATCGTATTCGCTTGGATTCTCCAACAAGATCGAACGCGCAAATGCCTCGGCGTCGAAACCTGGTCCCGTCACGTCCGCATTCTGCAAGCTGATGAAAAACTTGTTATAGTCACACTGCACCTTTTCGAGCATATCGATCATGGGCGCAATAAGCTCCTCATTTTGCGTGTCTGGGTCCTCCACAGAAACCAAGGACTGCGGCAAACCGAGCCTGCTGAAGAGCGTTTCCACATACTTTTTAGTGAACGCATACTGGTATAGCTCGCCACCAATCTCTATGATTTTCGTCGCTCGCTTGATGATGCGTTCCTCGTCGTCTTTCCCGTAGGCGCCTTTCATCAAACTGTCGTCACTGATCATTTCCTCGCCTGCTCCTATAAGGTGTGCCAAATCCTCGCCAAGTCGAGTCAAATTCCACCATATGGCCGTGGGTGTGTTTGCATAGCTATACCTGAGCATGTGGTCCTCGGAATTGGGAGTGAATTTGCGGTCTAGCTTATCCATTATGGCAAAAGGGCCAAAATCCATGGAGAGCCCAAGCACGGACGTGTTGTCTGTATTGAGAACACCGTTTAAAAACCCGTACGCCTGCCACATGGCCGTGGTGGTGGCATTGCGCACGATGATCTCATAGTACATCTGGTCGAAGTCGGTCAAGGTGCCCAACGTGGCGGTGCTGTTTTTGAAGAAATCCCTCGCGGTCGAGGTCTCGGCAAAAGCCGGGAATTTTTCGCCGTTTTCCATGGTGAAAAGCTCGTCGATTATGTATTGTGAGAGCCTGCGCACACCGGCCACGTCGTGTCTCCAGCGGTGCAAATCAAAAGATCCTAGCCGGATCCACAGTTCGGCAAAACGTGCAACGACAGCGCATTTTTCGGCCCCGTGTCTCTGCGCATACGTCTTGGGGAGATACGTGATGGAAAGGGCCCGCGTCGACGGAATGCCTATGGCGTTGAGGTGCTCCGAGATGATGTACTCTCTGATCGAGGAGCGCAAAACCGCCTTTCCGTCCGCAAAACGCGAATAGGGTGTTTTCCCGGACCCCTTGAGCTGGATTTCGTATTTTTTTCGGTTGTGGCGGAGAGTGGGCAGCTGCGCCGACGTCGGCTTATCAACCTCGAAGAGATTGTGCACCCTGCCGTCGCCCAACTGGCCGGCAAACTGGCCAAACTGCCATCCCGCGTACGCCTGCGCATATGGAAAAGGGAACCCCGTGTTTTCGAAATCTTGTTCGTATATTTCGCCACTGACGATTTGCTGGTATTCTGCATTCTCGACTTCTTTCGGATCGAGTCCCAAATCCGCCAATGCGCGTGGCGCAGACGATAGGTAGCGGTACTCTTTTCTGGGCTCGGGCAACGACCACGAGAACGAGCCGTCCTGGAGAATCCGGGGCGTGCGAATCACATCATTGGCGTTTTGCTTGGCGGTTTCTGTGCTGCTGATCTGGTCGTCCGGGTGCACTGCTGCGACGAACAGGCACAGTTTGGGCAATTTTTTGAGCGTGGTCATGGTTCTGGCGTGGGTGTAAATGGTGGAGTATTTCCTCAACATAGGTGAGTGGGTTTGGTGGTTTAGCCTGTTTGAAGTGTGGGGTCAAACGTCTCAAAGCTATTTGTGGCGATGTGTCGTTTGTGGAAATTGAAGAAGATCTCTTGGTTCCAGTGATTGCTGGAAAAGACCAGTGATTGCTTTCGCTAGATCAATCATAGGCTCTGGAATGCGAGCACTATGTAGGCCCGTGCGACTGTGGAGAATACACGTGACCGTCTTGCTCTACATACACCACCAAGATGCCGTTGTTATTATAAGGACATTCGAGGGCGGTTCTAGGCTTGCCTTGGTTCGACGTGTTGGATTGGCCTGTTCTTGCTGTCGCACGATTCGCCATTCCATGCCATCAATATCGACGCACACCTAATACTTCTCCCCCAACATACCTTGTCACGTGACCGCAAAATGGTGGGTGGTCCTTTTGGTGTATGCTAATACTTGACGAGGAGGCGTTTGGGGTGGGGGTACACGGAAGGTAGAAAGTGGAATCAAGCGATATTTTATTTTAGTGGAGTTTCCGAAGAAAAGTCACAGTATATTAGGAGGGCCGCGAATGCCGTTACATCTAACGTGTAGTATTCCTAGATCTGTCTGTGCCTCATTATTAACCAGTGGATTGATCCCAGCCGGTCCTGCGAGGTGCTTGGAGACTACGGTACTTTCTGGACAGAAAGAGGTCGTTCTTGAATGGCTGGTCAGGCGTCTTTAAAGGTGCTCATTTCTACATACGTCCTAAGGTGCAGATTCTGGAACATGTACGCATTAAGCACAGCGCAGTTTTTGCATTTTGCGTCCTTTATTCTTTCGATTCTTCCTTTCGTTGTGAATATGGGACTCAAAGTGGATTTATTATGTACTTCCGTGCCATGAAAGGGAATGGATGTGCTGCTTCAGCGAAGAGGCATTTACGAGTGCGACGTGGGCCCATGTAGTACCAAGTGTCACGAAAAAAGCGTATTATCGAGATCCAAAATTCGGGAGATCCTTCATTTAGTAGTTCCACGTGTATATGATATGGGGTTCTTTTCCAGATTTCCAAACGTATGATTGACACTCTTTACCTTATTCCCCAATCAGGTCATACTATCGTACCAGAAGGTCGTACTCCGAGATGGCACCTAAAAGCTTCTTCAAAAATTACTAGGATTGTGCACTTATTCTTATTCTGATATCTTCCTCTCTTACTAGGAACTGGTGTAGCATGACTGGCAAATCAGTGAATTTAGAGTGTATTAACTAGACAGAGAATAGGGATGTCGTACCCTGCTAATATCGAGGGTCTTAGTCTAGTGTTTTAGTTTACTATCTTAGTGTGATATCTGAGTCATCAAAAGTCTTTGTCTACTATCTTAGTCTACTATCTTAGTCTAATATCTTAGTTTAATATGTTAGTCTAATATCTTAGCCTATTATCTTAGTCTATTATCTTAGTCTACTATCTTAGTCTATTATCTTAGTCTATTTTCTTACACTGATATCTCAGTACTATCTTTCTCTGATACCTTCCTCTACTAGCTTGCTCTAATACCTTCCTCTACGATCCTCCTCTGATACCTCCTCCACCATCTTCTCTGTCTTCCTCTATCATCTCCTCTATCATCTCCTCTATCATCTATTACTCTCTATTATCTACCCCACCCCCACTCTCCCCTACCCAGCACCTTATCAATCCCTCCCATCTCTCCTTCGGCCCCACACACTACTCACCGAGACTCGCGTACACATGTGCAATGGCCTCCTTCACTGGCATATCCTCAACAGCAACCCCCGTCCACAACTGCTGCTGTGCAATGCCCTGATATATCATAGGCTCGAGCCCACCAATCACGTTCCAGCCCGCACCCTCAAAATCCCTATAAAGCTGTGTCACCACCCGCGGATAGTAGCACATTTCAATGACACTGCCTCTGACTGGAGACTGGATGAATACCTCCAACGTGGCCCGGGCCGTTTTTTCCTCTGAAGAAACAGGGGCAAAATCGGGCACACACAAGACCACCAACTGCGGTTTTTCCAACTTCTGCGCCTCCTCGGGCGTGCTGACAGCGATGATTTCCCCACCGAACCCGTTGGCTTTCATGGTCTGGGAAAGCGCCTCAATTTCGTCCAAAAAGCGGTTGACCACGTAGATCTGGGAACAGCCCATGTACGCGTGCAACGCGTAGACCGCAGCACGGCTGGCCCCGCCCCCACCATAGACCAATCCAGGCTTGCCAGACTTTTCACCTTTTCCCGGACTTCCGCCACTTTTGCTGTTGTACAAAAACGCGTCGCGAATACCCACGGTGTCGGTGTTGGTGCCTATATTCAACGGCGTGCCGTCGTCGGCAAAACGGACGTAGATGGTGTTGATGGCACCGACACCTTTGGCATTCTCATCGACAATGTCCACGTGATCGGCCATGACCGCTTTGTGTGGCATGGTGACCGCGGCGCCGTTGAAAACCAAATCCGCGTCGGACCTTGCGCCGATTTCCTTATTTGCGGCGATTTTCAGCACGAACCCGTCGACATCCACCGACTGCAAAAGCTCGTACTTATGGCTGGAGAGTCCGTTTTTCTCAAAGAGGAAATTGTGGAGGTGCGGTGCCTTGGACGCGGCGATCTTGGACCCAAAGAGCTTGTACGAAAACGCCTTGGATCTGAGCGTGTCGAAATCTGGGTTTTGCAAGGACATGGATGAGTATTTAGGATAGGATGGCTGAAAAATTCGATGGCCTGCGTGAGACTTGGAGGTGAGCAAACTAGTGTCGTGTATATCGGAGGGCCCACCGGAGGAATGCTTCTGTATTTATACGTGGGTGTTTTAGAGGCTCATTCGCCTAGTTTAGTGTGATTTGGGCTTCTGACAACCGGTGGGGAATGGGCTGGAGAGTGGGGCAGGCTAAACGTTGTTCCGGCATATGGGAAAACGCTTTTCCGGGATGTATCTAATGACATGAACGGGAGGAAAAGGAGAATGGTGGAAGGAAACGATGGGATGCCTATGGGGGCTGATCGTTTACACGTTGGACGAAGCAGAATGGGGAAGCAGTCCCGAGGAAGTGCCCAGTGCCGGCAAGTGATTCGACTGTAAATGGGGCTTCCTCCAGTGTGGGAATGCCTGGCCGCTAGAATACTCTATAGATTACTGCTTGGTATTTTACCTAGCCGGCCTTCTAGAACAGAGTCCGTGGCACCCGAGTGGGGCACCTTCGGGTCCACTGCTGGCATTGTCTGTAATTTGGCATGGATGTGAAGATGGCCAGTGCCACCTGCCTCTACACCGTGACATACAAGTATTTCCAGCTGGACAGTCATACAAAACTAATTTTTCTGACAGAAAAGAGGACGAAAGGGCAGAGAGACCTCACTTCTCGAGCTGCCTTCTGAAGAGTGCAACCGTAGTTGCATCCACTCTTACATGAACAAGCATCCTATCTTGGTCCGTTACGAACCTTGTCAAAATGAGTGGAAGTTGGCATGAGAGTGGAAGATACAGATGGCCTACTTGTGTCACGGTACCTAGAAAACCACTTAGTGCTTCGCGTGGAACAATGGTGGTGAACAATGGCAGATATTAAACGCACAGTTAGCAACTCCCGGCCATATCAAGTTTTGAAATACTCTGACCCACCATTCGGTGTTCTAGTAAGTGACCCACTGACAAGACCCTTTCCCTCTCTCTTATACTACATATTACCACGTTCACAGCTTGTGCTTCTTTTTCTTGGCTCTCCACTGACTTTTTTTTTGAATAAAAAAGGCGCCGTCGCAGGACCTGCCCTGGACCAAATGTACCGGCCCCAGCTGATGCGATAAGCCTGCCAGAAACACAGATATTCGAAAACCCAGCACGGCCACGAAGTATCTGCCATTTTCGAGTTCTCGATATACGCCAAAATATACCACCATACAAGCGCTTTTCCTGGCACCCTCATTTTCTCTTTTTTCCTAAAATTGGCGTGTCCTCAGATCGTCCGTACGCTACCCACCAGCCCACCGTGGTGCGCACCACGCGTCGTGTGTATTCTCTTCACTGTCTGAAAACCGTATTCAAAAGCACACAGAACCCACAAAAACCACCGGAAACCACCACTTTTTCTCCATGATCACCCGCCGAAGCACCCTCATAAGGTTGGCCATCGCCACGACCGTGGGCTTCTTCGTGCTCTTGCACGTGACCGACCCCTCCCGGCTTTCCCCCAGCAGTTACTTTGTGGCCACGGAAACCACCGTGCCGTACGCCAAATTCATCGAAAACCTCGACAAATACGCCATCGGCGCCCCGCTGATCAAACTGAAGTACAAAAACGGGAAAGCCCCGGAAATCTACAGCCACGACGGCAGCTTTCTCTTCTCCAAGGAGTACCTCGAAAACGTGTTGGACATCCCCGACGAAACCGCCAAAAAGCTCAGGCAGTCCCACCACGGCGTCGTGCACGAGTTCATTCCCAACTTGATTGCAAATGAGAAAATCGACACTTTTGGCAACCTCCGCAAATCCAGCCCAGAGTGGAACCGCTATGTCTCCTCCCAGGGCTATGTTTTGATCGGAGGCAGCCAGTATTCGTGGCTCTCGTACCTCGTACTAAAACAGATCCGAGCCGCAGGGGGTGTCTTACCCGCCGAGGTCTTCATCCCTTCGCAGGACGAGTACGAGGAGCGTTTTTGCGAACACATCTTGCCGAAATACAACGCACGGTGTAACGTGCTAGATGCGTCCATAGCCGCCACTTTGAAGGCGAAATTCAACCTCGGCGGCTACCAGTTCAAAATGCTTGCGGTGCTTACGTCGCGTTTTGGGAACGTTTTGTACCTAGATTCGGACTTATTTCCTACCAAAAACGTGGAGTACCTCTTTGAATCGTCTCTTTTCAAGGAAAAGGGGCTCATTATCTGGCCAGATAACTGGGCGCGGACCACCAACCCGAAATTCCACGAAATCGCGGACTTTCCCGTCAAGGAGAACAAGATAGTGTACTCGGAATACGACAAAAAGCACGCACCCAACGGCCAGGTCAAACCTTTGAAGGAGTACACGTTTGCGGACTCGAATTTTCACGATTTCGAGAACGCTCTACCTAATCCGTCGTCGGAGGCTGGCGTGCTTTTGATAAACAAGACGTCGCACGTGAAAACCATGCTCTTGGCGCTTTATTACAACATCTACGGCCCCGATTTCTACTACCCTCTAATGACGCAGGGCAGCGCCGGCGAGGGCGACAAGGAGACGTTCATCGCCGCCGCTGCAGTCCTCGGCGAGCCGTACTTCCAGACGAAGAAGCAATTCAAGTGGGTGGGGTACCACAACAAGGACGAGAACAAATTCACGTCCAAGGGGCTCGGCCACTACGACCCGGTCACTGCCACGGAGTCATCGGAGAGCGCCCCTATCGTGTTTATGCACTGCTCGTACCCAAAGTACTACACGGACTGGCTCTACAACAACCACGATCTTGTATCTAAGGACGGCAAGGAGCACATCCGCATGTACGAGAGTATTTACGACAATCTCGGCTACGATTTTGACTTGCGTCTCCAGCAGTTTTTTGTGCAGGGTGTGTGCAAGGACTACTACAAAGAAGGAGTTTCGCCAGAGGGGAAGTTGATGGAGGACGAGTGGGCTGGAGGCTTTTTGGGGTACATTGAGTACGACAGGGAAAACGAGAAGAGGTGTAAGGAGGTGTTCATTCCGCACTTGGAGTGGCTAAAACAGACGACGCCATTTAAGGACAAGGAACTGGGTTAGCGAAGGGCGTTTTGAGATACGTACGGCGTTTCGCCGGCTAAGAAGATGTGGAGTAAGTGGTGGGTACTGCATTGTGCCCCGCAAGTGTTTTGCAGTGCTCCCCAAGGTCCTTATCCGTCAAAATTTTGGTGTTTCGACTTAGTGGAAACCCAAGAAACAATAGCTAATCCGGAAAAGCCAAAAATACGGAATCCTAAACCCCCCTACAGATCCACCTTTTCACCTTGTTCATCGTATCCCAGGATGAGTCACGTGCGCGACTCCACAGTGGCGCGCGCCGCGAATCGACCCCAGATAAGAACCACCGATCTGCACCACACTTTTCACATTTCTTTCCATTCTGCACATTTCTACACCGCCCAACCATGTCTGTGCTCAAATCGCCGCTTGCGCAGAACTTGAAAATCGCCTTGGTTCAATTGAAGGCCGGCGCCGACAAGGCAGCAAACTTGGCCAAGGTCGCCACGTACATCGATTCTGCAGTCGCAGACTCAAAGATCGGCAAGTTGGATGTGGTGATGTTGCCCGAATGTTTCAATTCTCCATATGCGGTAGACAAATTCCGCGAGTACGCAGAGGCTATTCCCGGAGGCGAAACCACGCAATTCCTCGCTGCCTTGGCCAAGAAGCACAGTGTGTTTATTGTCGGAGGCTCGATCCCCGAAAAAGAGGCCTCCAGCGACAAGATCTTCAACACGTCGTTGACGTTTAATCCGCTGGGAGAGATCGTCGCGGTTCACAGAAAGGCGCACTTGTTCGACATCGACATCCCCAACGGGATCACGTTCAAGGAGTCGATCACGTTAAGTGCGGGAGACAAAGCCACGGTGTTCAAGTTGGGCGACTTTGGCAACGTGGGACTCGGCATCTGCTATGACATCCGGTTCCCAGAATTGGCCATCGGTGCCGCTAGAGCGCCCAACAACGCGTTTGCCATGTTTTATCCGGGTGCTTTTAACACCACTACGGGTCCCTTGCACTGGCACCTTTTGGCGCGTGCCCGGGCGGTAGACAACGAGGTGTTTACCGTTTTGTGCTCCCCTGCAAGAGACGTGGGTGGATCCGGATACCAGGCTTATGGCCACTCCTTAGTGGTGGATCCATCTGGAAAGATAGTGGCAGAAGCGGGCGAAGGAGAGGAGGTTTTGTACGCTGAGCTCGACAAGGAGTTACTTCCTGCTGCGCGTACGGGGATCCCCGTGCACTACCAGAGAAGATTTGACATTTATGACGATGTCACTAAGACCTTGAAGGTGTCGGACAAGTAGGATGAGAGGTAGGTTATGGGTCGAAGGTGTGATGTGTTTTGAGACTCAGGGCGTAGCTACGCAAAAGTTCTGGGTTGTGATTGGTTACCTTAGGCGTCCTTGCCTATATAGAAAGTGCAATGATCTACCCGTAAGCGTGAGTATGTAATGGGATGTAAGTATGTGATGGGATGGGAGTATGTAATGGGATGTGAGGGCAGAGGTCTACCATTCTCCGGCCAAGCCATGCAGTTACCACTATACCTTGCTTACCCGTATCACCGCAAAATTCTCTAATTCAAAACTGGAGATAGAACTCACAACGATGCATGCCTGAGTACCCGAATCCAGTGCTGAGGTATGGACAATCAGAGGGATGGAGCCTTCAATCGGTCCGGAGTCGGGTTCAGGAGATTTCAGGAAGACTGATTAGGTGACACAGTCGCCACTTTGTGATGCAAATATCGTGCGTATTTAGACGTGTAACCGTTTCAGAGACGTACTGGGGAATATCGGAGATACTACTCAGTGTAACACTCTGCGAATCACACATCCTCAACGTGTCTGGAATCTCACATCATCGACTACCACCATGACCACAAATCGCATGTGTGAAGCAAATTGTAGCACCCATACAGACCACTATGGTGGATTTGGAATGCCTTGGTGGAGCTATACGGGCACTTCCACCTACTCAAAAAGCCCCAGCTCCGTTTCTCCATCCTCCTTGCGCTCCACAAACTCCTTCAACACGTCCATGAACTCCACCGGCTTTTCACTGATCACCCAGTGGCCAGCCTCGATGTCCCTCACCTCAAAGTTGGGAAAATACCGGGCAATGTCCGCTAGGGCCTCGTCCGGCACATAGTTCAGGTTCGTCCCTCTAACAAACAAGGCAGGCCCCCGGGACCACGTGGCCACGTTTGGATCGTAGGGCCAACTGGCGATATTGCCCTTGACCACCGCGTTAGCGATGATTTCCAACGGGATTTTCGAGGCACAAACGTCGGACTTCGCGCCGGACTTCACGTTTTTGAGGATGAACTGGCGCACCTCCTTGGTGGGCTCCACCGCTGCCAAATCCGCGTCCACATCCTTCATACTGGTCCGTTTCTCCACCTCTAGCGAGTGTCTGAGCTGGCGAATGTACTTGGGGAAAGGCAGCAGCAGCGAGAGCGTCGCCACCGGCGAGTTGTCCACGGCCACGACCATCTTCGGGAGTTCCGGGCGGCGCAAGGCCACGGCCATGGCGGTCTTGGCCCCCATCGAATGGCCCACCAAAATGGGTTTGTGCGCGAACTGTTGCTCCTCAATGAACCTCTCCACGTCGGCGGCTAGGGACGGATAGTCGAGTCTTTCTGTGTGCGGCGAGTCGCCAAAATTGCGGAGATCAACGCAGTACACATTTCTGCTCATGGTGTTGGCTAGCTGTCTGGACACGGCTCTGGTATTGGAGCGCGAGCCGAAAATGCCATGGAGAAAAAGCAAGGGTGATCTTTCCGTGGAGGGCTTTTCTTTGGGCTCGTGCTTGTCGAACACTAGGGGCACGGAGGGGATGTTTTTCGAGAGTGCATCGCCTAGGTAGTCCTCGTGTACTGCGTATTGGTACGATCTGAAGGTGGACACAAAGGTCTTTTTGGGGGGGCTGTGGGCGGCCCGAGGGAGGTTTTTGGTAAACATGGGAGTGGTCCTTTTGGGGGATGGGAAAAGGGGCACTTTTGCGTGTGTGCGTGGAGAAGTAAGAAGTAAGAAGTAGGTATGAATCTGCGTTATGTATGGTGAGAATTGGTGAGGTGAGAATTGGTGAGGTGAGACGCGAGTATGGGATCTGCAAATGCGCAAGGTTGCGTGGGTGCAAGGTTTTTAAATCTTTGCGGTTTGTTGTATTTTTGGACTAGCGGATATTTGAAATGTTTTGCCAGTATCGGGTCCGTGTGATTGCTCGAGTATCTGGAGTTTCAAAGCATGTAGTTACGAAGCATCGCGAGAAGGCAGTGGAGGATTGTTTGTTCTCTATATTGAACAAGACTCAGAGGGCACGTTCACCCTCGGCTTGCTAGACATTCATATCAAGAAAAGGAAAGCAGGTCTTTTGTCCTGTGGAGTGCCATCGTGTCATTCCATTCTATAACAGACACTGTAAGCTCTACAATAGTCTTATATAAGACAGACATCTAAATGAGGAAAACAGCCGTGCGGTGAAAATCCACGTCGCTCGATCCATATCGCAAAAAGACGAATTAGGGTATAGAATGAGTTGCTACGTCTATAAGCGATCCTGAAAGACCAAATTGTGATTCATTCTACGCTGCGTAGTACTAGCTCAACGACCGAAATGGATTTGGTGTAAACCAGCAGATACGTTTTGCGTGTGAACAATGATTGATCCGTAGACTACTATTGGGTAGAAAGTGGTGGTTCATGAGTTTCTAGGCCGATTGAAAAGAGAGAATCGCAAAGAAATAAAATAGCAAAGAAGTAATGAAGCGTGTCGAATATCCCAAGCACATGTTGTAGTACTAGGAAATGTATTCTGGTGTAAAAGAGTAAAGAAGTTGGGCCGTTGGGTGTCAACAAAGTACTTCAGTATTGCTGGTGTAAAGCTCTTCGATTGATTATATCGAATACTCAAGAAGTGTATCTTCCAAAGAATGGATCCCGGTTGTGTGAAGGTTTGGACTTGAAGCCAGGAGGACCTGGTCAATCACTTCCATTAAAACATGTCCCTTTTAGACACCTGTAAGTGATGATGCAGAGGAGCCTACTCTAGACTAAGGAGTTTCTCATGTGATGTATCATAGATAGATAAGCATTTGAACCCGGTCAGCCTTTCAACCAATTGGACCTTTGCGTTGGATATGTTGTGCTGGGCCCAAATACGGAAATTCCATTCCCAGGTGATTCGAATTTAAACACGCCATAAAGGGCCGAGATTTCCTTCACAAATGGAGGCATCGTGGTGATGGAAGGTTTCACGATATAAGTTCAAGTCTATTGTGAAGTCCAAACCCAATTAATATAAAGAGCCCAGAACTCAGGTGCGCTTCATTAACCACGTAGTTGTTTCGACGGGTCCATGCTCAGAACGCCAATGCAGCAACCTGTGGTGTAGTATTAAATCAGTAGCTCTACAGAAAACCAGTAAGCCAGTAGTCTGATGTGGGAACAGTTATACCGAATCAGTGTCTTCTACTGGAAGAGTGACTTAGATTGACCCTCATACCCAAACAGCAGGCTTATATGGAACATTATACTAAACAATAGTCGTATATTAGAACAGTACTCTCATACTGCGAAATTACTTTGAAGTAGTACTCTTTTAAGCAGTGATCTGATAAAGAAGAACGACTACTTGGAACAGTACTCTTATACTGGAGCAGTTCTTTGAAGCAGTATTCTTGTACTGAACGAGCAGGTCACACCCAACAAAATACTGGGCCCTCAAGACAGTTTAACAGTAGAGAGGGCTGGTCCGTGAACGACCATGGAAAGGAATATGACCAAAGGTTTAAAAACACGATCAGTAGCCTCCCAGACATATCCCAGTCTGACAGTAGAACTACCTTTTACGGGTTCAATATAGAATACACACGATCTAGCAGGTACGAGATCTCACTATCTCCGAATCTCGAATCACCTTGAACAAACCCAAAAAACGCATTATACTGTGAGAGTAGCAGAACTTTATTAGAGTATCGAACCATCCGCCTATCGATAAACTGACCGATTGAGCTCTCCACCACTCAGTCAAAGAACATGGATAAGTAACGATGGCTTGGCAATGCTGGAAACTCTGCTTTAAGATTACAGCTCCATGTTGAGATTGTAGTTCCCTTGAGAGATTACATGTCTGCATTCTTCTAGCATGGTCTATGAGACTGTACTTCTAGCATGGTCTACTATGTGTTCATACCTCCATTCTATGGCTATAATCCTATTGGAAGATTGAAATTCTACTACTTCCATTACGAGATCCTAGTTCCATTATAAGTTGATAATCTTAATAATAGTTCTATCTTGAGAACGATCATGAGATTCCAATACCACTAGAAATTATAGTTCTTCATGAGTTGATAGTTCTATCATGAAAGCATAGCGCTGTCATGAAAAAATACTTGTATTATGTGATTATAGTTTATTCGATGATTATAGTTCCATATGATTATAGTTCTATCTTGAGGGCATACTTCTATTATGTGAGTATTTCTATTATGAGACTGTAGTTCCACCACGATCGGTTCTACCATCTCAGCCCCATCGTCCCCATCTACTCCCACTCCTCCCTCTATTCCCTACGCCGTTTCTCCGACCTCCTTCCCCTCGCCACTCTCCTCCTCTTGTATCACCCCCCAGCCGAGCCGCAGGTTCAACCTCTCGTACCTCGCGCGATCCCGATCACTCACACTCGGCTTGATCGCACCGAGCGCCGCCGCAAAGTCTGCGGCCGTCACCTCGATATCGCCGTCGCCGTCGTCCGCCACGTAGTAGCCTGAGGCGTCCAACTCCTGCACCTGTTGGCCTAAAAAGAACTTCTTCTTCAACGCGTACACACCAGCCTCGCGCACCAACAGCGAGAGGTCGGCCCCGGAGAAGTTCCGGCAGCGGCTGTCGCGTGAAATGGCCGCCAAATCGACGTCTGCAGCAAGAGGCGTGCGGTTGGCAGAAGTGAGTGTTTTGAGAATCTCTGCGCGCTCTGGTGCCGTGGGCAATTCAATATATAGCGTTTTGTCGAGTCTGCCTGGACGAAGCATGGCGGGATCGATCATATCGGGGCGGTTTGTCGCACCGACGACGAAAATGCCCTGTCTGTCGTTGAGCCCATCGAGCTCAGTCAAGAGGGTGTTGACCACGCGGGAACTGGACTCCGATAAGGAGGCCGTTCTTCTGGGCACGAGCGCGTCCAACTCGTCGAAAAAGATAATACAGGGCGCCAGCGCACGTGCCCGCGAGAACACCTGGCGCACTGCTCGTTCGGACTCGCCCACGTACTTGTTGAGCAATTCAGGCCCTTTGACCAGGATGAAGTTGGCACGTGACTCGTGAGCCACGGCCTTCGCCAAGAGCGTCTTCCCGCATCCGGGCGGCCCCCACATGAGCACACCAGCTGGCGCAGAAATACCCACCTTCTGGTAGAGCTCGGGCTTTTTTATGGGCTGCACTACGCACATGTGCAACTCCATCCGAACACGTGACAAGGCACCGACATGCTGCCACGTGACATCCGGAACGGTGGCAAAGCCCTCGCGTTTGGCCGTGGGCTGCACGGTGGGAAGCGCGGTCCGGAAGTCCTGGTAGGTGATGCTGAGTGGTGCGAGTTGCGCCGCGGAAAGCGGGTCGGGGTGTTTCTCGAGAAACCGCTGGATGGTCAGGAGCTGGTCGGGGGCGGACTTGCGCTCGAAAATGGATAGAACCTCTTGCGTGTCGTATTTTGCTCCATTTTTTGCGCCAATTTCTGCACCGTGATCCACGTCCATGGCCTCGCCGTCGCGCTCCAGCTCGAGCTCGCTGAGACTCTCGAAAATACGCTTGATGGCAGCAATTCCTGCGGCCGTCACCAAACTCTTCAAGTCCGCACCCACAAACCCGGGGGTCATCTTCGCCAACTCTCTGTAGTCGAACGCGCCGTGCGCTGACAACTTTAGCGTCTTGGTCATGGCACGCAAAATGGCTTCTCGCTGCTCCTCGTTGGGAACGTTGAGTAGGATTTCGCGGTCAAAGCGACCGGCGCGGCGGAGGGCGGAGTCGAGCGAGTCGGGTCGGTTCGTGGCGCCTAGCACTACGACCGGCTTGCCGCCGGTATTCTCCAACGTCAACTCGTCCATAGAGGTGAGGAGCTGGGCGACGATTCTGCGCTCCATTTCACGCTGGGCGCCCCCGTCACGCTTGGGGGTAATCGCGTCGATTTCGTCTAGAAAGACAATGCACGGGGCCAAGTTCTTGGCCTCCTCGAAGATGTCTCTGAGCTTTTTCTCCGACTCGCCAGACATCCCAGAGACAACCGACGGAGCAGAAACGTTGATGAACGGCACCTGCAACTCCCCCGCCAACGCACTCGCAATCGTCGTTTTGCCACACCCGGGCGGACCGTACAAGAGCACGCCGCGTGGCGGCTCCACGCCGGTGGTGGTATATATCTCTGGATGTAGGATCGGAAGGCCCACGAGTTCCATCAACTGCGTGGTGATCGCCAGGAGGCCGCCCAAGGCCAGGAGCTTGGTTGTGGGCGTGGAGTGGTCGATCTTCAGTTTCTTCGTCTTCCCCGGTTTCTGCTCCAGAGTGCGTTTTTTGGAGTCCTTCGGCTTCGCCTCGGCGTCCTTCTCGGGCTCCTTCTCTTTTTCGTCCTTGATCTCCCACTGCGCCACCAACGCCCGGTTGAGCGAGTTCGTGTCGGTCACGTGCATGAGGTTACCGCCGTCCACGTCGAAGTCGCTATCCAACTCTGCTGCCTTTTGGAGCGCGTGTTCCTGCTGGACCCTAATCACCTCGGCCAACTCGTGCTCCTCGTCGTCGCGGCACGTGCGCAACACCACGTCGACGGACTTTTCCAACACTGCTCTTTTCACGCGTCTGAGCAGGAGGTCCCGCGTTTGCACGTACGCCAAAACATCCAGCGGCCGGAGGTCTCTGGCTAGAGCAATATGGAGAAGCAGATCTTGCTCGAGGGGGTTGTCGCTTTTGTTTTTTTCCGTTCGCTCCTGGAGGAGGTCGTGGAGCAAGTCGTAGACCTTCTGGTCCACGGACTGGGCGGGTCCGGATCTGGCCATTTTGTGGAGTTGGAGAACGGAAAAGACGCTGGCGATGACTTGAGATGTGGGTCACGTGACGTGCGAAGTGCGGCTAGAGGTGGTAGTGGGCGATATGAGTAGGTCTTGCAACGGTCTACAAGATATCGTATTTTATATACTTTAATGGAGGGCTTGCGGTTTGGCTGGGTCGAAATTTACTTGTCTGCGACACGGCAAAGTGCCCAGTCGAAATAGCCAAACGCACTAGTTACCAACGATGGCCCGCACGATCTCTTCACTGGTAAGAAGGCTAAAAACTTTTTTTTTCATAATAGGTCAAACCTATTACAATTAATCAAAATTAGAAGATGCCGAATAGCTATAGATTGACAAAAAGACCCTACGCAGCTTTACCATAATTTTATTTTGACGATTATTTTAATTTATTTCAGATTAGATTGGGTTATATTCAGTAATGAATCAAATGAGATACCTATATAATTGAAAATAGAATTCATTGTAGCTACGAAGAGAAGCGACCAGTGATAAGTGGACATGGGGATCTTAGTATAATGCAGGTTTTTCTCGACTGGAGGAACGGGTTTCTGAGATTTCTCAGTAATCCTCCAAGTTCAAATATCAGCCACTGGTGATGGAAGGCCGGCATGCCTCTGGGATTATACATCATCGTATGGTGTCACAGGATGTATCGGATGATCCATTTATTCCTTCATCTATGTCTAAGGATCTGGTATCCATCTATTGCACCCAGTAGATTAGATCTGCTAGTGTATAGTCCATGTCCAAGGTTATAGTTTGCACATAAGCGCGAGTGTGGTTCTCGATGCGGTAGTTTAGACGGATTTGGGGTGTTTTAGCAGGACCGAGCTCAAGTTCTCCTACTTTATCCCATGTATTCATCGACCTTGAAGTCTATGCGGAGTCTAGATAAACAAGGTGGGAAATGAGTACACCATTGGTGCCTTAGAGAGGCCTTTTGACATCGTTGTTTTGTCGATCTGTGAAGTCACACGCGGCCCCGAACGGTCTACTCCGTTGCTTTCACGATTTCTTCCACGCCTTCGTGCCATTGACCTGGCTCAGCCATCGTCACCACCACCAATTGGGGAGAATGCGCAGTTTATCGCACTCCAAGCAAGATACCGCCTCCTGCGACATACCCCGAAATAACCGTGCCATGTCCCGTTTGTTCTATGTCCAGTCACGTGACGCACATGGGTCAAGATTACCCATCGATTGCAGAAAGAACGGGGCCCCATTTACTTCTCCTCAAAGAGCCCAGAACAAATCTTGTCCTAAACGAGATGCCAACGCCACAATCCACACTTTCTTGCAGCCCAGAGCACATATCGAGTGCAACCCGGACTATGGCTTCTATTTTTAGAACTTGAATCCATGCTTCGGTCTGCTCCCCGTGGCATCATTCTACGCTGCCACACCGGCCACACCAATGCAAACTCCTCACATCACTTTTCGTTGCTCGCCTGAATGACCAGGTCTTTCCTAAAGCGGCGCGGCGTGCGTCACAGCCGTGGCACATCGGAAATACACCAAAGAGAAGAAACGCACACACCCCGTCTGGCGCCCGGGGGGAGCGGGAATTGCTTTTTCGCCCACGGCTCGTGTCTCATATCGTTATGAGCCGTGTCAAAACTGCGTTTCTGTCCTTGGCCATGTCTCCAGGTGCTCCGCAATTCAAGGTTGCTCATGCATGGAGATCAGCGGCGGGGTGCTGTATGCACACCGGACCCTAGATTGCTATGGCTCCGAATATAAAAGGCCTGGCAAATCCTCCGTTTTTCCCATTTGCCAACAAAACAAAACAATGTCTGACGCTGGAAGAAAATCATTCACCGACAAGGCCTCCGAGGCCATCAAGCCCGACAGCGAGAAGTCGTACTTGCAGCAAGCCAAGGAAGGTGTCACCGACTCCGTGGACAACTTTGCGGCCAAGAACACCCCCGACAGCCAGAAGTCTTTCGGCCAGACTATTGCCGACAACGCCAAGCAGGGCCACGACGACGCCAAGGAGACCGTCAGCGAGCACCAGCAGACCCTTGGTGAGACTGCACAGGAGTATGTTGCTGTTGCCAAGGAGCAGGTTGCGAATGCTGCGAACTATGTTGCGGGCGTGGTGACCGGTGCGGCGGAGGGTGCCAAGCAGGTGGACTCCGAGAAGAAGTAGGGATGTATAGATAATATGAGCATAGATTTGAGATTGCCTGAGTGTGGGTGGGGGACTAAGTGGGGGACGTAGATGGTGAGTGGGGGTCAAGTGGGGGATCATGTGGGGGACCACATGGGGGTTAAATGGGGCTCTAAGCGGAGATTGGGGTGTGCTGGCAAGTGCGCCGGCTCAATTTAGGCCCGATCACTCATTGAGCCCTTTTCAAATATTCCGTCCAACCTCAATCCTCAATGCATTCTGCCGTGGGTGCGAAAGTGCCGTGCCAATGTGCGATACGAAACACATTTTTTTTTTGAAACACAATATGTTGCACTTCGAAACATAGTTCACTTTTCAAGTAGTGTGTAGTTCGCCCACCTCTTCAATTACACTGTCTGGTCCGGGCGTGTAGGCCAACTCGTGATTACCACTGCAACGGTTTCTGTAGACTTAATAAACTATTTTCAAGTACCAATTATGGTTCAAGTATGGCCCTTTTAGAGCAGCTTTACCAGAAGAACATCCTAGTTGAACGAATGCGTAGCTGATTTTGGAGGACAGAGATTGGCTCCTTCTGAGAGATTTCTGGCTGGAGCAGATGGAGACTCCCGTTTTCTCAAAGCCCAGATACGTCAGCCGACCACGCAAGGTCGGAGTACAGCAGGCACGGAGATATCTTATCCGCAGCACTAGGATGCGTGTGGATTGTTGGAATGTAGGAGAGCATGAAAAGGTGTGCCAACATGCGGAATTCTTTGCCAGAGTTAAGTCGTCGAAGCGGATTTGTGGGACAGAAGAGGGAAATAAACTGGACCTCTCTTAAATGGTCCCCGCTTCCTTAGTTGTCTTGTTGATTCAGTGACACGGCAGGCTGGTCACAAGGTTTTCCCGTCGGTTTGACCGTGGCCAAGATTAAAAGTAGTAGCAATTGTGTAGAAGACTTCTTCCGGAGGTATCAAAGAGGCCACTGATTGGCTTCTTTCGGGCCGTGGAGCCCTGTGAAAGTACGGAGCAGGTAGCTGTACATCGTAGAACTACGGAGCGAGTTACCCCAGCACACGTGCCCTAAATGCGGGATCGTGCTTGCGAAAACGGTGCTTCAATGTTCGGGACTCTTAAAACAATTAGCTCCTTGTTTCTCCTTGGGTTTTTCCACTGGAGTGCCGCAAATATTTGATCTGATTGGCCTGCTTACCTCAAAACGGCAGTCTGTTGAACAACTTTTGCTTGAGTTCATCTCCAATGGACCAATCGATAGACAGATGAAAAGAAAGAGAGCTCTTGGGCCAGATCTGTGCCTCGGGTTTGTCCATGCACAGCCCCCGTTCTGAGATGCTTTTATGTAGCAGTATGAATAAGCATTTGACCCAAATGAGTCCGCTATCTTGACCACCTTGCGTCCTTGTCCCTGTTCAGACTGAACAAACGAGGTAGACAAATCAGCACCTGTTGGCTGCCGCTCAATGGACATCACTTGACTCGTTCCACCTGTGTAAAAAACGCCCATGGTTCCTCCTTACACACCCGAATTGGTCTCTCTCTTTGTCCCAATCCAGAAGCCAAGCCTTGCCCGAACAATCCCGCACAATCCCGCCGCTCCTGCTGTCCTGCCTTTCGCTAACATTGAGCACTTAAAGCACGTCCATTGTTGACAATACCACGCCATGCCTTTCTTTGTAATAAAACACCCACACTTCCCACTGCCATTATCCGCCACCCCACCTGAAAATGAGGGCTTTTTTTGTGGTGCTGTGCGTGTTCCCGTGGGCAACTCTAGCCAATAATTCACCAGACACGACTGCGCTGGTGCCAAACACAGTAATCACCGGGCAGTGTGGGCCAACCACAGTCGCAGACACACTCCTTTATGGCCCTATTCTAGATAGCAGCCACGCCCTAGCGAAAAGGGAGCAGATCGAGGACCTCGATGCGTTCTCGAGCGCTGCACTCATCCTCAAAACACGTTTGGAATACACCCACACGTCCGTCAAAGCACTTTTGGTCGGGGACAGGTGGAAAAACATCGGAGCTTCCCATGTCCCCCACGTGACGAGATACTTCGAGCAGCTCGTCTACGAACGCTGGCTGAAACTTCTACCCGAGTCGGATGCAGAGTCGCTCGACCAGCTTATTGACGACATATTTGAGGACTTGCAGCCGATGCGTAGGGCCAAAACTGCCCACTTTTCCCGGATGTCCGAAGAAGTCAACGCGGTGGTCGCAGAGTTCGAGAAAAACCTCTTCGGTTATCGCCTCGTGGTGCTTCGATATCTCTACAAGAAAAACCAGCACTACCGCGAGAACGAAATGCACAGTCTCAAGGCGCAGTTGGCTGCCAATGTGGCGAGGTACCGTGGATTGGGTCTCGCCGAGACCGCCAGAACAAGGAAAATCGACATGCTAATCAACGCCGCGTTCGAGCTTGTGGACTGGGCAACGCAGGAGTACAGTTCGAGAAAGGATAGGTGCTACACCAGCGTCCAGGGTGCGCTAGCCTCCAGGCTCAAGGAAAGGCTCCATTCGCTAAACCAGACATTGCTGATCATCACCGAGACAGACCCGCAGAATTACGCCCGCTTGGTGTCCACGGCGCACGACTTTGCGTTCGAGTTTTTTGGCCTCAGCTTTCCGTCCAACGGGTACACGCGCGACATAGTTGGCGGCTTTCAAGACGTTTTCGAAAGATTGGCCCGCTTCGACTCCACGGCGCCCGGCACGCCGTCTCTAATTCCGCTTGTGCGGATCCGGGCGTGGGCCATGAGGACGAAGCTCGCAACGGTCAGCACGCATTTGGCCAGATTTCGCCCCGCCACGTCCCTTCCGCCGGAGGCCTACTGGAAGCTCCTCCAGGTGAAGGTGGACGTGCGGAACTGGATGGCCGAGGTATCTGGGTGGGAAAGTACAGGTGATGAGGCGCAGGAAGTGCACTCTTTGAAGGTCTTGTGCAACGATACGATAAAGGAGGTGAACCGGTTGAAGCGGACGATGGATCGGATCCCCATAGGGCCGGAGGTCGATCCTATCTAGGAAACGGCCAGGGGCTGGTCTCCTGTGTATCGGAAGACGTTGAGAGAGGTCGACAGAGGACGACAGAGGTTGAGGAGCTCAGAGAGGGCTGACGAAATCAGGGAACAATTCAAGGAGAATTCAAGGGAGAGCAGGGTAGTGTGGTTCGGGGCACTTTGGTTCTGGTTGTAGAGTGTTTTGGGTATACGTCTTGGGTTCAGTTCTGCTGGCTGAGATTGCTCGCTGAAGATGGGCCTGGATCGGAGAGTGGCTTTCTCTTCAGTAACGTATATCTGAATTAATGCTTTGGAGCCCAGGCACTTTCTGGGTGGAAATTTACTAGGAAGACTGGTCCAAAAGGCTACTTTGTCCATCCCTCCAGCTAAACACGACACTTCAAGTCACCCAATAAAGAGTCTTCGGAGCGAGAAGCGAGGAGATTGGTGAAGCGGACGAAAGAAGTAAGCATTAGTGTATCAGTATGGATCATATGTTCACTAGGGCGATCGTGTTGACGAATCGCTCAGGTTTCAAGACTCTTTCGAAGGGCTTGCGAAGGTGTTCATGCGATACGTATCTCGAGCAGTCGAGTGTATCGGAACGTAGGGGAGACAGCTCATACCAAGTCGGAACAATGAACAGAATACAAGGACCAACCAGTACTCAAAATATCGGGTGTTTGGTCGTGCTATACTGACCTAAATGTTGAGGTGGGTGAGGATAAGATCATTCGTTGAAAGCATCAGGATATCTGGGGACAGATTCTTGCCATTTCTTCGGGTGCACTAGGAATGGCCCAGGGTTGCCTCTTCTCCACCGAATAGAGTGCATTGAATGAGCATCAGAACATGTAGAGCTTCTAAAGAACATCTTCGTTGTAACTGGACTTCAAAACGCTCCTTGCCTTTTTATTGCCAGATCGGCAGTGCCAAGAATACGAGGCCATCGAATCACCAAGACTGCTGGGCTGAGTTCCGACTGTTCTCACAGAACTATCAAACAATGAATAGCTCGAAGTAGGGACGGTGTTGGTCTGCTTCACGCAAGAAAACATACCATGGATGAAAAATTCGGTAGCGACCAAAACAGACAACATGATGACGGTTGCTTCCAGCACAGGATACATCACGTGACCCAGTTCCTATCGAGCCCTCACAATGCGTTCACATCAAGATTCCTTCTCTACATGTGTCAGTATTTTTCTTCACTTTCCATTCTCTTCTTTCTGTTCACTCTTCTCGTTTTCCCTCTTCCTTTTTCGTCACTCTCCTTTTTCCCCACTGTCTCTCCCCACTTTACGTACTCCCTCGCAGGGAAGACGGTTCCACGCGCAGTGCCTCGAATTTCCTGCACCCACGCAGACACCTCCGATGCCCATCACCTTCTCTTTCTTTAAAATGGCCAAAAACAAAGCATTATCCGATCTAAATCCGGAATCCGACAGCTCGGACAATGAGCTGTACCACTCAAGCCACGAAAGGGAAAAACCTGTGAAAAAATCGGGCGCCCTGCTCCAGTCGTTGGACGACGATTTCAGCTCTGACGATGAACAGGAAGCGATTTTCCACACCACGAAAAAGAAGGCCGATCGCAGATTTGAAACCCAGGATTCTGCTGAGGAAAGCCTGGATGAAGAGCCAGAAGAGGAGACCGCCGTAAAGGCGGAGGACGCCCCCAAAGACAAGCTAGATGAGACGTCAGATATTGTGACTGAGCAGACCAAACGGTCAAACAAGCTCAAAAGACTCACACCAGAACAGCTTGCAAAAGAGCAGAAAAAGATCAAAAGAACCGGCGTGTGCTATTTATCGAGCATTCCTCCGTATATGAAGCCCGCAAAGTTGCGGTCTGTGCTCGGAAAGTTCGGCAGAGTGGACCGGATATTCCTCAAGCCAGAAGACGCCACACAGTACCACAGAAGAGTCAAGTATGGAGGCAGTAAAAAGAAACGCTTCACGGAGGGCTGGGTGGAGTTTGTCAAAAAGACCGACGCGAAACTCTGTGCACAAACCATGAACGGGAACATTCTTGGGGGCAAAAAGTCGTCGTACTACTACGATGACATCATCAATATCAAGTACCTTCCGGGCTTCAAGTGGTTCGACTTGACCCAGCAGATTTCCAAGGAGAACGAAATCAGACAAGCCAAATTGTCTATGGAAATCTCGCAGCAGGCTAAACTCGACAAGACTTTTGTCACCAACGTGGAAAGGTCCAAGCATTTCGAGCGGAAACGGAAGGCGCAGGGCGACGCGGAGGAGCCTGAAAAAAGGCGCAACTTCGAGCAGAATTCGCTTGCGAGTACCAGGGCAGATGCAAAGAAGGAGCTCAAGAAGGAGAAGAACTCGGACAATCTCGAGAGTGTGCTTTCCAAGGTGTTTTGATGGATATAGGACCTGGTATGGGAGCAAAATGCCATTGAAGTAGTATATTTGAACCGCTTAGTGATAGCGAAGGAAACATGTAGAATCACGTTCGTCAGGGATGCTTGCGTCGTGCGAGCATTCTTCCAGAACCACTGCAATGTATACGAGAAGACCTTCCGTACAGAAGTTTCGTTTTTGGTATCCAGCGAGGGATTTGCTTTTCTCAGGTGTCGTGTCGGTGTATTACCAAGCATGACTTGAGTCATACCAGCACTAGCGATGAAGCAAAGAACTTCAATATTTGGTACCAGATCTGACCAATCTGGACATAATCTTTCAAGAAGTGACACCGAAGTGAAACAAAAACAACCCCGTGGAAGCGCTGAACCAGAGAAGATATACGCCTTTGTTTCTGGCATTTCTTCCAAATACGAGAGAGACCCAAAAGTTGAAATCATCCAGCATACCGTGGTCAGTGCGTCGCCTCGGAACAGCAAAGTGCAGCGTTCTGTGGGCCCCTTGCGGTTGGGCGATTTCATCAGTGCGATTCAGCCGTCCAGTATTACTTCTCGTACTACATCCGGTTGACCGTGTAGACCAGTTGACTATGGACGGGATCGGGATATGGCAATATCCATTAATGTGGAGCAGAGCATGGCAACTTCCACCGGTTCACGTCGCTATACGAAGCTTGTGTCAAAATGTCACTGTCCCATCCGAAATGCCTTGTGAAACATGTTGCTCCACGGTTTCAACTAATACATGAGTGTCTTTGAATGCTGTGGACTCGGTGATTTGTTCACGCCGATTTATCGCGACATTCAAAGATCACAATACACCCAGCCATTTTGGCATTTTCGGTGCCCTAGCCCCCAACTCTTTGTTGACGGCAAGTTCGGCTCTGAGATCATGTCCAACTTTGTTTTTTTTAAGTCGAAGAGTTGCACCACGTTTGCAGCTGGCCCAGTCTAGTATACAGTTGTCCTTGTCGTGTGAAAGAGTGTACAGTACTGGCCGTTTGGAAATCAGGAGAAACACACCTAATACCATGACGTTCCTTGCTTATTGTACAACCTTTTCGCGACATACAGGCTTTGTCACTTCTTCCTCCATTTTCTCCACACTCTCCTCTTCTCTGTCTTCAATTTTTATTCTTCCTTTTCTTCTTTCCCTGCTGCACGAGAAAGTTCACCCGCTGGGCGAGCTCCTGCTTATTCGTACACTTCAACTCTCTCATTACAATTGCACTGTTTGCAATCACGCTATTCGGCACCGTCAGATCCACCAATCTTCGGAGCTTTTCCCACTGCTCCAACAGCCAATTATTGTACTTTTTCTTTGCTCTTTGCCTATTGTCTCTGATCACTTTTCGAGCGTATTTTCCTGATAGTTTCCCGGTTGGATGCACTCTGTTTCTTTTCGTACCACTTGCTGGCGAGACCTGCGGTAGCAGACTTAGGTCCACGCGAGAAAGATGCGAGAGATTTTGATGGGTTTTATGGGACTCTGGCGTCGTTGGGGTTTTTTGATGTTTTTTCGATTCTGGGGATTTCGGGTCTTTTGTAGTTTTTGGAATTTTTCTTTCTTGCACATCCACTGGAATCTCCCTCAATTCATCTCCTTTTGTGTTAGATTCAGAAAACTCTGGCGGGAGAAACCGGTCCAAATCTTCAAAATCATCATCCTCATCCTCAGATTCTCCACCACTAACAGAACTAAAGCCGCTATCGCTATCAGAATCTTTCACACTCGACTGTTCCAATCTCATCATACTGGAGTGTATTTGGTCCTGGATTTGCTCAGTCGTGAGCGGCTCCAAAACACCACTATTTCGGATTTCATCGAGTATGTCCGAGGCCGAGGATCTCGAATTTGGACGGACCTCGTTGCGCAAGGGTGACAGTTTCCTGGGCGTGGATGGAGCAAGAATTGGGTCCATTTGATTCTTGCCTTCACGGTTCAATTTTGGCAGTTCTCGGGCACGTTCCGAAAAGGATTCGGCAACACTACCCATTTCCTGATTTCGCGTCCAATTGTGGGGTTTTGCCAGACCCTGCCTTTCGGACAGATCGTAGATTTCAACCAGAGTAATCGCCCGTTTCCTTGGCTGCTTCTTTTTGTCCGGCAGCTCGTAGTCGGACAGGTCAAACTCCATGTCGTGCACATTACCGAAATCCCTGTCAAATTGGGATATGCTGTTGCGGGGCGGGCTGACGGCGCTTACAATAGGTCCAGGTGTGAGTCTGTTTTCGTCGTTTATCAACCTATGGTTGGGCGTAGAGCCGGCGTGTTTTTGACCACTCCCGCTAGCATCTGCCAGCGGACCCGCCGCTCGTATTCCGCCGCCGAAATCGGACAGAGTCGTGGCGTTTGTGCTGTGCACTGTGTCTCTAACAGGTGTTTCTGGGTGCTCAACATACGCATGATGGGACAGGCGGGACCCGAAGGCGCTGCCATTCACAGTGTCGCCGCCTGCCGAGGAGCGGCGGGCCCCGTTCAGAGAAAACGCCTTGTTTGTGTCGCGTACGGAACTTGGCGTAGTAAGTTCAGCGTCGTCAAACTCGTCATTGGCGATTTCGCGCCTCCGGTACTTCCAGGGACGCTGGCCATTTGCGAGTGAGTTTTGCTCGGACGGCAGGATCCGAAACGGGTCGTTTCTGGCCGCGAACGACATGGCGTGTGATTGTCGTGTGGAGTATAGAGTTAATGCAGCGTGTTGTAGCGCGACAGTAGTGTGTTGTATTATGGTGGATGTCGCGTTTGCCTGCGCACTGTGGGGGTGGTGGGTAGTTGGAGCCACCAGTGTAGAGATATATTAGGAATTAGATACAATCTAGGTTTATGAGGTGGTTTTGGGGAGCGAAGGAGGTGACGGAATTGGGCAATGTTTTAGGAGTAGGTGAAAAGATGGCAGAAGAGTATTTGGCGTAGGCTGTGTGGGAGGACTTGGTACAAGTCTACTGGTCAGTCTGTATGTGATTTTCACCAGGCGTGGGTGACGAGGATGGGGGAACTTTATGTAGTGATATATGGTATAATGAAGGACGGTAGAATGATAGACGCTACTATGATGGTATAATGATAGATGCAATGACAGATTAAGGATAGATAGAATGATATAATAATGGTAGATAGATAGATCGGGTGGTAGATAGGGTGGTAGATAGGATGATAGATAGGATGATCGAAGGGTAGAGATGTATAATGATATAAGTTATGATAAATATAATGATTGACGGTATATGATAGACTATATAATGATGGACTATATAATGATTGACGGTATATGATGGACTATATAATGATAGACTATATAATGATGGACTATATAATGATGGACTATATAATGATGGACTGTACGACTATTTAACGATATATTATATAATGATAGACTCTACCTTGATACACGATACAACGATAAGGCATGCCGCTTACCTTGGAGCGAATATTGCGGTCCCATAGCTAGGAAGCAACAATTGCATCTGTACGAAGATCGTTCTAGTCTATCGATGTAAAACAGTGGATCGCAGAAAAGCTGGCCATGTCTAGATTGTGTCGGATCGTGCAAGTTCAGGCGTCAGCGAAGAGAAATATGGTCTCAAGAACATTCCTCAGAATGTGAATAAGCCTCCTTTGGACGAAACCATGGGTCAAGTCGTTTCTAGGTCGATTCCCAGAGCCACCAGTCACATTCTGGAACAGACTTGCACAGGCAGAGAGACGGCCACTTCTTGCTAGCCATAACCAAGCGGAAGAGCCTTTAGAGAAAAGGCAGTATTTCTTCCCATAATGATGTCACGCTCGGTAATCGACGCGGCCAAAGAAGCGACAGAAATGACATATCCCGCCGCCTTAACTGGCACTGGAGTAATTATCTGCAACGCCACACCAGCCAGTTGTTACCTCCCCGTTCACCTCCGCGCCATATCCTTCAACAAGTCCTCTTCGCATGCCACAACGTCGGCCTCAGTCAACCCGTACGACCTCTCAAAGTTAATATATCCCAACAGACCAAAAAACCTCTTTAAGTTGGCGATGTTCTTGATTTCAGAAACACCATATAAAAGCGGCCTCGCCTTCTCCTGGTCACGTGGCCCACTCACATTTACAGGGTCTTCCTTGGTCAATAGCGATTCTGACTTAAGCGCCAAACGGTCAATGAGCGACGTAGAAGATTCATCGCTAGCCACCGATCCTCTGGAAACAAATAGCCACGACGTCAAATTGACCTCGTCAAACTGGATAAGAAGCAACTGGTCGAGCAACTTGCACGCGGATAAGACAAGTGTCAATTCATCCGACTCCATGTTACTGAATTGTTTGGAAGATTTGGCAAGAGCCGCCGAAAACACCTCGACCAAATTCGGGATTATCAACGACCAGTGCGGAAGCAAGTGTCCCTCACTGAATTTCAAGGAAAGGGCCCTGAATACCGTCAAAGCCTCACTCTTGTATAGTGGTGGACACGAACTATTCAAAGCAGTGGCCAAACGGCCGATAATGTCAGCCAAATTCTTGACAAAAAAGTCGTGTGGCAGCACTAGAAGAAGGTACGATATTCTGCGCAACACCATAGTGCGGTCCTCCACTTCAGAGCTCTCGTTCCAGATGAAAATGTTGGCTGCGCTGGACTGCACTGGTGGAGTGATTTTGTTTACCAACTCATTCATGCGCTCCTTGTCACTGCTGATCCAGAGGGCCATTATACGTTGCCACTGTAAAACACTATACTTTTGGTGCTGGAAAAAAGACCCATCCATGAACGTGTCTGAAACCACCTGTTTCCAAGCCCTAATCGGGTAATGATTTCCGATAGAGAGAATCAAATTCAACACATGGGGCGAAACAAGGTGTGTTTTTGGTTTGGCCTGAGAAAGGATGATGGTGCTGATGATTGTGGTCACTGCAGTGGTGATTTTGTCTTGTTCCTGTATGACTTCGCCAAAGCTCTCCACTAGTGTAACTAGGTCTTCTATGTGGTCTTCCTCCACGTCTGAGTCTGCAGAGAGCGGTCTTTTTTCGGTAATCATCGACTTCTTGCTAACGGCAGAGTTGAGAATGGAAAGGAAATAGTTCGTAAACTCGCGTGTGCTTCGCTTGCCATCGTTCACTTTTCGGCTCTGGGCTTTGAAAGACACCGCCTTCATGATGTGGAGGATCGTCAAAAGCAGCAGCTTGAATTGCGAAGAATGCAAGGACACTTCCTTGAAAAAGGCGAGACTCATATCCCAGATCTCATCTATGGTGTCCAAATCAATCGACGCGTAGTAGGGGATCAAAAACTCACACAACTTCTTCTCGGTCACGTGCGAGAACATCGTTGACTTCTGTTTATCAGAAAGCACTTGCGGCGAGCACCGCGTCAAAATCGAGTTCAAAATCTGCGGGAGACTCAACTGCGAGTGGCCACTATCGAGAACATGCAAAATCTTGATCTTTGATTCGGTGGGTATCGCTGTTTCAAGGATAGTCTCAATCGTTTCCTGTCGCTCCAACTCGCTCAAACTTTCCAAAAGCTTTTTCGATCTAAACTTGAGCTTGTTTGACATGTACGTGATGGATTTCTGGGAGCTAAAGTGGGCGTTCGAAGTCTCCATCTGCGGCTTGCTGTCTGTCCAGCTCCAGATGCTAAAGGCTGCTCGTATCGCATCCTGGAAAGCAATAATAACGCAGTATATACGCTGCTCTTCCTCGGACTTAACTTGAGGAGACTCGATCTGGAACACTCCCAGGATGACGTTTCCAAAAAACCCGTTTTCGCCCTGCTGGGCTTTGTTAGCTGAGCTGAGGGCTGGAGTCACCAAATATGAGTGTGTTATTGACAATAAGTCCTCGAGACCGGCAAGACAGATGCTCAAAAACGCCTCAGAATCGGTGCAACTGTCGACTTTTCCAAATTGCTTTATCGACAGGAAACACGAGTCGATTTTCTCGATGATCGTGTGGTTGAAGTTCAACATCTCGCTGAAGATGGCGTTGTCGAGGAGATACAACGTGGTCTTCATCAACGCTAGCCATTTTTCGAGAATTGTAGGCGACGTGCAATTCGCGATTCCCTTATTAATAAATGCAGTAAATGAGGCCGATTTTTCATCCCTGCGAACCACATTGGCATTCATCGACTTGGCCATGTCCAAGAACTCACGGATATACTTGATGAACAAGGACTCCACAAGCTGGAGCTGCGTACTTCTGATGCCGGCTTCGGAGATGTAGTAACGGCACGAGTCTACAAGCAAGTCAAAGTGGTCCACAAAATCCGGCTCAGATCCGGTTATGAGCGAAGAGTATAGTTCAAGCGCTTTTGAGATGCAGCTGCTGAAATTCGCAAACGACGTTTCCGGCATGGGATTTTCGGAAAATTTTAATCTCAAGCACTTTTGCACGATGTTCACCAAAAGGGTCTTGTAGTTGGAGATGTCCCAGCCGTTCGAGGTGAAGAGCTCGAATTTTTCAGCGTTTTCCGAAGACACAAACTCGTGCGCCAAGCTGTCCTTGACAAATTTCTCGTTGCTTTTTAAGAGGTTGAGAATTGTCTCAAGGTAATAGGCGAAGAGCTTGAAGTCGTCCTCAGGAGTCACTTCTGTTGTTTCTTTTTGAACAATCGAAAAGGTAAGAAGAGGGCCGGTGACGATTTTCAAGAAACGATTGGCAGATCCATCGGTGCACACATTGTAAACAAGCTTCTGCGCGTCGATCAGCCTTTCTGGTTTCTGGTCGCGGAGTGAGTCCAAAACAACAAAAAGGGGATTTGAAAGGAGCGTTTCGGACTCACTAATATCCTGAGAAAGACTCCAAAGTTTATAGAAACAGTGAATTC
The DNA here is from genome assembly GCA_030583255.1 of Metschnikowia kunwiensis. Lineage (NCBI taxonomy): Eukaryota > Fungi > Ascomycota > Pichiomycetes > Serinales > Metschnikowiaceae > Metschnikowia > Metschnikowia kunwiensis. Next base: position 285,580 of record JAJMHQ010000008.1, read on the forward strand.
TGGTACGTTCAGGCGTCTGTAGAAGCATGTACGAAAGACCTGCATCGATTTCGTGAGTATTGAAGAAAACCCGCAAATCGAAAATGCATCTTACGGCTTCCACCTGGTAGTTTGCAGGATACAGCGACACAAGTTTCGCCCAGAGATTCGAGAGCACAATTTTGAGCATCTTTGATTTCTCGGAAAACGACATGGAATTGGCCAAAAACCGGTACACCTTCACCATCCCAAATACGGTAGGTGCATTGCAGTCGTTATCGTGATAGTCTTCCCAGGAAAACTCGGGATACGTAAGAAAAGTACGTTTCAATGTACCACTGTCAATAACACTCAAATCCTCACTATTAGGAAAAATCGCAAGAAAGTCACAAAGAATGGTTGCTGTTCGATCACTGATAATGCCCTGGTCCATGCTTCGAATGTACCATAATTCCATATTCTTGATGAGAAGAAAGGGAAGAACATCTGTGAAACTTGGAGGAGTTTGGTTTTCTTGATTCTCCGCGTAGAATTCTGAGATTGCTTGGATCAATTCCAGATTAGTCAAATTGGCCAAATCTGGGAAATCTCTCATTTCTACCGAAACGACCCCTTTTGGCAGCGCCAACTCCACTAGAAGCTCTAGTGTAGAAACAGTCGTGGCGCCGACCTCGTGTTTCAAAAGAAACGCCAAGATCGCTAGCTGCACGTGAACATTGTTTTCGTCCTCGGGAAAGTCAAAGTTCTGGAGAAGAAAATCGATGATTTGCAAGCTCTTTTCGTCACCCTGGAGCACTAATAGAGCGGTAAGATAATGCCAGATATGGTATGCCTCGACCTCATCAAAAAACCTCTTACCAGCCGCCAACAATTCGGCAGATTTTTCGTGTTTGGTCCGTATTTCGCGATAGCACGACTCGATTATGGGCACAAAGAGCAGCGGCGCAATCAATTGGCTGATTTCCCACCGGTCCATAATCATTGCAAGAGAGATACTATAAGCTTCGAGTTTTCGGTGGTAGTCGTCGTCGGAAATTAAGGTTTTCAAGCCATTGTCCACGACGGGCAAGGCGTGGGTCTCAAAATACGCCTTTCTGTCCTCCGACTTCAGAGTTTCTTCTCCAGAATCGGGTCCTAGAAGCCATTTCCAGAGACGGCGGTTTAAACTCATGTCTTTTTTCAACGTTACCCGGCAGCACGCCATGATCAAGAGTTCCTTATCGTCTGGAGAAATGACCTGAGAAATTACCGGGCAATTGAGGGGCAAGTGCGATAAAAGAAGGTCGAAAAAGCCCCGCATTACTATAATATCATTCGCCTGATTAAAGCTGGATTTCGTGTTCAAGGAAGCAGCAAAGGCACGGATAAGGAGACCCGGTTCCGACGACAAACACGCCTGTGCCTCGGCAGAAAAGGTGGCCTCCAGTCCCAGACCGATACCGCTAAAAGAGGGCAATCGAGACGTACACCAATTGAGTGCCCCTAATCTTTTCTCGGGGCTCGTGATCACACACACAAAGAAGTTTTGCCAGAAGTGGCCGTTGTTCGCTAGTTTCGCCTTGAACGTGTCTAAAAGATCCATGATATCGCCAAACACTTCTGAGTTTTCGTCGTCTAGTCCGCAGAGAAGCGATAGTAGCACGGGTTTCGTGATTTCCTTCAAGGTGGCGGGTGTCAAGTTACTAATGAGACTGCTTTCGTAGAGCGAAATCACCTGTGGCTTCACCTGCATGGACCCGAAGGAGACCACCGGTAATATCCCGGGTAACCACGTGGAAATGTGCCTGTTCAAGGCAGAAACTTCCAACGACTCGAAAATGGCTTCGTATATTTCGAGAGCTTTTCTGTGGACCCCATTCGGGAGCAGCGGCGAAAGACATAGCGCTAATTTGCCCAGCACCTGTTCAGCCATGGGAATCCATGAGATCGAGTGTTTTTGGTCTGCGGGCACCGCCAATGCCTTCTGTAGACGCGCCAAAAACGCTATGTAGTCGGCCCACTCCTCGAGCGCCTCGAAGGACGCAAGCGCTTTTTCCACCAGCGCCAAAATCCGCTTGTCTCTGGGCGATAAATCAGACGGTGGCGTGGAGGCACCAAATCCGGGAATGGAGCGGAGAAAGCCGGAGCTGGCGGGGTCCATCTTTGCGGTTTTGTTATGTTTGCGGCTGATGGGGTGTTTGTGGGGGTGCCAACTCTGTTTTAGTAGCGCTTGACGTGTCTCTGGATCTATGTGGAGGGACACCCGTGCACCAGTGGAGAGAAGGTGGGGTGTTAGAGGGTGTTGGTATTAGAGAGGTATCATATTTTAGGTAGAGGTTGTGGTGTCTGCAATTTTGGAATATATCTGTTTTATATCTGTTTTTCTTCTACATGGTTGTTGTATAGTGGTGTGGCCCTATAGAAGTTAGGGCCGGCTGGGTGCGAGACGCATATATGGGTGCAATTTCAGCACATAGACTAGGGCGTGGCATTGATGAAGGTGTTTTTTTTTTAATTGACTGGTGATTGAAGATTTGAAGAATGGTTGAAAAATGGCGTCAAGGATTGCTTGAAGAATGGTTCCAAGGATGGTTTCAAGGATGGTTTAAGCACTGTGCTACACGTTCCACATTGGGTCTCTGTTTGGAGTCTAGAAATGATGATAAACCATCGAGTATTTCCCATTGTCGATATTCATCCAATACCTTTTTGATAAAGTCGGAAGGCTGGGAAGCCAGCGTCTACTGCCCAATCTAGCTGGCCATATTAGTTCTGGGTATCGTGCTCCTCCTAGAATCAGGAATACCAGACGTGGGATTCTCGGCTTCTTCATCCTTCTATAGTGGAAGACGACTATGACGGAGTTTAACAGAATCCAGAGAACGAAGAGGTCTTCGATCAGGACATCGCTTGAGTCTGCCCCAAATGCGTAAGGTCTAGAAGGGTTTTCTGCCTCCCCTTGGCCTGATATTCTACACCAGCAATCGTTGAAGCTCATACTGTATTTCTTATAGCACAGTACACGAGAGTGATCGTCGGGGAAACGTACCGCCCAGATTAGTAACAATCTCGGACCACGATGGTTTTGCCAAGGTGTTATATTATCACCGGCTCCCACTTTCCAATACATCAGAGCACCTGAACCCAAACCTGAAAAGAGACAGAATATTGTTTCTTAACACCGGCAATTCTTCTGAGACCATCTATTGCTCTACGATACCCATAGATCTCCACTCCCCACCTATACACTCTCCCCTCCTACTTATCGAGGACCAGCGAGATGAACTTGATCGCGTCCACCAACTCCTGCTCGTTGGTGCTGTGTGCAACGCCTCTGTACGTTCGGAAGTCCCAGTTCTTAAACCCTAATCCCTTATAGAAGGTGCTAGCGTCTTCGCCCACAGAGTACGGGATGATGGGGTCCTCGTCGCCGTGGCCCTGGAAGACGGGCGTGTCGAGATTGACACCCTGCGAGTTGTGGATTTCTTTGATCGTGTCCGGAATAGGGCAGAAACCAGAAAGTGCCACGAGCCCACCAATCTTCACGTCCAACAAGGACAACACGGCCATGGAGATCGCAGAGCCCTGCGAGAATCCACCAATGAGTATATTCTCCGGTGGGATGTTGAACTTTTCCATCTGCTCCGAGATCAATGCCTTGATGACCTCGCACGACTTGAGAAACCCCTCCTTGTCCTGTTTGGGCGACGTGCCCCCGAATTGGTAAATGTCAAACCAGCCCGGCATTCTGTAGCCGCCGTTAGCCGTAATGGGCATTTCCGGCGCATTGGGAAACACGAAATTGGTTTCGTCCTGTGACTTCAAGAGGCCCGTTTGCCGAATGACCTGTGGAAACCACGACCAGCCGTCACCGGAGTCGCCCAAGCCGTGGACAAAAATGATGGCGGACTTGGCTGTTTTGGACGCATGCACACGCACGCTGGAAATGGACATGGAGAGATGAGTAAATAGTATGGAAAAGATGGATGGAAAGTTATGGTTTTGCGGGTGCGGTAGCACTATGTCGCGCACTGCCCTGGTGGCCCTAATACTACTAAAGCTTGGAGTTTAGTGTGGGTTATAAGGGAAAAAAGAAAGAAAGATGGTTTTTGTTTTCAAGGTGAATCATGGCGTTAACGTTTTGAACATTCTGAAGTAGTTTTGGCAAGAATGTGGAAGATTGGCCATGTCTCAGTTAGGCTAGCTCCGGGAGAGCCGCAAGGACTGTTCAAATCCACGGGAATTCGTTAAAAATAAAAGAAACGGGGATTGGGCTAGATTTGGTTCTGGGAGATTTCAGATTCTTGACTTTTGTTGGAATAGAGGGGCGGGGGGATTTTTGTTGCCGGTTTCCATTTTGAAAAAGTGCACTCGGCAGTTAGTATTGTTAATAATTAAGAAGTGAGAGTGGACCAACCCTTTTTAACTGTCTCCTTTGAAAGTTTACCCTTTCTGCTCTTTTCAGCTAGCCACAAGGAAAAGCAAAAAACATAAAAACATAAAAACACGAAAACACAGTTTTTCCTACAAAGTTCGTCTGGTCATCTGAAACCGCTTGGGTGCAACTGCGATTATAGCCCGAGGTCCTGCTCAATACATGACGCACAACCGGCCAGACACACTTTAAAAAAAGCCAAGTTTCAGTTGTATAAGACCGCCATAGTAATATCTCAGAATTGAGAGCAGTGATCGGTAGAGAGCGGTGGTGGGTTTCAAGAAGGGTGCATTGGGGGTGCATGCTCGCCATGCTCAGATCTGGCGAACCGTATATCAGAAAGGGCATAGAAAAAAGGCGAGAAATGAGAATGGCTCTTGTCTATTCGCTATAGAGTAATTGTCTTGACGGTTTCTGGGCTTTCTGTTCGGGTAGCTGAAAGAAACGGTTACGGAAATCATATCACCCGGTGAACAGAGTCACATATATGGAGCTCTATCATGGTGGAGGAATATGAGTATGTACTGTCGAGGAGTGGTGAGACCACGGTTCACCCTTTTCGGTACTTGTTCATTCTCCCGGTCCCGTACAGAGACAGGGCTGGCATAGTTAGAGCACAGGATCTAGTATCATCGAATATGAAGCAGCCATAGTAAAACCCAATACAGAACGCAGCACCGTTCTTAATCGCAATTGTCCCACAACGACCCTGTCTACAATCCATTCCTGTCCTGGGACCACGGAGCACTGCTTGTGAAGATTACTGGCTGGGGCATCGGGACCGGATAGATACGGGTTGGATCTTATATTCTGGCTGTGCCGCAACATAATTGACCCAGTGTGGAACAGTGACATACTGCCAGGAATGGAATCGGAGGTCAAAGCCGGGGGCTTCAGACTTCTACTGTACTTCTTACTCCGCAAGGCAATGGTGCCGTTAGTCCTGCTTCACTACTAGACTTACCGGTGACGCAGATGGAAACCTCACAATAGCACTGGCTAGTTCATTTTGGTTTGACCTTCAGAACGCCCAAAGCCGGATCTGGTCTCCCTCCAAAGATACCCCAAACTGAACAGAATATCCACGGTTCTTACACCATTCACCTGTACTGTCGCATCGAACACACAAATTTAACCTACCCACTCTATAAATACACACATCTCCTACCTCTTTGCCTCGTCCTTCGCCCGCTTCACCGCCGTCTCGCCGTCCTCCGCCGCCCGCTTCTTGGCCGTCGCGTCCCCCGTGTTCACGGAGACCTCGTCGCTGGCAGCCACCTTCAACGTTCTCGCATTCTGCTTCTCGCCATTCACCACGCGGAAGTACGGCTGGCACCGCCAGTAGGGCACGTTCTTGTAGCGGCCCCCCCACGGCTGGGGCTCACTTTCGGTAATCACATCAACCTCCGCGATGTCCAGTCTTTTGTAGATTTCGCCCACTAGCTCCTCGACTCGCACCACGATGTCCTCCCACAGATCGAAGTCGGCGTGCACGCTGGTCTTGCCGATCACGGGCCGGAGCTCGGTGTGCACACGGAGAAACGCATGCAAAAGCTTGAAAAAGTGGGCCTTCATCGCCGTGCGCGACGCCTCGCCCGGACAGGTCTTGACGATCTCGAAGTACTCGCGGAGCATGCGGTCCACGCGTGCAAACTGCTTGTCGACGTCGTCGGTTTCTGTCCAGAACACGCCCGGGTTGTAGAGGTTGCCCTCGGCCGACATCACTGCGTCGCAGCCCACCTCGTCCGTGCACCGGGCCAAGTCGCCGGGGTAGAGGATGTTGCCGTTGGCGAAAAACACCTGGTGTGGCGGGAGGCTTTCGCGGAGGTGGCGCAAGATCTTCCAGTTGGCCAAGCCCGTGGCCTGGCCCTTCATCTCACGCGTGCGGCCGTGGATGGTGATGAACTGGGCGCCCGCATCAAGCACCATTTGCGCGTACTGCAAGCTCTTCTCCCAGTCGTCGTAGACCCTTATTTTGGCGGTCACGGGGCACTTGAGTTTCTCGTGGAGCCGGCGGATCAACTTGTGCACGAGCTCCCAGTCGTCCATCAAAAACGCCCCGTAGTTGCCCTTGCGGGCGATGCCCTGGGGACACCCCAAATTCAAGTCCACCGCGTCGCACTGGTCCTCCACAAGCTGCGCAGCCAGAAGCAAGTATTCCGGGTCGTTGGCGCAAAACTGCACCACCAAAGGGCGGTCCTTGGCGCGGTCGCCGTCCCACTGCGACCACATTTTGCGGCGGTAGTTTTCGTCCGTGGCGAAGAGTTTGGCGTGGAACATGGGCGTATAGCAGAGCTGGGCACCGTATCTGCGCAGAAGAATGCGCCATGCGAGCTCCAGCTGGTCGACCATGGGCGCCACGATGGTCTTCGGGGCTCCTATTGCGTTGTAGAGCTCGCGGCCGGCGAGCTTGGGCACAGTCATGTGTTTTTTTCCGAGAAGCAGGAGGAACTTGAGTATTTTGGAGGGGGATGGCGTGGGCCACTTTAGCGGAGATGCGATGCGAGAGACGTTTTTTCGCGTGTGGTTTCTTTTTGCGGCCGGCACGGTGTGCGATTCTGGTCGAATATACGAGTATCGTGGAAACCTGGGGAGGCTCTATCGTGATAACAGAGGGGGTCGTCAGCCTTTTTTAATAGCGGGGCAGCACATAATTGGGGTGTAGGGTCAGACGTAGCATGGTAATATCAACGCGTATGACAAGTATGTATAGACAAGTATGTTAGTGAGAAGTATGTATAGTGACAAGTGCGTATAGTGACAAGTGCGTATAGTGACAAGAGCGTAGCGAAAAGTACACATGGGGCGGTGGATAGGAGGGAGACGATGGAGTCAGGCGAAATGTGACTTGTTCTGCGATCTGGTTAGCAGTTTCATGAGGCAGCAGTAACTAGTACTTTCGTCAAAGGTAGACCAGATAACCGAACCATTGGGGCGTCATTGCGGCCAGTTTGGAAGCGTGAAATTGTGTTTACGAAGATGCCGGTTTTGGGCGTGTTCGATTGCACTTCGCCCAGTCTACGTGTGTAACCTATCCTACTCGTTCGCTTCCCCCATCTCATCTTCCTCTGGTGTGGATTTCCCACCTAATTTCGCTAAAGGCCCAATGAAATCTTCACCGTTGTCCGCTGCTGGGCCGTCTGTTCCCGGAACACACCTATAATGTATGGTAGGAGCAGTGGCCCATCGAATGTGTTACTGCCCACAATTCCATGTTCTTATCCTAATAGACCTCAAGATGACCAGCAGATTTCTGGCCCTTGAGGATGTCTATTCATATGCCTGGAACGTTTAGACCCAAAGAGAATGTAAAGACCAGAGTAGGGCCGTGGGCCACGGGAAAAATGTACGGCTAGCTAAAGGGCTAAAAAAAGTTACAGTCCATGAAAGTAGACATGAGATGCCACTTGCGGGTGCTCTGAGATCAACCCGTTATGATGCAGTGGGATACATACAGTTACTTCGAGTCCCTATGGGTAATACAGGAGGTACATGGGAAACAATAAAAAGTTGTAGTATGATGCAGCGATCAAAGGATGGTACGATGCAAGACAAAACGACGAAGAGACAACGGTAGAAGAGCGGTGGAAAGGCGCCATCACCGTTCCCCCACTCTCTGACCGGTACCGCTTCCTGTCCTACTGCGACCGAATATGCATTTGTTTATTAATAAACGATGATCAGAAGCTTCTAAGCTCCCTTACCACAACTGTTTGTCCAATACTGGCAGAATTAAATAATCACCACTCGGGCCTTTAACCAACCTCTACCACGTCACTCTCAACCCACTCATGTCTTGTTATTGGTGTCCATCGCCATATGCTTGAGTGCCTCTGCAAACCTCATGGCAAGCGGCCAAAGCGGCGCATCCGCCAAGATCCGCACACCAAGACCCAACGTGTGCGTCAGAAGCTTGCACTTTTTCACCAGTCTCACCTTCATGGCCTTGTCGCTGTCACGCACGGCCTCGACGTTCTTCTGAAATGCCTTGTCTTGAGTAAAATCAAAGACTCCGCCAGACTGCCTGTTCAAAAACTCCGAGTATGACGATTGCTCGTGGGAGCTCAAGGTGGTCTCGATGCTGCGGAGCATCTTCTCGCAGTTGAGCCAGAAAGCCCGTTCAGACACGCTGAGCGACTTGCCGTTTTCGATGGCCTCGAGCGTCTTGCCCAAAATCATCACCGAGATGAAAATAGCCGTCAAGAAGAACACGGGCGTACGCACAGAAGTCTGTTTCGCGTCGTCAACCACGGAAAGATTGTGGGTCCAGAGATCCAAGACGCTCAACGCGTGCTTGGATGCCTCTTTTAAGCCGTCTATGTCGCTGTCGAGACCTCCAAGTGACGCGCTCAACCCGCTCCAGTCTCGGTGGAGCACAGCCGTAGTCACGGGCGCGAAGTTCACACAGAGGCGGATCTTCGCAAGCAAGTGCAAGGGCAAAATCAACTTGAGCTGCGGCTTGCTGTTGAGGAGGCTCTCGTTCTGGTTGTTGATGATGATCGAGCCGCCATTGCGCACAAAGTACTCCTCCCACGACAAGAGCAAGTACTGGAGCTTGGGCATGTGGTCCACGCGCCAGGAAAAGGGGTCAAATTCAGCCATCTGCGAGGAACTGGTCAGGATCTGCTCGTGCACGTACATGAGAAGCGCCAACGACTTGTCCAAGGTGTTTCTAGGGTCGGTGAGCTGGCCGCCGTTCAACTGCTGTGCAAGTTCCAGCAAGCTCTGGTTGTCGCTGTTGTTGCTGACCTCCACTAACGTCTCGTTTTCGTGGTGTGCAAAATGGGCGTGCCATTCGCTGGCGTTGGCAGCCCTCCACAACTCTTCGTCACTGCTGTGGATGCCGCTTTTGATCTCGGACCCTTTCATCGGAAGTTCGCAGCCAAGGAGGATGCTCCGCACCACCTCCAACTCGTAGAACGTAAGAATCGTCCGTATTCTAGTCTGGGCCATGATAAAGTAGCCGAAATTGTTCTGCACGTTCGTGCGGTCGTTTGCATTGGTGATCGCCGGCGGAGGCACCAAGTACTGCTCGCAGCGGTTGTGGAAGTTAGTCGTTCGGATCAACCCCACCATTGACTTCAACTGGCGCGACGTGATTTCCACCATGTTTGGCTCGTTCAAGAACATCAGGATGAAGATGTGGAGCACGAGACACTGGTGCGCCATGATAGGTACCTTCTTCAGCTGCAACTTGTTGGGGGTCACCTCGTTCTCGAAAAACCGGTGTATATGGTACTTCGACAAGTTGAAAAGGAGAAGCGTGTTGGAGTCGTGGTAAGAGTAGAGCGCGCCGATCGAGCACATGGCTAAGATCATGGGGATGTTCTCGAAGTTGTCCACTATGGGGCTTTTCAACGTGGGCAAGTGGATGAACGAGAAGTACGTGTTGAACTCCGCCCCGTAGAGGTCCATGTACGCGTTCAAGTCTGCTCTGGGCGGGAAGTGGTCATCTGCCACATTGCTGGCCTCGACGATCCTCGCCCGCAACTCCTCGGTGATGAACTCGCTGGGCTCGCCAATGGTGAACTGCGCACGTGACGCCCGTGTCACCGCCAGCTTCTCCGCCTCGGCAAGGTCCACCCGGCTCTTCTGCCGCACCAAGTCGTCCTGTTTCATCTTGAAGAGCGAAAACACCTCGTCGCTCTGGAATTCATCCTTGACAAACGGCATGCCTTGGAATCCGGTGTTGGTAGACGCGCACGGGAGCTCGCTGGCAAGAGGAATGCCCTTGAACTGCTCGAGCCACGAGAGATCGTCGATGTCATTGGCGAACCCGATTTTCCTGCGTTTCGCATTACCCTGGTTTTCGGGGCCGTCGGAGGGAGCGGGCGCCAGCTGCGCCTCGTGCTCCAGCAAGAACAAGATGTCCTGGGTCAACTGCGTGAAGCCTGTGCCGTAGTTGATTTTGGAGATATTGTCTTGGACATCTCCGTGAACATCTTCGTTGATGTTTCCGCTCATATTGATATCGCCTCCCTGGAGCGGGTCTTCGATAGGAAAGTCGAAGTCCATCGGAATCGTGCCCGGAATGTGGTGCGGGTGGTTTGGGTTCTGGAACTGGTGGTTGATGTGAGGAGTTTCCGCGAGAAACGCGGCTGCCAAGTGCGATTCTGAGGGAATTGTGTTGAGGCTCATTTTGAACCCCGAGCCCATTTTCTGCTTGCCAGAACCGTCAGAAGTCGCTAGCAGGTCGGCGGTCACGTGAGGCGAGACCCGCGGCGCGTCGGTGAAGTTGAAGTTGCACCAGTCCAAGTCGCCCTCGTGCAAATCCGTGTGTAGATTCGCGTTTAAGTCCGGCACCAGGAGCGCGTGCAAGTCTAGGTCCAGCTGGGTGAAATGGGTGGGCGCCGGCACGTGTCCGGGCGGCATGTGGTGGTTGCGGATCGTCAACGCGTCCTGGAGGTTTGTGTAGGAGAGTCCCGGAACAGCGGAGAACGACGCGTGCCGTGTGGTGGAGAGGTGCGGTTTTCCTTGGAGGTGGAGGGTTTTGAGGTCGAGTGAGCTCTTGAACTCGAGCTGGTCGTTCAAGAACGCCTGGCGTGCTTTCTCTTTCAGCAGTTTCTTTTCCTTAAGGTCTGGCGAATCGCCCGTAAGGGGCGACGGTTGCTGCGTATAATCGGTCACAATGTTGTGGTTTTGGAGCATTTCCAAATCGGAAAAGCTCAGACTGGCCCCGTGCATGCCCGACACCGACGGTGTGTTATGGTACAGGTTCGTGTTGGGCGACGGAATTACGCCTGCCGTTTTCGAGAGCGCTGCGACGGAATTTAGCATGTGTCCACCGTTTTCTGCAAACCCATCAAGCGGGGGGTTGGTCGGCGGCGAGTCGTGCGGCGTCAGCTCCACCAGGTCCGAGTACGGGAGGTCGAACAGGTCCGGAAGGGGTGCCTTGGCGCGCGTGTTGTTGCGTAAAATGATGACGTTTTCGTTCGTCGGGGTGCCTGCGGCGTCGGGCTCCGCGGGCTGGCTGAGCGTGGCGGGTAACAGCCCTCTGCGTGCCACCAGGAAGATGTTCAGGTGAAGCTTCTGCTGGTGCCGGAGCACCAAGTCGCGGCGTGCAAAACAGCGTCCGCATACGGCACACTGGTACGGTTTTTCGTTGGTGTGTGCTCGCTCGTGGCGCTTCAAGTGCTCGAGGCGCGCAAAGCCACGGGTACAGATGCCACAGAGGTGTGGGCGGGGTTTATCTGTGCGGATCTGGAGTGATTTCTTGGGGATTGGTTGTGTGGATCCGCCGGCGGACAGCACGGACAGGCTGCGCTTGTGTTCGGGGGACGCAGTCATGTGTGGAGGAGAAGGGGTTTTGTGTCGCCTGGCGTGTTTTGTGTAGCGTCGTCTAGCGTGTAATGTAGCGTGTAATGTAGCTTTGTGTAGCGTTCGGTGTTGCTCCTTGTAGGCTATTTCTCATCCGCCAAACGGTGGTGGGACGGCGGCGAAATGTAGGGGACGGCGGCTAATGCGTAGGGATCGCCGGAGTGTATTTCGGCGTCTATGCTCAGAACTCTCAAAAGCACGATGTGATGCTGGGCTGTTTCGCTGGTCTTTTGTGGCGCTTTTTCTTTAGACTTTTCGGTGCTAGCTGGTCACGCGTGACAAATGCGGCACAGAGGGAGCCAGGGTTTCAGTGGGCCGTTTCAGGCAGATGCAAGATGAATAAATAAAGGCCTTCACAGACAACCTGAGGGCGGGTGTTTCCAGATATGGTGGTCAGCGTGCAAGAAAGGCGGTGGACGTGGAAGGAATATATTGGTGAGAAAGTCCGAGCCAGGCGTTGAGTCCGGGGAAAAGAAAAAAAAAGTACGTGCACACGTGTGCACTCCCGCACCAGGCATGGACGCTTTTGGAAGCGCGTGTCTGCAGGGCGTGCACATGGCCGATCCAGGTACGGGAAGGAGTGTTCCAGATGAGGCGGGGAAGAGGGCCACGTAGATGTGGGGACATGAAGGGGGCCATAGTTAGTGCTGATAGAAGTCTATAAATATCTTTTTATTGGAGTTGCCATCTGTTTACGTTGTGTAAATCTCTATTGGCTACCGTCCGGTTCCGGCACCTGCGCTGCGTATGTGTGTGCACGCCTGCCCCACCGCGTCAGATCTCATCTTACGCTTTAGGTCCCCTTTCGGTCGTCACGTGACCCGGGGAGACCAGCAAAAGCACAGCATGAACATCCACGATGCCCGAAGGCGTACCACCTAACCACAGCCTCGCAACTCCTACTGTGCACCAGGCTTCCCCAGGCTCGCACGCTCACCTGTGCAGTGCTACAGCCGGCGTTGCTGCGCGGAGCTATATGCAGGTCCACACGTTCGTATATGGTCACTCGCAGCCAAAAAAGATGCGCTGCGACTTGCGGAATGTCTGGGCGAGCAATGGCCCAAACAATTTTTGTTGAGCGAATTGTCGTATGGGGCAAGAGGGGAAAGAGGGAGGGATCAAATTCGAAACGGGTTTTTATTGCTGCTACATGCCGCTGTATTCTGGTTTCGCCTGCCAGCTTTTATTTTTTTCTGTGTCTTGCGCACATTTTTGGGGGTGTGGTGTAGTGTCGCCCGTGCCAGAGTCCGGTAGGAGGAGCCGCATAACCCTGGCGAATAAGGTATTCAGTGCTAAAAAAAAGTGTGTTTGTTCTATATACCAGATATCTCGCCATGGGTGACGTTATCAGGACCACCCTTCGTGGTCTTGGCACCGAAGGTTTCTTAAATGGCGGGTTTCTTTGGTGGTTATTGGACAGAGTAGAGCCCAGGGTAGCAACTTCCTTCGTTTATTTCCGCATTGGGCAAAGCGAGCCCTGCGTGACTACGGAGGATCGCCCAGCACGCTCAGTGGTGGAGCCGGCTTTATCCAATTGACGTGGCCGTTCTGAAGGGTGCCGAATAAGGGGCACATTGCTATGTTCTCTTACTACGTGAGAGGGCACTAATATGGGCCTTGCCAGGTCTTCGCAAATGACCGGAGTTGGCTCACGGCTGGGCCGTTTCACAGGAAGAGCGTCTGTTCGACCACCGGTGGCAAGATCCAGTAGTGATTTGGTAGAGGAATATGGTGAAATATGGCAGCTAGTAGCCCTCCAAGCCGTAGTGGTCAAGTCACGTGACCTCGCCCATCCGGTCCAGTAATTTTAAATGGCCAGATCGTTTAGGCCCGAGTTTGAGCTGGCTGTGCCAGCACAGCATTCCTTGTATTGGTAGAATGTTGCATTTTCGCTTTTCGCTCAACTCCGAAGTCCGAAAGATGACTGGTGTCGCGAGCGAAAAACCGCAACGTTACATATGAACCATGCGACTGGCTTTAGACGACCCGCTTCGAGCAGTTCGTGGCGCGTCGTGGCGAGTGCTAGTGTCTAGAGAAAGTGGAAAAACCGCTGACTGTAGTAGTGGATGTTACATTTACATGGTTCCACATGTGCTTGTAGTTGCTCATGGCCGTAAGAAGCCAAACTGCAACGGTCTTGCCTTGAATGTCGCATTTCAATCGAGCCTATACATCACCAGATTTCTGTTCAGAAGAAATCAAGAACGTTGAGGAAGATGTCTCGATTGCGCAGGTGTGCGCTCACTACAGAAACACGGTAGCGTTTCGCAAGACGCCCGTGGATTGGACGCCTACGTGGATGGACGATTTGATAGTATCCACCTTCAGGCTAGACAGCCAAAAGATATGGTGGAGCAGCTGGAGGCATAGTACACGGAATGGTAAGTGTAAATCACCCAACTGTGGTTTTCCACAAATGAAAGATAGCCACGTTGAAACGAGGGCGCTCAGCTCAGGTCAGCCCTGTGTTGTTCGATGTATCGTTAATTCATTGGGATGTCGAGCCACATTGGGTGTTTCGCGGGCTCTATGGAAAGACTGAGATTGTCTCCTCCAACAAGCAAGACGCATTTCTTATGCAATCAGCATCTTCTCGGGATATGTATTATATATATTACAAAATTCGACTGTACATTTAGACGAACATTTCAGGTCAACCTCGGTGAACCAGTCTGTAGCGACATATACAACTGCCGACGATCTTTAACTAGGATGTCATTGACCGTTTTCACCTTTTTCTTTATAGCGTGTATAATCATGATCTCTGTTCGACCGTGCTGAATCGTCGACATCTATACAGTGGTGGCACACCCAGTTGACTGGAAAAAACGCTTGGTAATCCCGCTCCCACGGGTGCAAGCTAAATGTACCCTTCTCGCAAACCATTCTTCCTTTACTCACAGAAGAGTTGGAACTTCCAGAAGTGCAACTTTCAGCACCTGCTCACCCACATCATCTGCATTGGTTCAAACTGCCGCATGCAAAGCTTTTCTCTCTGCTTCCGCCACCTGCAAGATCAATCGGTCCAAACTGCGGGTTGCCCTCGCCGCCTGCTCTAGAAATTCTGACTTTAAAACTGCACTGGGACTCTCCAACCCGCTGAACTCTTGCAGCAACACTCTTAAGCTGCGGTAGAGACTTATAACAGTGCGTGCGTACCCGGGGACTTGAGGATCGAGGTTTCCGTCAACGCCACATACAACGATAGCCCTGATGTTGATTTTAATCACCTGGTACACGATGTCATGGCCCGGCACATCGCTGGCGGTGTAAGTTTCTAGCTTTTTTGTGGCCTCCACGATATACTGGAACAGCCTGAACACGTGTTCCAATGATTGCGTTTTGTCGGCAAATGTCACTTCCGAAAGTGACCGCACCACTTCGTAAAACTGTTGCCGTATTTTGCTCACCTTGGCTTCGAAACGGTGCCGATCGAAAGTGGAGTCATCCACGAGAGTCTTGATGTATGCGAGGATCGACTGCAATTGACGATACGCTTTCGAGACTACCACTTTGTCGAGTTCCGTCTGCATTGTGTATAAGTCCTGGCAGAAAGCAACATCTGCGGCTGGCTCTCCAATACACCGGAGGACTTCTTCCGGAATTTGGCTGCTGAGAATTAGGGTTGAAACCATCAAAATTAGGAATGTTCGTGCTGGAGTCATAAATAGCGTGAATCCGAATCCACGCAGCATACTCCTTTGGGTCCAAGTACTTATATATCCGGTATGCCTAATATAATGGCATTGGCAGTTCGAGCCAACAGCCAGAAACTGGAATCGTGGGCTGGCTTGCGCCTTGTATTGTGTATGGCACTGTTTTTTCCAGCATGATTATGTCTAGGAAAAGCTGGAAAAGCTGGAGTTCCAACCATTGTTTAGAAAGAGAATCCAGGTTGAACCGTAGATTCAGTGATCCGGACAAAAACCGGCATAGTACCGAGATGGAGGCCATGTATCATACAGTGAGCTTCTTGCAGGATATGACTGAACTTTCCGAGCCAGATAAACCCACAAAATGGAGCATCGACTCTAGAATCTTCACGTACTTCTACTGCACTAGCATTATGGCCCCATTCCACAGATACTAACGCTAAGCCCCATTTTTTCATGGGAATTCCGGCACTTTCATCATTCACCCGATCCTCAATACTCTGTGAAAACAGGTTGCCAAAGCATAACCTTGATACTTATCGTGTCCCAGACCTCTGGGTCACGTGCGCAGCGCTCACGGAACCTCCAACGTTCACTTAGCACTTGTAGTCCAAAGTCAATGTCGATATTGTTCACCACTGGGGCCACGGTGACGTTCCGCTCGCTCGTGGACAAGGTGACCAGCCCGGAATTCCTCGAATTTCTTGAAAATTGCGGCTTTTCTACGGTTGCGCTCCAGTACGGAAACGAGACCAATCCCACCTCCAAGGCGAACATCAGCAAGGAGTACTTCAGCGCCAAACTCGCGGAAAAAAACGTGGTCGGCCATTTTGGGTTCGATCTTGTCAACGAGACCAACGACAAGACCGTCACGACCTTCAGAAATGCCCACCTCACCTTCCAAGTGTTTGCCTTTTCGCACGATATCAGCCAGTACATTGCATGCTCCGACCTTGTAGTTTCCCACGCTGGCACGGGGTCTATTTTGGACACGCTCCGGTTGAAAAAACCCTTGATAGTCGTGACCAACGACTCTCTTATGGATGGCCACCAGACGGAAATCGCAGCGCGTTTCGAGGCGGAGAATTACTTGGTGAAGGTGAGTGAAGAGGAGATGGCCGCAGGCAAGTTGCAGCAGAAAATCCAGGAGTGGAAAAACGGCCACTTGACGTTTGCCGTGCTCGCAGACCCGCCGGCGGGGGTGTTGGCGCACGTGATCTCCGGCGAAGTAGAGAAGATACAACGGTGAAGAAATGAAGAAAAACAGAATCGAGCATATGGTTGGTTTTGGTGTGGTTGCCTCACTGCAACGGGTGAGCAACGACAGAGCGGTATACCATTGCGGTTCGAAAGAACGTCAGAAACGGAGAAGTGAAGGGAATCTACAGTTTGACGGCCAGAATCACGAAGGTTAAAGGTGGACATTGGCTGGGTTCAGTTTCCATATTGCCTCACGTGCTTGGCCACGCTGTACACAGGTCTCTTAGGCTGGGCTTTGACTGATACAAACAACCCAGTGTCCTAGCCAGAAAAGGAAAAAGAAGACTATAAGACACAAAATGGAATCTCTGATCCAAGCTTCGTATTTTTTTTCCTGAATATTGCGCAACGGGTTCTGTCCTTGACCTCAGTTAATATGCAAGAAGCCAAGCTAGTAATACCAGAAATGCCCATTCTACAGCACGGAAACAAGCACATTGTAGCCAGTAGATTCATCACACAATCCGACGCCAGGCACCAAAATTGACCCCAAAGTGGCGCTCGAGCTATGCCCAAAAAGACGTGCGATACCCATAACCACTACCACCACTGCGCGCAGCCCACCTGACAAATACTCCACGATACTAAGTACCATCTGCCCAATCTCCTCCACCCAGTATGTACCCATACAGAACGATCCCCATTCAGCACACGCGCCGCCGCAGACGCCCCCGGCTCTTCACCAAGGATATAGAGACGCTTCTCTACAGCATGGGTGACGGTCCAGTTTCACTAGATTCCACCGTCAATTGCTTGGAGGACTGCCTTGTGGAATACCTCACCGATCTTTCCCACGAGTCGCTCCAGTTTGCACGCCTGCACGGAAGGTCCCGAATCAAGGTGGACGACGTGCCATTTGCCCTCAGGAACGATCCGCTGAAGTTGGGCCGCATGAACTATATTCGGGAACAGCTCGCCAAGATCGAAAACGCCAAGAAACTCTACGACACCAACAACGTCAACGAGAAGGAGTTGTTTGCGGGCGAGGACGAGGACGAGGAAAACGACGGCCCTCGGCCCAAGAAGGCCAAGAAGAAAGAGCGCAGAAAGAAGAAGACAGAGGAGCACTCCGACAGCGAGTAAGGATTCGTGTGTGGGTTTTGTGACTGTGAGGGTACCAGTGGGAGTGTCAGGGGGTGGAATCTTTACGTCTTGTGCGTATAAAGGATGTACGTACGGTTATTGATGTGTCTCATGTTCGACAAAGGAAGACAGCAACACCCAGTGATCCATGGGATATATCCCAGCGTCCAAAGGAAACCCGAGCCTACTGGTGCACTCAATGCTCTATGGAACTATCTTAATGGGACTTGAGTGTTTTGCGTCTTCTATGGGCTAGATTGGGTAAATATGTCACGGTTCCTGACATGCGGATGCCTTCCTGTGGATTCAATATGAGCCAGATCAGGATGCCTCATACACCACGTGACTCTCCGTTACTGCCTACGAACGCTTGTGAGACGTCCCATGACTTCATCCACTATCGCATTGGCCTACCCCACTGAATCAGTATACCTAGCCGACCGGCCTATCTTATGGTGAGGGTAAGTTGGAGCCGATCTAACGTAGTGCACTATGAGTATCTACCCAGGACACTAAGCACAATCAGTCAGTGCCTCGGTGTCAAGCCAGTGCCTAACATGGAGGTCGTACCCAGTGCATTTCACTCCAGCACGAATACGTCTCTTAGTGGGTTGTTCCACCTGTCGAAGTCGGACTTTGAAAAGGAAGATTGTGCAAAGAATTGAGACGACAATACCCTCAATTTTCCAAACTAGTCGTTTAGTAGACCGAGACGAGGCTCAGACTTATATGTATACATATATATATGCATATTGCCCTAGATTGGACCATCATTCCACAGCAGTTCGTATTACTATTATTTGTCGGTGTTCGCTTCATTTACTGAGCACCTAACAGCCGATTCAAACTGTAACTGGTAAATTGTTTTTTTACCCATTGTGGTATCTGTTACCGGTGGGGGGCAAGAATCATTCCTTAGACCAAATGTTGCTTTGCAGGTAACGTTTTTGCTTCATATCAGACGAATAGTCCTGTGCTTCAAAAAGCGTCTTTCGTCAATTTATTTCTTCCGGTTTGTTCCTCATATATGCCAAATTGGCTCCACCACTGAAGTAGTAGTCATGCTGGGTCCGATTACTCATTCGATGTATGTAATTAGCGATCGTTAGACCGCTTTAGGTATGACGAGATAATTCGGATATATACTAAAGTGCACGAATAAGCATAGAAACTGTGGCCATTTTATAGTTATGATGAGTACCCACCACAGTGCTCTCCACAAAGAGTTCCTAAGCACCCACGGGACAGTGCCCACATCTTACTTATCTATATACACTAATCGTCCGCCACATCAACGTTCTGCACGGCCGTGCCCCGCACGTACTTCTCCATCTTGATCTGCTCTGTGATTCCGTGGAGAATGGTGCGTGCCGTCAAGATGCCTCTGGCTAGAAGAATGGCCGCAACCACAGCATAGCGGGCATACATCTCCATTTGAGCGTCAAGCCCGTAGATGGACGCGTACGCCTTGTGCACCAAAATGATTGCCATACTTGCTGCAAGTTTGTCGAGCCCGGCTTTCCACACCCACGCCCTCACGCCGTCCAATTCGGGCATTCCCGAGAAAAGAGTCGTGAAAATGGGCAACACCGTCAAAAGCGCCATGAGCGAGTGCATGACAAACCCGGCCCACGTGAACTCAAAGGTGAACTGGTCTTGCGCAATGCTCACCACAGAGGTGCCAAATAGTTGGGCCTCCATGTGCAACACGTACGAAAGATGCATTTCCCAGAAAAACCACACTTGCACAGAAATCAACGCAGATCTGCCCATAAACGCGCGGAAATTCTCTGCTGGCTCTGCCCACCGTCTTCTCTGTTCAGCGGCGAAGTTCACCATGGCCGATCCCTCTGGACCAGAATCAAGCAATAGAAGTAGGACCAACTGTGCCAACAAACCCACACAGAGAGAGTCGACGTCCGCTAAAGACCAGTCGAAGCTTTCGCTGAGTTTCACCTCTGCTCCGAGAACAGTCGCAGCAAACTCCGTGGCAATTACCCAGGCCCGGAAAATCGGTCTTCCGACAAGGAGCGCAATCGTCAGCAACACCACGAAAATAAGAGCACCAAAGACAGAGATCATGCACACCAACGCTAGACACCGGAGCCTCATATTAGGAGGGCTGTACACTACAGTATATGTGTCCTCGCATATGACGTCGGCGTCCCACCAGTCGGTGTCGTCCTCGTAAGTCTCCCTACTGGGTGCAAGAAGCTGGTCTGATTTCGTCACTGGCACGAACAACTCGCGCAAAAACCTGCGTGAGTTGTCGTCGCTGCTTGGGGCCCGAATATAGGAACCATTCGGTACGAAACAGGCCGTGATTGCGGGGTCATCTTTGAAGATCTGCATCGCCTCGGAGTAACTCACGGGCCTGGAATAGTCCGGCTGGCCAAGTTTTAGGAAGCTGTCGAGAGCTGATCTGTAGACCACGTGACCTCGCTCTTGTGGCACTGGCGACCCGAGAATAAAGTGTGAGAGCCGAAGCTTGTGACAGAGAACCGCAAACGACCGTTTCCAGAAGAGTCTGCAGTACTTGGTGATCACGGGCTCCGCCTTGAAGAAGATCACCGCGGTAATGAACGCAAACAGGAATGAGAAATACGAAAATTGCCTGATGGGAAGCAATGCTCCTTTGGTCCCTGGCGGATTGACCAATAGACGGATGCCCCACGTGACCAGCCCGATTCCGAGAACCACAAAGGCACTGTAGACTTTGGCACTTAGTAAAATGCGCAGCATTTGGAGGAAGAACGGTTTCACCACTGCATCGTGGATAAGCCTGGCATTGGGGTCCTCGGGGCTCTTGATGAAATAGAGCACACCGGGACGTAAAATGTGGTTTCTGGTCATGCTCACAAACAACGCTATGCAGAACATGTAGCCGGTGCCCCACATCCAGTAAAGCACGAACCGAATAAGCACTTTCTGGGTCAACGCGTGAGCAGAAGTGAAGAAAATCTGGTACACAGTCCCCGCGTCGGACGGGCGGGTCAAGTCTGCGATGAGCAAAGGTGCAAGACAGAAATCAAGGAGCCAGCCGCAGTAGATGGGGAAAAGCATGATCTCAATGGCAAAGATCGCAAACACCTTGGCCGTGGCCGTGATCTGGAACAACACCTTGTACATTCTTCTGGAGGTGCCTGTGACGGGATTCCTGCCTAGGATTAGTGCGGTCATGAGCTGGTTTATGGCGAAACAGACCACCGAATACCCAATGGCAAGAAACACGAAACGAGCCACGTAGTTGGGCGGTTCTGTCCTGTCAAGTGCGGTCACGTCCATTACAACCTTTACCACGGGAGCAACCAAGTGCTGGGATACAATGGTGCAGAGTGGGGCCATGTACGGGAGACTGGCATACTTTGAAGCAACCTGGAGCACCAAGTTTTGCACATTTTTCACGGGCAAAAACGCAAGCACCGGCGCCAAAAACACCCCGTGCACGCCCATGAGCACGTAGGAAAGCACCAACGCCACAAAACTGCCGAGAATGTGCGGAAGAAAGTAGACGAGGAAAAGAAGGAGGAGGGCGGCCGAGTCCACCAAAAACATGAGCTGGATCGGCGTCGCAAGCAGGAGCCGGAGGCCCATGATTTCGAAAATGTTTCCGTTGTTGTTGGCGGCCTCGGCCACGGCCATTTCGTCTTCCTCGATGTTGCGTCTGCGCTCGAGCTCCTCGGGCGTCTCGTCCTCGGAGTCGTCGAGCTCGAGCGCGCGGTGCCCGTCCCTAACATGGAGGTCATCCGCCACGGCCCTGACATGGACGTCGTGGTCCGCGATGTTGTCGTACAAGCGGCCCATGTCCTCGTCGTCCTCGTCGTCCGCGTAGAGGTCGGGCGGATTGTGGTTTTGCGCCATGTTGTCGAAGTCACGTGACCCCGGGCTTGCTGCGTGTGTCTCGTCGGCTTCTTCATTGGGGGCCTCTCGTTCTAGAAGGCCCTGGAAGAGCTCGTCGAACTGGCCGTTGTCGAGGGCCTCTCGTAAATTGGTGCCTGGAAATGGCGCGTGTGCGTCCTGCTGGATATACTCGAGTGCACGCGTCGCGACAGAGTCTCTAACTTCGCTGTTTTCGTCGCTTGCCGGCCCATTTTCTGCACCAGTTTGAGTGCCGTTTTCCGGCCCATTCTCGCCAAGACTCTCGCGGCGGTTTGCGAGCATCAGCCCGAGCAAATCTGCCAACTTCGTCTTGGGCTCCTTTCCGATATGGCGCAAAAGCAGCTTCGTGTATCCCTCCTCGCGCACCACCCACTCGTGCTCAATGAAAATCACGAAGAGCACCACCACAAACGCCACCACCTGGAGCGTGCCGCTGAGGAAGGTGTTGTAGAAAAACGTCCATAGTTTTTCTGCGGCGGTGGCCTCGGGGCTGGAGAATAAATGGCCATTTCTGGTCCTGGAGTAGGCGCCATACGCCATGACATGGAGGAGCGAGAAACTGGGCGACGGCATTTTGCCGTCCACCGCATACGTGCACAAACGGCCCACGAATTTCCAGTAGATGGGGATCTGGCACACGCAAATGAGGTACAACGCGGCGGAAATGTGCTTGATGACGGAGTCGTGCGCCAGCACCAAAAGCTTGCGGAAGATCTCCCGGGCCGGCATTGTTTTTGGCATTTCGGGGTCGTATAGCGTCACAAACCGGTACGGCGTGTTGCAGATGTCGCATCGTTTGGCCTTGTTGTTCAGGTGCTCGAGCCACTCGAGAAGACACTCCTGGTGGATGTATTTGATCAGGCCACGGCACTGGCATGGGTGGATTAGCGGCTGTGTGGGCGTGGCCTCGACGCGGCAAAT
Organism: Metschnikowia kunwiensis; assembly: GCA_030583255.1. Taxonomy (NCBI): domain Eukaryota; kingdom Fungi; phylum Ascomycota; class Pichiomycetes; order Serinales; family Metschnikowiaceae; genus Metschnikowia; species Metschnikowia kunwiensis. The sequence goes on from JAJMHQ010000008.1 coordinate 308,086, forward strand.
ACGGCACGTGTGTTCGGTGTCGGACATTGTGAGGCTCAGGATAAGACGGGCGAGGTCGAGATATTCGGGGCCGTGAGCCGTGTTTTGGACTGTGGAGTAATTTGTTAGCGTGCTAGGGTGGGATAGCAGCACCAGTAGACCAGGTTAAGCTAGCAGTATTAGGCGCAGCGATAATGAAACTACGCGGTAATTGCCTTAGTGTTTCTAATCTTTTTCTCGTTTCTCCCCAGTAGATCAGTTACGGATTCCAACCGCAAGTGTAGAGTAGGAGAGTATGGTAGGTGCTTTTCATGGGCCACATCCGCACCGTGGTCCCGCACAGCACTGCATTTAGTGGTGCGGAGGATGAGAACATGCCAGAACACCCTAACTTGAAAGTACTCAGAGAGTAGTGGGGAAGACATAGAAGAAGAGAGGAAAGATTATTGATTGATCATTTAATTTCATTTCCTTTTTTTTACCGGCTTTTTGCTTCCCGTGGCATGTGAATAGTGCACACAACCCAGTAGCTGTCGTGTCTACTTAAGTAAGGCTACATATTCCTAAAAAAACAATACACCACACGCTATTCATGATCTTTGTCATTCACGCTTTTTCTAAACTTCTATGTTTTGTATTCTCTCAGCCGGGGGCCGTCACCTCGCTCAGTTCGCGATCGCCTCGGCCTTTTCCTCCTCTACAACCTGCTGCGCCTTGATCTCAGGCTCAACCGCAGCCGCAGGCTCCTGCTCTTTGGCCTCTGGCCCGTCGATTGTTTCCGCAATGTTAGCGTCCGCAACCGCCTTCTCTTTCCCTGTGGTGGCCTCGTCGAAGAGCTCACCTTGAGGGAGCTCCTCGGGAACAACCTTGTCGCCGAACGGCCACTCCCCACCGTGTGTTTCTGCCGCTGGAGCCTCCTCATGGACATCCTTGCTTGAAGTAAGCAACCTCTGCTCGATCTCCACAGCAACAGGCGTCTCCTTGGCCTCGTTGACCACGTTAGCGGCCGTGGACGACTTGACCGCCTCGGTTTGCGAGCTCAAGAGGAAGTCCTCGTACTGTTTGGGCGTGTCAAAGAACTGCTGGCAGTCGAAGTCCCAGCTGGAGACAATCTTCGAGCTGAGACACTGGCCCTTGGTCCACTGGGTGCCGGAAATCAATGGCGACAACGTGTTGTACGCAACCACAGAAACTGCCAAAAACGCGACCAAAAGACCGTACGCAGGCTTGCTATACTTCTGCGACAGCGTCACCAAGAGATCAAAGAAGTGGCCAAGCCCCAAAATGGCAAAGTACTGTGCGGGCAAGTAGTGGTGCAAGAAAAGCTGTCTGCCCATGATGAAGAACGGCACATAGTGGATGACCCAGCCGGCAAAGTACGTGAACATCTGGTAGTTGTAGTTGAAGGTGGCCTTCTTGGTGGACACCACAGAGCCGGCCTGCCACTTTACGAGCGTGATAGCCACGTGCACAAGGAAGCCAAACAAGCACGCCGACGCAGCCCACCACACCACCGGGTTGCCGATGAAGTACACTTGCGCGTGGTTCTTGTTCCAGTAGTTGATTCCGCGCAACAAAAGCGGCCACTCGTGCGGGTCCAGCTGCCAGTTGTGGTGCGATGTCAAGCCGTTGTTGATGCTCCACATGACCCGGTGGGACTCAAGGAACTTCTGGAAAAAGCCCAACTTCGGGTACGACACTTCGTCTTTTTCGTTGAACTTGCCGTTGGTGTTGGTCTCGATGTACCAGTGGGTCAACGGGCGTGCACCCTGGCCGGCGGCGGTCACTTCTTGTTGGCCAAAGCCCCACTCCTCGGGCAACTTGACGTCGCTGGAAAACAAGTAGTGGCCAGACATGGCGTGTCTCAACCGGAAAACGGACTCGATCGCGCGGACCTCGTCCCTGGCGTGCGCTGCGGTTTTATGTTTCACAATCTCCACGATCCAGTCGTCATTGGCATCGCCTCCAAAGCCTTCGTAGCCGTAGGAAGACACCTCCTTCTGCCAGTCGCGATCGGAAACAGGCGGTTTTTCGTCGTGCGAGTGCAATCTCAACGACGTCTTAACGTGCTTCAAGCGCACCTTGTCGCCGTTTTTGATCGGTACAAACGTGTCCGGGATCGACGCATTGTAGGGCTCGATCAACCAGTCGTTGTTGGCATCCAAGTGTGGGTACAAAGTCACCTGCTGCTGCTTGGACCCGGCCGGGTAGTAGTGTTTGTGCAGGTGCAAGTAGCCACCTCTGGTGTTGATGTGGCGGAGTGTGACCACGGAGCCGTAGCCGACGGGGCCAAGGGTCGTGTGTGGCACACTCGAACCTACCAACCCCGCCTTGAATGCGCTCGACATGAACGCAGACCCGTCGCCCTCGTTGGCCAAGATGCTGAAGTGCACGCTAAAAAAGGCCAAGTACAAAGTAAGGGGGACCCCGAGGAGAAGCAGCGCCCGGGCGGCGGCATGCTTCCAGATCACGTGACTTGGCACCTGCAAGTCGCCCACCAACATCCACATGTGCAACACACACAAAACGCCGGTCCAGGCAATCGTAAAAAGACCGACCCATTTCAGCGAGAACGCCAAGCCCAATGAGATCGCGCACGAGAGGAGCAGGCGGTACCACGCGAGCGAAAAGGGTTGTTGCACCTCGAATTTCTTGAACGCGTATATCGCCGAAGCCACAAAGAAAATCAAAGGCGAGTCAAGGAGGATATACTTGGAGATGGTCACAAACAGGTTCTCCACAAGGAGACACGCGGCCGTCACAAACGCGACCACGGGACGGACGCCCGAGGCGCGTAACGTCAAGTAACAGAGAAATACAGTCACAAGTCCCAACAGGGCAGCAAAGTATCGCATCAACACGTAGGGCACATCTGCGGGGTAGACGTCGCCGATGTTGGTGAAGGCAAAGGAGCCGTCAAAACCCCCCAAGGAGGACACGGCGGCAAAAAGCATCTTTGCCAAGGGGGGGTGCACGTCCATGAAGAACTGGCCCAAGACGTACTTTTTCGAGAAGCCGCCGAAATGGACCTCGTCGAAAACAACGGAGTTCGGTACGGAAATGTTCCGCAAACGAACGAAAATGCCCGCCACGAGCAAAACAGCCAAGAACGGCCACTCCTGGCGGGTAACGGTGCGTTTTTTGGTGACACTAACTGGCACCTCTGTCAGAAGGTATGGTCTCATGGAGCCCTGGCCAAAACTGGGTGCGGCCACGGGATCGAGGTCCAAAAGCGTGCATTTTTCCACTGGCGTGCCGGCGCCGGCTTTCAGCGCTGGTTTCCTGGCCATTTTCGGGAGCTGGTGCAAAAAAAGTGGGTGGTAGAAAGGTGTATTGGGTGGAAAAGTGGTGCGAACGAGGAAAGATCTTGACGTGTCGCGGGCCTAGAGTCGCGGAGGACACGTCAGAGGAGGCGTGCGGTGAGCAGGTGGGAAAGGATGGTAAATTGGGGCATTAGGCGGTGGGAAGGAAATTTTCGAAAGAAAAAGAGCGGTTTGTGTCTGTGTGAGTTTTCGGAAGAACGATAGGTATTTTTTACTATTGTTTTTGTCTGTTTTGGTGGTTTTCGAGTGGCCTAATTTGGGTCTATTACATGTGCGGTTCCGCACGGGGCCGAAAAGGTGGGGAGGGTGAAAGTGGGAAGGAATGTTTTTATTGAGTTAGAGAAAGTGGCTCGAGAAAGTGGCTAGGGAATGGTGGCCAATGGTGTGCTGATCTTACTAATTGAGCCAGCATGCTACATCTTCGTGTTGTCGTTGGTACCTGCTCGTGGCTGGCCGGGCCGGTTTATTACCCTCACAGTGGATGTGACCTGAAAAAGGCAAAAAGGTAAAAAAAAATAAAGAAAAAGCCAGTCTTGACCTCAGAGTTAGATAAAATTCCAGTTTCTTTTTATCTTATTTCACGCACGGCTCTGAGTGCTCCTTGGTGTGCTGGTTTGTAGATGTCTAGTCTGGTAGGCTTGGCCACTGGAGCGATACTTCTCAGTCCCCGTGGATCTGTGCTAGCCCTAGATATGAAAAAATACCCTAACTTAGACGTTATCGTAACTCGAACATGAACATCTTCTAGATCGCTCAAATTCTCTGCCCTATTTTCCATGTCTCAGAAGTTCGATAACTGCCTCCCTCACCCAATATTCCATAGTGCTATAAAACACCAACATCCACCACGCCTCTTTTTTCTTCGTCTCCCGATTTTCTCTACTCATTCTTCCCTCGACTCCCGCCCCCTTTTCCCCTCCAACTCCCCTCTCTTTCTCCCCAATTCCTTCCTGTTCCCTCCAGCTGGCGGAATTTCGCGGCCCCAGACGTGCGGCCCCAGGCCACAGGCCCCATGTTGTGCCAAACGCGTCGCCGCCGGCCCTGCAAGCGAGCTAAATCTGGGGCCCGTGCCGCGACCCAAATACGGGCCGGCCCCAAGCGAGGCCGGAATAGAGGCCCAGCAAAGTCCGCCAAATACGGACCAAACTGCCAGATCTTCGTGATTTTGTTTTTGGAACACCTCTCCTTAAACAACCTCTCTTTTCCTTTTTGTTTCCGCCTTTTTTGCCCTCTGCCGTAGATGCCCTTATTCCACCGAGACATGGTGACAGCTGAGATGCATCACCTGCACTACTCATCACTTTTTTTCATATATTCATATCTTGCATCTACTCCACACATGTGGCCAGGAAAGAAGAACGTGGGCCCGCAGTTGACGTACGGCGTCAATGGCTCGCCCGTGGTGTCGCCTGGACCCACCTCCTCAACCACGGAAAAGTTCCGTCTACGGTTCCCTCGACTATTGAACCTGGGCCCTGAGCTCCACCAGATCCACAATTCTACCGTCTGGGTCTCGCCGAAATACGAAGCAAACCCCGCCAAACTACGACATTCCCACGGTGCAGCACTGGCAAACCTCTATGAGGAATTTGCCGCTCCCACTCTGCTTTTGGACGCCGTTGACGGCGAGGCTAGACCTCTCCATGAACCTCAGGCACACGACCCATCTAGGGGTCCGCTTAGTGCCACTTTTTTGCTCGGAACCGGGGCGTATTCCGAACCCATAATAATAAAAGGGAAGCCCTACCATCCTAAAGCGAAAACAAGCATGATTTCCGTGCGCTGCCATGCTTTTGCCAGTGATCCATATACACTCAAAGTCGTGCCCATGGTGCCCAAGAACCGGAACTTCCTCCACACAAAAACACCCAAGCTCTCCAGAAAAGCCGTATTTGGTGTTCCCGACACCCACAAGTACTTCGCGGAATGCGTCTTTCCCTTCCAGATCCAACAAATAGAGGTTTGTCGTGACCATAAATTGCTCGCGGTGCGGGGCCTCCAGCACATCGCCTTTGTCGCCATAGACTGGCAAAACCAGCCCGGAAAAAAGGGCCTCGAACTACTAAAGGCATTCACAATCCTCCACCAAAACGCTGAGCTACTACACATGGCGACCACGCGCGACAGGTTTGTTATCGTCGACTCAGAAGGTACGTATTTAGTGTACTCGTTCTGGCTACGAGACCACTGGGAGTACGAGCAAATCCACACGGGCAAATTGCCCAAGTACGACCCCACCGACGGGTCCAATTGGAGGCGGCTCTGCTGGCCACCCGCGTCCGACAGCTTCTACTATTTCTCGCGGAAAAGCGCATCCAAAATCGACTACAAAGCGTCGTCCACGCAGAAACTCATAACTTTCCACGTGTGGTCCCGGGCACAGGACTTTGCGCTTTTTGGCCGGGATCTCTTTCTCTTGACGTCGCAAGAAATCATCTGGGTGCACATCTTACCAGACGGCAGTTTTACGAGAAAGATCTCGTGGAAACACTACCTAGATGACCAGGATGTTACACTAAAACTCTCAGCATGCCACTGCGAAGTGGACGATTTGTATGTGTGCCTCGTCTATTCCGAACTGTCGCCCGTTGTTTTGAGCTTCACTTTTGCAATCAGAGACGGGATGCCGTGCAGTCTCAGAGACCCATACATACTTCCGACGCAGAGTCCACGGCGGATGTTCTTGTCGATTTTCGAATCTCCTCGTCCGGACAACGACTCTATCTGGCACGTGCTGCAAATGGACCCCAATTATTGCCTGACACTCACGAGCTACTGCAAGCTGGAAGACCGTGCATTCAGAAACGATAGAACTGAGCCTAAACCGGCAGAAGCTGTACCGACCGCTGCACCCTGGAAATTGGGGGTCGACATGTCGAGGAACGTGTTCCGATTTCTCGTCCGAAGCTTCGAGCAGGCGCCTCAAAGAGAGAGCCAGAAAATGGTGGAGGATGTGCCTCTGAATCTGCAAAACCTGCAACATCCACTAAATCAAAGTCTGCAAAATCTGCAAGCCAACCTGGCTCCTGGATTGGACCCCCCAGAAGAAACACCCCAGTGCGATCTCGTGCAAGACTACGCGTTCGAGCTTGGCACGGATATCAAGGCGTTTTTCGAGCCCGAACACGACAGCCAGCTTCTGCTCACTTTACTAGCGCACCGTTCGCTCACAGACATCGCCGAAAACGTGCCCTTTGGAATCACCGACTTCGCCGAGCTCGAGTCCATGTTGGCCCAGCTTGCTCGGTTTTACGAATCGCAGGGCGTGGCACTTCTTCCCTTCGATCACCAGTGCTTGCAAGGCTGCGATCTCGGAGCCTCGCCTCAAAACGGCTCTATCAAGCAAATCCCTCAGGTTTTGGAAAAGTATGCTGGTACGGGCAAATCAGAGGCTGCAGTGGCTCTCATGGCCAGTTTGGTAAAGGCACACGGCGACTTTCTCCCAGAGTTCTCGGACTGTTTGGGGGACGAAATCAACGGTTTTCCGGAACCGCTATTGGAGATGATCGACGAATGGAAAATCGATCTTCCGTCTTCTGCGCAAAACGGCACAAAGACACCCTCCAGACCAGCCATGAAGGTCAATGGAGGAAGAAAAAACGGGCTTCTTCGTCGGGCACTCACGCAGAATTCGCAACTCATGGCCGACTCCCAGGACCACAGCCAAAACGGCCAGGCTTCACAGCTATTTGTATCGCAGGATGACGAAGATCTGGAAATACCATTTTTACAGGTTCCGAATACCCAGGAGGTGTTTCCAGATATATCGCTGTCTCCTCCAGGGCTTGTTGTGGCGACAGAGGAATCTGTGAAGAGTCCGGAGAGGAGACAGAAACCGGAAAGAATCCCGAAAACGCAGAAAAGTCCAGCAGCCATCCAGAGCCAACGAAACACACAGTCCATTGGGAGCAGCCAGCCAGAAACTCGGGCAAACAGCCAAAAAGTTCCAAGCAGCCAGACCCCGTCAAACAGCCAAAAGGCATCACAATCCATCAAACGGCCGGGGACCCAGCCCACGGGCAAAAAGAAAAAGAAGGTCAAAGGCGGTTTTGCATAAGTCTGTTTCCACACTACGTCATACGCGTCTACTATTGCATTTTTGTTTTCAAATGACGACTAATCACACGGCTATTGCCACTACTGTACCATCATCTTGCATTGCTCTCGCATCTACACCCACTACAGACCCTTTGAAGGGTTTGAACACTGTAATCTCAAATATGCATTAATGAACGCTATTGTAAGACTAACGTAGACCAGGGAAGATTACTTCGAAGGGTCGTCCTCGAATCTCAAGTCCCAACCAATCTTCTCTCCCAATACTGGGAGCGCCTTGGCCACGGACTGGACGTCCTTGTCGCCTCTACCGGACACATTAATAATGATGTGCTGGTCTGGGCTCATGGTCTTGGCGAGTCTGAGAGCACCGAAGATGGCGTGCGAGGACTCCAACGCGGGGATGATACCCTCCAACTGCGACAACAAGCGGAAACCTTCCAAAGCCTCGGCGTCGGTCACGGCAACGAAATCCGCTCTTCCAGTAGCCTTCCAGTACGCCAACTCGGGTCCAACACCTGGGTAGTCCAAGCCCGCGGATACAGAGTGGGTGTCGTGCACCTGACCATCACTGTCTTGCAAAACAAACGTTCTCACACCGTGGAACACACCGGGGATGCCGGCGGTCAACGTGGCGGAGTGGCGTTCAGTGTCCAAGCCATCTCCACCAGCCTCAACACCCAACATCTTGACCGAGGTGTCGTGTTCAAATGGCGAGAACAAACCGGTCGAGTTCGAGCCTCCACCAACACACGCAACGATGGCATCGGGCAAGCGGCCGTTGTTCAACTCCTTGAACTGCTCCTTGGCCTCCTGGCCAATGACACTCTGGAAAGTTCTCACGAGGGTTGGGTAAGGGTGTGGGCCGATCGCAGATCCCACAACGTAGTGGGTAGTTTCCAAGTTGGACACCCAGTATCTGAACGCTTCCGAGGTGGCGTCTCTCAAGGTGGCAGTACCGTTGGTGACAGCGACCACCTTGGCGCCCAAGATTCTCATTCTGAACACGTTCAAAGCTTGGCGCTGCACGTCCTCAGCACCCATAAACACGCAACATTCCATGCCGAATTTGGCGCACGCGGTCGCAGTGGCCACACCGTGTTGGCCGGCACCGGTCTCGGCGATGATTCTCTTCTTACCCAATCTCTTGGCGATCAACACTTGTGCCAACGCGTTGTTGATCTTGTGCGAGCCCGTGTGGTTCAAGTCCTCTCTCTTCAACCAGATCTGGGCACCGCCTGCGTGCTCGGTCAACCGCTCGGCCTTGTGGAAACTGGAAGGTCTGCCGATGTACGAGTACAACGACTTGAACTCTTTCCAGAACTCTGGGTCGGCGGTGGCGCTCTCAAATCCCTTCTCTAACTCAGCCAAACACGTGTGCATGGCCTCGGGCACGTACTGGCCACCAAAGTCACCGAATCTGGGGTTGTACTTGTGGGTCTCCTCCACAAGAGCCTTAGGTGCCTCGTGCGTGGCAGGAGCCTCGTACTCTTTGTATGCTGGAGGCGCAATCGGCGTGTACTCCTCGCCCAAGATGGACTTGACGAAGTTACGAGCAATGGCCTTTCTCTGGCCCGGCTCGGAGTCGCCCAAAAGCGTGATGATCTTGGAGCCAATGACCACACCGTCTGCGGCCTGGCCCACGGTCAAAAAGTGCTCTCTGTTTGAGACACCAAACCCTACAGCCAAGGGGGTGTCGCCAGCAAACTTGCGCACACGGGCGCACAAGGCAGCAATACCCGCCGACACTTCTGTGGTGGCACCGGTGGTGCCCATACGCGAAACCACGTAGATGAACGAGTCGGCGATTCTGCCCAACGTCTCCAAGCGAGCGTCGGACGTGGCAGGCGCCACCAAAGGCACGTACGAAAGGCCGTACTTCGAGCACGTGGTTCTAAATTTTATGGCCTCCTCGGGAGGCAAGTCCACGACAATGTAGCCGTTGGCGCCCGCCTTGGCGGAGTCCTCGATCATCTTCTCCTCGCCGTACTTCATGATCGGGTTGTAGTAGCCCATCAAAATAATGGGCACGTCCACGCCCAGTTTTCTGGCCAACGACACCAACTCAAGGCATTTCTTCACAGTGATGCCGTTTTTCAACGCCACGTTGTTGGCGGCCTGGATGGTGGGGCCGTCGGCGATCGGGTCCGAGAACGGAATGCCCAATTCAATCACGTCCACACCCCCTTCTTGCATGCCTTGCAAAATGGGCACGGTGTCCTCAATGGTAGGGTACCCGGCGGTAATGAAGTTGACGAGGGCGTTTCTGCCTTCGGCCTTGCACCTTTGGAAAGTCTCTCTCAAAACCTTCGACATTTTTGTATTTCTTGGTCTCTTTCTGGATCTGTCGAAGCGGTGGAAATTTTGGGTTGTGGATGCGAAGTCCAGTTGCCTCTGAATATATATGGAAATCTCGAGGTTGAAAAGCTGGAGTTGCGCGCTGTGTGCACGCATGGCTATGAGTCAGTTCAGGGTAACCCTTCATTTGCAGCCCCTATCACCACGGCGCAGGCGGGGCCTTTTTCGGGAATGAGGGGGGTTCTGCGACTGTGTTCAGTTTCTGCGGCTGGGTTTCGATTTTGGGTTTTCAAAAAGGGCGGGCGGTCGTTTTTAGTGCTGCCTTTAGATGTAATTACTGGACCTTAGCAAAGCTTGCTGGGTGCGCACCTTTGGTCAGCGAAAGAGAGTGCGACTAGCCAAGGTCACTCGCCACGAATTCCATACTCAAACGGGTACTGTAGTGACCAACTTCGCTGAAACAAATCTTGGTGGATACTGGAAACATTTTTCGTCCTGCCTAGCAAAAGCAGAGCACCGTTTCGGCGCCATGGGCCCGTACAGACCGCCACATGCACATTGTGCTCGCGGTCTCTCAGCATATTCGTAGAAAACTTATGTGAAGCTATAGTATCTCTTGGCTCTCTTCGCAGATAATCATCAAGCAGGTCTACCTTTGTGTATTTTTGCTTTGTTCATCTATCACTGGCGGCCTCGTATCGCCTAGGGCTAAGTTGCTAAAGGTACGTTGTTAGAGCCTTGTACAAACCTTGAAATGTAGAGTAGCATTCTACCCAAAACTCGTGATATATGTGGTACACGGCGATGGAAACCCGATTGCAGCTGTAAGGCAGATACTACGGATGTACCATACTTGGGCCCCCAAATACGTCCTTCGGTGTTATCGAGAGATCGAGCTCAAGGACTCGGAAAGAGCTGTCTGTTCTTCTACAAGTGCTAATGTGGCACACCTTTCCATACTGACGTCAGGCTAGCCTTCTTCATCTTTCCGACAACTTTCGAGGGAAAGTCGAACCTTCTCCTCAACTTTACTGTATCCCCAGCTCAGACACTTATTACACCTTTTTCAGCGAGTTTATGTAAAGTGGCTTATATACACCCCTCGTATACGCCATCACATATTGCAGGACTTAGGCTACGCCGTGGCATCAGTGTTCGATTGCGTCACGGCATTATTTCGTTATTTGTATTGCTAAGGAAATACTATAATTGTCTACTCCAAATCCCTTCATTTTCTGGATTGAACACGAGCTGTTGTGCAGCCACTAATATACTATGCACCACACCGTTCATACAAATCCAATTTCACAACTTGGCCCAATGGCCACGTATACTACCCATATAATACCATCGATCATAATACCATATACACCTATAATAATTACTCATAACCTAAGAGATGTGCTCGCACGTGACCGTTCCCACCGTGCTATCTCTCGCGACACTGCTCGAAACCCGTAAGCGCATAATTAATCGTTTGCCCCAAAGGCCAGTATGCGCCTCTGGGCCGTCGACCGTCATCTCCTAGAAGAAAAGGGACACCGCAAGGCCCATTGCGTAGCTCTCGCAAACAATGAACGCAATGAGGAAATGGAGGTTCACGGGGTAGTGCTTGTGGGTCAAGAGAGCACCGCAGTTGAACACCAAAAAGCCGGCCAAGGACGCAAAAAACAACCACAAGTTGCTCAAGCACCACGCCCGAAGTGGGAAGTTTATCGTCACGATATACCCAAAAAGCAAGGGTCCAATGGTCATGGCTAGGCCAAGAAAAACAGCTTCGCGAACCAGAATTTGCTGCAGCTCCGGATGTTCCGGATACTCCGGGCCCAGATTTTGGCAGCAGATCTGCTCCTCGGTGGCATAGGGGGATGTGTATTTTTCCAACGGGTAGTCGCTGTAAGCAGGTGGATCGGCGGGTAGGTTTCTGTACGACATCGTGACAGATTTTGCCTTTTTGGGAAGAGTAGTGGCTGGAGTATTTCTGGATAATGGGGGCATGTCGCACCATATATGATGAGGTTCCAGGCAGGACTAAGACGAGATGACTAATGCATTACAGAGGCTTGTGCAGTGGAACTGATTCTGGTTGGTTTCTGTGCTGGAGTTGTGTGTTTCTGAGTCAGCGCAGAAGTTTTGTTTTGGGTTTCTTGAATTTTGGGGTGAATGTTGATATCAATGCAGGTGTGCTAGATTGGAGTAGCATATGCAACCACTAAGGTATGCATGAAGTGGTAATCTTGGAGATGGACACGAAAATATCAAAAACAAGACAGGGTGAAAATGATCCAGCTTTTGCAGAACCTGAGATGGTTTCTGTAGTAAGAAAGAGTCAGCTCCATTTTTTTGTTTAAAAAGTGGTGGTTTCAGTTTTGGTATTGGGTGCGAAGTAGTTGCGAAAATGACAACGAATGATAAGAAATATTGGTTTCCCGTGAGAGATTGTAATTCAAGTTCAAATATGACAACTTCATTCCATCCAGAACAAGAGCCACAATTACTGACACCTTTTTTGGGGCTCGCCTCCGACTTCCGTAGCAAATGCAAAGAGGTGCAAGAGAGGTAATGGGTGTGGCAAAAGGTGGTTCACAGCGGAGCAGTTCTGTCGCCTATTGCCAAAAGTGGTTCACCCAGTGAAGCCTTTCAGCCAGCCTTTCCATCATATCCCATCATTCTACTGGGCGTGAGCAGCTTAGTGTCCTTCAGGAATGTCCAGCGAAGTCTTGCGGCCGACTCTTCCCCCACAAAAACTCGAATTCCACCGCTCTTCCAACCATTTGTTGTCAGAGACTAATGGCCAGACCTCACAAAAAAAAATTCACAAAAAACAGACTCCAATTCAAATCCTCAGTCGACTAATGGTGGACTGCACTTGAGATCGTAACCTGTGGCTGCAGCACCTGTATTTCGCAACCGCAACTTGATCCACAGTTTTCAGCCAGATCATGATTTAAGGCACGCAAGAACGGATTGCCACCATGTGTGCAAACTTGAGTTTCCACTCTCTCCTGCGCTGAGAAATTCTCCAAATTGTCAAAAAAATGGGGTTTTTGCTGATTCTCAAAGGCTTGGTGAGCTCACCGAGTCTGGCGAATGAACGTTTACTTCCTTCCTCAGTAAGGTACTACCAAGGAAGCGACGACCTGACCGAAGAAGTCGATAAAGCAAAAGATAGCAACGTGACTGTCGTGTCCCAGGTGTCTGACGAGCCGTACATAGATTTGACGGTGCACGTGACCCCCGCCGAATTACAGCGCAGGCAAACGTCAATAACCTTCAAAGTCCGGAAGTTCTTATGGGACGGCACCGGGAAGCACCCCAAAGAACAGAAATACCTTTTGAAGTTGGACGGCTTCCTCTTGTCGTCGGCCATGCTCGGCTACTTCATCAAAAGCTTGAACCAGTCCAACATCTCCACGGCATACATCAACGGCATGAACGAATACTACGACATGCAGAACAACCAGTACAACTATGTGGTCACGCTTTGGACCATCGGGTATATTTTTGGCCAAATTCCTTCGAACCTCATTCTCCACCGAGTTTCCGCCAGATACTATCTAGGTGGGCTAGAGATCATGTGGTCGGTGCTCACGTTATTGTCGGTAGCCTGCAGAAACCTCCCTTCACTTTACGCTGTGAGATTCTTCCTAGGGCTCTTTGAATCGGGCTATTTTCCAGGAATGGAGTACCTCCTTGGGAGCAACTACTCAGCAGCAGAGATTTCCAGCAGAGGTGCGTTCTTCGCTGTAGCGGGCAATATGGCTTCGCTAATCTCCGGACCATTACAGCTTGCACTTTTGAAGAGATTCGAGAATTCCACCATCGAGCCCTTCAAATGGTTATTTGTAGTGGACGCCTTGATTTCTTTTCCGGTGGGGCTTTACACCATGCTTGTTGGACCTAATACGCCCAGCACTACAGATGCGTTCTATTTCACTGAGGAGGACAGGCTAGTGGGCCTCGAAAGACGCAGATTGATAGGTGCGCAGTTGAGCACCCGGGAAGCGTACACGTGGAAGAAAATCCAGTCTTTTTTCGGCTCATGGCACATCTATGTCTTTCCCCTCCTCTTCATGGCGTACAACAATTCCTGCAGCGCATGGGGCCAGCCAGCGTTTTCCGTATGGATGAAAAATGTATTGAGACTCACACCGGAACAGTATAATGTGTATCCGTCATTTTACACTGCTGCGTCCATAGTGGTGACGTTGTCTTTGGCGTACTCCCACAATTTCATTGGAGGCGGGAAGAACCACCTCTACATTTTGGGATTCTTTTTCCCCGTCTTGATCGGGTGTGTGCTTTTGGCCATCTACGATATTCCCGTATGGCTCCACTGGCTCAGTTATGCCCTTGTGGGAATCCCACCGTCATTTGGCCAACCGTTCATTTTCTCGTGGGTCAATCGCCTACTTTTTGACGACGATATGAAGAGAAACTTTCTTGTAGTCACCACCAACACTTTGGCATATGTCACAAGAGCATGGGTGCCGATTTTCGTGTGGAACACCAGGGACCAGCCACGGTATTTTGCAGGGTTTACATACACTGCAATCCTCTGTGTATTTGGCGTGGTCATGACTGTTGTAGCTTGGAGGTTTTCGGAGCGAGACGAGGCACGGAAACGACGCAGCAGCCATATTCTGATATAGTCATCGTGTGATTCGTTCGTGTATTGGTGGGAGTGACTGGAGGATGCTCGTGTATCACGAGCCTAGAAGCTGTTTGAATCAATGCTATTTCTTCGCGAGGCGAGGTTGTGCAGACGCTTTCAAACTGTAAATCAGGGTGATAAACATGGTCTGTCGTGCTTGCTCAATGCGAGTCCATCCAGATCAAATTGTGCAAGATTTCCTGTCATTTGATGTGTTTTACAGCGAGCAGTAAATCAGCAGCGTTTCCGGTCTCGCTGGATGACCCAACCTTAAAGCGGTGAACCAACAGTACATCAAATTGAGTCCGTTAGTGGGTTTCGGAAACAGCTGAAAAAGCAGAGACAACGTAGTATTCTGCGGAACTCTTGCAGGTCAAGTGTAGACAAGTTTCAACACGCAGGTTGTCTTCGACCGACGATGAATTATTGGGAAGTTCCATGATGTTTGTGCCCGTTCTGGAATTCGTAGCTGTCTTTTCATCCACGCTGTGCGTTGTAGTTGAACAACTGGAGCCCTCTTGGTCGTCTTCCAGGTTTCCATACTTGCGCATTCTCCCCGTTTTTGCCCCTTTCGTCAGAAGCATCAGTTGCGAAGACAAATTGTCACAGGCGATGGTGTGTTAAGGCTCGAAGCTATGTGGTCATCTTGGCCATTTCGCTCTCAAGACCGGCATTCACGACCAGGAGATCAAGGAGTTCTGACCTAGTGGGTTATGGGAAGGCTAGCCTGGGTTTCTGCTAGCTGTATCCTCAGCAGGAAGTTGCTTGCGCATCCACATAAAACAAACAAACCGATCTAGTATCCTCCCCGACACCCTGTTCCGGCTTCCACACTCATCACCACAGGTGCGGCTTGCGGACTTCGTTGGCGTATCGCTCTCTTGGTCAGAAGTTCGAAATGGTCACAGTCTTCCGGGGCACTAGTATCTCAATTCCTAATGTATCCTGGCTGGCCAGTTACAGAAGAGGCTCCACTCTCGTCGATAGAAACCATGGACAAGACACGGCCCAAGGCACCCCCAGGCATACCCGTGCAACGGTTCACTCACCCTACCTGAATTCTCCTTGTTCTTGTTCCGCAAGGTTTCTCGTGACGACAAGGTCCGAAGCCGCCGTCCATCTCCGTATGGCTTGATCTCAGAATCCTCGGTCTGTTCCCAGCCCTCCTCTCGGAATTCTCCCCACTTCTCAGAATTCAGCCCTCATCTAAGAATCCCAGCGCTCCTCTTCCCACCACAGTGGAACCCGCCGGAAATAAGACTGCTGAGTTATACTGGGTATGGAAATCCGATTCAAGCCAAATGTAGCGAAACGATAGCTGGGAGGGCTGCTGAGAAGGTTACAAGATATTAACTTGGGAAATATGCCCAACTAATCCATGGTAGTAGGACTATGGCAATGCAATAGAGGCACTTCTGAGGCTGATTGGAGGTTTGGCATTTCATACCATGGCAGTTCCAGTCAATCGTATCTCAGTCCTCGACGTCCCCACCGATTCCCCGACAGTTCCCCGACCAATTTCGCTAGTCCGTACTAGTTTTAACAATGCACTAAGGTCGCACCCACCCAAGGCCGCACCCAACCTAAAACCGTTCCAAGCCTAAAACAGTATCTAGCCTAAGGTCGCACCTAGCCTTCCTTCATAATATACAACGTTGTTTTTCGCAGCTATTGCAGCCGTGCGCCGCCTGACGTCTCGTTTGCCGTCGCCTGGTGCGGCTCTGTCTGCGCAGGCCTATCTACAAGCCTACTGAAAAGTTAAAGGTATCCAAACACAGATCCATTGTTCCCCGAACAGAACCAATTCAAACCTACGTCACTCGCTTATACCAGTCGTTTTTCTGCATAATGGTCCCCGTGCCGCCTCCGCAGTGTGGGCCTCTGGCGCTCTGGCTGCCGCTCATACACACTAACGAAAACGCATTCAACCCATGTTTTCTAGTGCTGGTGGTGCTCTTTTGGGGCACGCTTTTTGGCGCGTTGGCGTCCAGGCACCTTCTCCAGTGCATAGGGAAGAAGAGCCACGGCTCGTTGGCTCCGAAAAACACCGGCCTTTTGCACTGGTTGCGGTGCTTCTTGGTGCTTCTCCACACTTTGTGCATGGCCCGGCTTCTCTGGTCGGTTTCCGTGGTGGAGCGCTTTGGCGATTATAAACTCATATCGTTTTTCGTGTTGACGCTCGTGTCGCTATTGATAGTGGCTCCCTTGCATGTTATCGAAACCACCCGATCGATAATTCCACTGGCAATATTGCTAGTGTTTTGGCCGGGTATGGCCATAATCGACTTGATGGTGTGGTTCCAGGACCTGTACACACACTGGCCGGTCTTCCTTTTCGAAGCAGCTCCGTTTTGGGAGTTTCTGGCGCTCGCCCTGGCACTACTAGTGTTTTACCTAGAGTCGTCCAGATCGACCTGGACTCCTTCTCACCTGTACCTTCTCCACTACCGGCAATCGCACCCCTCGGGGCTCGACAGGCCGCCCAACTTCTTGGAGAAAATCACGTTTTCTTGGATGAACCCACTAGTTACCAACTCCTACAAAAACCAGACCGTGAAGCACGAGGACCTTCCAGACGCACCCGACCACATCACCACAAAGAACTATACCGAGCAGCTCGAAAAGCACCTCGATCTGACGTCGCTGGAGAAATCCACTGCTGACATTTGCGTTGCCATTATTAGGGCCTTTGGACCAGTGGCCACTGTTTCTTTCATGTACGAGGCCGGCGACTCGCTCCTTGCATTTGTGCAGCCGCAGCTTTTGAGATTACTTATTTTGTTTATGGGGGATAAGATCAAAGATCCACTGCAGCCCGTGCTCCGTGGGTTTTTACTATGTTTGGGCATGTTTGGCGTCACGATTTTGCAGACCGTTTTCAACAACCAGTACGTGTTGAAGGTGTTGGAGGTGGGTCTCGGGTGCCGTGCGTCGTTGACGTCGTTGATATTCCAGAAATCAATCCGTCTTTCTGCGCATTCGAGGTCGGAAAGATCGTCCGGAGACGTGGTCAATCTCGTGTCCATCGATGCACCCCGAGTCCAGACCTGTGCACAGGAAATCAGCACGTTGATTATTGCACCCACGGAGTTGGTTTTGAGTATCTGGTCTCTATACAATCTCTTAGGGAGATCGGCCTTTGCAGGGCTCTTTGTCATGATTGTGTTCGTCCCAATCAACACGTTTTTCGTGCGGTATCTGAAGAAATTGAACAAGGTGCAGATGAAGCTCAAAGACAACAGGAACAGAATCACCAACGAGATTCTCGTGTCGATGAAGTCGATCAAGCTTTACTCGTGGGAGGCCCCTATGTTAGAGCGTCTTTTCGAGGCCAGAAACGACAAGGAATTGAGGAACTCCAGGAAAATTCGCATCGTCAACCAGTGCGGCAACTTGATCTGGACCACGATGCCGTTTTTGGTGTCGTTTCTGACGTTTGCCATTTTCGCCTTGGTGGAAAAACGCCCGCTCACATCTGAAATCGTGTTTCCTGCTTTGACGTTGTTGAACATCTTGTCGCGGCCCATTCTCCTGTTCCCTTCGGTGATTACTTATATTACTGAAGCTGCGGTGGCTTTGGAAAGAATCTCCGCCTTTTTGTCTGCTCCCGAAGTGGACCCGAGATTGATTGAAGTTGGAAGTGCCGCGGATGGTGATCCTCTCGATATTCTGAACACGTCTTTCGTTTGGCAGAAACCGAAAATAGCCGAAATCACCGAAGAAACCGAATTCTCTGCGTTTAAGTACGCGTTGCAGGGCATCGATTTGGTCGTCCGGAAGGGAGAATTTGTCTGCGTGGTGGGCAGAGTCGGTGCTGGAAAATCGTCGTTTTTGTCTGCGATTCTCGGCCAGCTCGATGCCGTAGATGCTCTTTATCCGTCCACATCACCAAGATCCGTGAAGGTCAATGGAACAGTGGGCTACTGCTCGCAAAACCCGTGGATCATGAACGCTTCCG
Organism: Metschnikowia kunwiensis; assembly: GCA_030583255.1. NCBI lineage: Eukaryota > Fungi > Ascomycota > Pichiomycetes > Serinales > Metschnikowiaceae > Metschnikowia > Metschnikowia kunwiensis. Next base: position 326,354 of record JAJMHQ010000008.1, read on the forward strand.
TCAAAGAGAACATTACCTTTGGCCACAAGCTTGACGAGGACTACTACCAACAAACCATTGAGGCCTGCCAACTTTCGCCCGATTTCCTGATCTTACCTGACGGCGACAAAACACAGGTAGGCGAAAAGGGAATCTCTTTGTCTGGCGGCCAAAAAGCCAGGTTGTCTCTTGCACGTGCCGTGTACCTGCGTGCAGACATCTACCTTCTAGACGACATTTTGAGTGCTGTGGACAGCCATGTTGGCAAAAACATCACCTCCAAGGTTCTCACCCACGGTGGTCTCCTCTCAGGCAAAACGGTAATTTTTGCCACTAACAGCATACCTGTGTTGGAGCACGCGGACAGAATCTACTTGTTGGAGCGGGGCAAGATCACCGAGCAAGGTCGCTTCGAAGAAGTCAGACTGGGAAACTCGCACCCGCAGCTTAACCGTCTTGTTTCCGAATATGGAAACTATTCCTCTTCCTCTCAAACACCCGAATCTGAAGATGCCGATGTACCTATTCTGAAACCGGAATTGAACCTGCGGAAAGCAAGCTTGGCGCCATTTGAGTGGGACCCTTTTAAGAAGAAGGCGACGCGGAAAACGGGCGCCACGTTGGAGGTTTCCGCGAAAGGCAGCGTGAAAAGAGGCGTTTACATCGACTATATCAAGGCATGCTCGGTCTCTGGAATGTTGCTCTGGCTGGGGTTGTTTATGGTAGCCACCGTGGCCTCAATCTCGACCAACTACTGGCTCAAGAAGTGGTCGGAAAGAAACTCCGACATTGGCGATAACGGCCAGGCACTTCATTTCATTGCAATATATGCGCTTTTGGGATTCAGCACGAGTGTTCTCAACTTGTCTAAGGGTGTGGTGTTCTTTGTTTTCATGAGTATCCGAGGCGGGCGCAATATCCATGATCGCATGGCAAAACGGCTTATGAAAGCGCCAATGAATTTCTTCGAGAGGACGCCCGTGGGCAGAATCATGAACAGATTTAGCAACGACATTAACAAGGTTGACAGTGCTCTTCCCAGGTCATTGAATGTATATATGGGGTCGCTTTTGAGTACGGTTTCTACGATTGTCGTTGTCGCGTTAGCATTGCCTGTTTACCTCGTTGTTGTGGTCTTCTTGGGCTTCATCTACGGCTACTACCAGAAGTACTACATCTCTGTGCAAAGGGAGTTGAAGCGGTTGGTGTCTATTTCGCGATCTCCCATTTTCGCCCACTTCCAGGAAAGTTTGAACGGTGTTGAGACCATCCGGGCGTATCGCCAGGAAGACCGGTTCAATTTCATCAACAATGCAAACGTCGATTTTAACATGCGGACGTTGTTCATGCTACGGTCCATCAACAGATGGCTCTCTGTGCGGTTGCAGTTTATCGGCTCACTTGTGATCTGGAGCTCGTCCACATTGCTTATTTACAAGTCCACTACCGCCTCTCCGATTGGTGCTGGCATGGCGGGATTTGTCATGAGCTACGCGCTTCAAGTCACGGACACATTTAAGAAAATGGTGCGAATGTCCGCTGAAGTCGAGGCCAACATTGTGTCGGTGGAGAGATGTCTAGAGTACTGCGAGCTTCCAACCGAAGAAGACGAAACAACCGCATTTGTGGAGCCTCCAGCAGGGTGGCCGCATCACGGTGCAATTGACATCACCAATTACTCTGCCCGGTATGCCAAGAATTTGGACCTTGTTTTGAAAGACATCACGCTTTCAGTCAAATCCGGAGAGAAAGTGGGCGTCGTTGGGCGTACGGGTGCGGGTAAGAGCTCGCTTGTGCTTGCTATTTTCCGCATGATTCCACCCGTGGAGGGGGCCATAGTCATCGACGAGGTAAACACGTCCCAGGTGTCCCTTTTCAACCTTAGACATAACCTCAGCATCATTCCTCAGGACTCGCACTTGTTTGAAGGAACTTTGAGGCAAAACCTTGATCCTTTTGGGGAGTACAGTGACGCAATGTTGTGGCAAGCGCTTGCCCATGCGAACTTGAAGGATACAGTGGAAGAATTGGGAGAAGGATTGGATAGCCTGGTCAAGGAAGGCGGCTCCAACTTTTCGGTGGGCCAGAGGCAACTTATGTGTCTCGGCCGAGCATTGTTGAACCCTTCGCGTGTGCTCATGTTGGACGAGGCGACTGCGGCCGTGGACGTCCAGACAGACAAGATTATCCAAAGAACGATACGAGATGAATTTAAGGAAAAGACGATTGTCACTATAGCGCACCGGCTCGACACAGTGATGGACTGCGACAGGATATTGAGTCTAGACCAGGGAGAAGTGAAAGAGTTTGACACGCCCGAGAACCTTCTCAATGATCCGAGCGGAATATTCTACCACTTGTGCAAACAAGGAAACTACATTTAGTGGAAGCTAGGCTGGAGGCAACCCGGGCAGTCGAGCACGTGCACCGTGGAAGCACCAGAGAAGAGAGCAGTATGTGTGTTTTGAGCTTCTTGTCTTGATTTACCACTTTCCCATGCCCGTTGCCCGAGATTTCCGCGCTCGAAAAAAGCTCAATTTCTATACCCCAAAGTTTGAATGATAGTGAGTCTCCCCTCCTCCGCACTTCCTATGCACACCGCGAAAAATGGGTGCTAGCTTTCCGAGTGCACCGAAAAGTCCCCTTGCGCCTCAGAACTACTTATTCAACATGGCAGCCAGTGTACAACAAGCATCCAAATTCACCCGTTTCCTCAATTCCGAGACCGGTCCCAAGACGGTCCATTTCTGGGCACCCGTGTTCAAATGGAGCTTGGTCATTGCTGGTCTCAATGACATCCAAAGACCCGTGGAGAAGATTTCCGGAACGCAACAGCTTGCTTTGTTTTGCACGGGTGCTATCTGGACCAGATGGGCTGGCTTTGCGATCACGCCAAGAAACTATTTATTGGCCAGTGTCAACTTTTTCCTTGGTGGAGTTGCGGGCTACCAGCTTATCCGTCTCGCCAACTGGAGACGCAGCGAGGGCGACAGCCCAGCCCAGGTGTTCAAGTACCTTATCAAAACGGATTGAACGGACGTTAGCTATGTATAACAATAAACAGAAATATAAATTGAGGGCCGCTAGTCGAGTTCCATCTCCTCCCTGTCGTCCCCTGTATTATGTGAGTTGGAGGCATCTTTTCCGTGGCCATTTTCGAGTTCAACGTCTTCCTCTAAACCCTCTTTCAGTAATGTCTTCAAGAGTTCCGAAGATTCGTCTGTGGCCGCAGAATGTGCTTGAACTTCCGAGTCCACTCCTCCATATTCCTGGGCCTCGTGATCGGTCACGATATCCTCGGGTTCTTGGCTCTTTTCGTCATTGCCATCTTCCCTTTCTATTTCCTCACGCTCCTCCTTTTCAGACTCCCTATCAGAATCTATATCATCCATGTCGTCCTTCTCGTCATATTCTTCCTCTTCCTTGTCCTCCTTTTCATCATATTCCCCGTCCTCCCCCTTGTCCTCCTTTTCGTCGTCGAAGTCCTCCTCGTAGTACTTCAAATCTTCGTACTCACTAGCTTTGATTCGGGTAATCTCCAGGTGCACTGCCGCAAAGTCTCTAGTTAAAAACTGATTTAGCGTGGCGTCTCTCGACGCCCATTGGCTATTCTTAGCAGCCAAATGTGCCTTGGCACGAAGGAGAACCTCGTGTTTGATCTGCAAGAGCATCCGGAGCCTGTACTCCAAATTGACTAGACGATTGAAGACGGGAAAAGACGGCGTGGGTAGAATGCCAGAATCAAGAGAAAAAAGACTGGAGACAGGCACCTTGGTCGGGTACAGCCCGTCTGCGTTTCTGGCCACTCTATCAAGAAGAATGCCGTTTTCAAACTGCTGGATCGTCTGGATGGAAAAGTCAAAAGCAGGGATTTTGGTGCTTTTCCTCACTTCTTCATACACAGCTTCCAGCTGTTCGAGATCGCCGTAGATACGCGACATTTCGGCGTACTTTCGGTTATATGGCTTCACTTCTTGCTCGAGAAACTGGTCCTTTTGGGAGTGCTCCCACTCCTTGTAATCCCGGTGAAATTTCTTGACTGTGAACGAGTCGAGAAGCAGTTTGCGCTGGATCTTGGCGAACTCGTCCGGGTTTGCTTTCCCTGTCTTTCTCATCTCTTCTGCGTACTGGAGAAGCTCAGACAACGATTCGAGACTGTTGCGGGACTTTTCTGCCGAAGAGCGGAGCGATTGGGTGTTCGTTCGAACCATTTTTGGAGTATGGTTTGTGAGTGGTTTGGTTGAGATGAGTCAGGAAGACGACGGTGTAAGTTGGTGGCTTGAGTAACTGTTAGAGGAAAGGACAGATCTGAATTGTGGGAAGACGTAATGGAGATCCGTTCTGGTTGTGTTGACTCGTGGTTTATCGAGAGATTGTAGATGCGAGATGCGTGGATACAGGTTATGAGTGCTTTGTTACTGGGGCGAGGAGCACCTTAAAAGGGTGGAACGTTTGACTTTTTGATGGAAACTGGGTGGGGATAGTTTGGTTTTGTAGGAATATTATTATTTTGCAGGAAAAAGTGCATGAAATGTCCGTGCACTAGACTGGCTAATGGCAAGCATGCCATGGGAAATGGCAATGCGATAATGTATTACTAGGTAAAAGAAGGGCATACACAACTGGGGAAAAGTTCAAAAACGCTGCGTGACCCCGCAGGTTTATAAGCTAGTGGGTGGTGGCGTTTTAGTGAGTATCTTGGCAGAATTACTTGATATATTGGACAAGTCCAGTGCATCCACGGCTTCAACCCGAAAAGGTGAGGAAACAATGAACAGCACAGTCTTCCCAATGTTCAATACCATTACTCCGTGTCAGTGTTGAAGTCTCAGAAAGTGCTAGCGCAGCACCCGAAACTCAGCTCGGACGCGTTCCCAGACTTATTTAATTCGGTAACTTTTTGAAATCCTCAAATATTCCCTTGCTTTTATTCACATTTGTCCGTTTAGTGCGTTGGCTGCGAACAAGAATAAAAGTGAAAACTGCACCTCGCGAAAGCTAATATAAAAGGAAACTCTAATACAATTCCGGATTACAAATCTCTGCTAAAACGAAGATCATATATGACTACGTGTAATCAGAGTTGGTATTGTAGGCTTAAGTAGTTTGGTCGTCAAGGTTTAGTGTACCCAAGAACGAGCCTGTGAGAATGCTGAAGAAGTCTTCAGAGCCGACAAAGCCAAACCGTGTACTGCTAATGCACGCGCCGGATCTTATTACCTTGCATGGCCTATACGGCTATTTGGCAGGGCACACTGTATTACAAGGTATTCTTCGATAGGCGGAACTTTCATGTCTGCTTCAATAGGCATACATTAATAGTGTAACATAAGATGACGACTATGTTGCGGCCCGAGTTCCATGCTGGGACGAGAATGGACCTTGCTTGAGCCAGACTTAGGAGAAGCTGCCCAAAAATCGCGCTGGTATTACATGGTAGAGCTTCCTAGGTAGGCTAGTCTATTGAGTAGTTCCGTGGATGGAGGACTGAAAGGGAATGTTGTCTGATACCGTTTTGCACTCATTTCCAGAGAATGTGTCTTGGTGTCATTACCTGGTGTACTCGCCAATAATCCACAAAAATTGAGCCTGTCAGTTATATGTGGTGAACAGAGATGCTTGGACACTGCTGGTTAAAAAACTAGAAATAGAGTTTTAATAGCCGGACTGTGAAGAGTTCTTGCTTTCCCAGACCGCCAAGCACAAACCGTGCTATCTAGCCACCGGCCCTTGCCACCCCGAAGCTCCCTTAACCCTTCAGCCTACAAATCACTATGAAGCGGCCGTTAGTTATGCCGGATGTGGACTACTATTAACTAGTGACAGTGGAAATGAAGCTTCCACTAATGAAACATATACGAGCAACCCGTCTGGGAAACCGCAAGTATCTCACCGATATGGACCCAAAGTGCACTGAGCCAAGAAGACGCGAAATTGATGAAATACACCCATGTGTAGATATTACGGTAATGAGCGATGCCGCACTATTTCACCAAAATAGTAGCACTGGCTCAGCGTGACCTACACCTAACGGGGAAATTCACTAATAAGAGATTTGTATGGAGAAGCGAATTGCAGATAGTTGAGCTCTCAAGATCCTCTCCAAATCCCTACTTCGATCTATTTCGTTCCCTTTCCATTCCTACTTCCCAGATTGCAACACTCGCACCGCGTCCCAGACCCCAGCTATCGCGCCTCACAAGCTCACATTACTACTGCAATAGCCCACCCAGACCCCACATTTGTTTCCGTCTTTTTCCCCATGCTCGACGTGGCCCAGCTCCGAGCAGACCTCTATAATGCCACGCACATCCTCTCAGAACTCGGTCTCTACCACGCCGCGAAATGGGCAGCAGAGGCTCTCAATGGGCTTGCGCAAACCGAAACACCATTCGACTTTCCTCCACACAAAATCAGCGAAAATGACCGGCCAGACCACGCCCGGCTCGTGCTAGCCAAGACATACTTCAATTGCAAGGAGTACGAACGCACTGCACACGCGCTTCGGGATTGCAGCTCAGGCAATGCGTTGTTCTTACGGCTCTATGCCACGTACATCAGTGTCGACAAAAAGGCGTCTGAGGACGCCGGCGGGTTCATGAATTTGGGCTCTGCCAGCTCGTTAAATGCGCTAGCACACGGAGTCGAGGAGCTGGACAAAAAGGACTTGGCAGATGGTCTTCTGGGCAGATTGGCGTCCATCGTGCTGGAAATCGAAACCTACCATACAGAAAGGGAGCCCAATGCGTTCCTTCTCTTTCTCGAGGGCATGGTCTACAGCAAGCGCAAAAGATACGCGTTGGCGCAGGAGCACCTCCTCGCGGCGTTGAAGGTTTTCCCCTACAACTGGAGCTGCTGGCAGGAACTAGTGTCGACCTTCGCGACCTACGACGAGGCGGCCGCTTTCGTGGCACTGGCCCGGGGAAGCGCCCCTGAACTAGCCGCGGGCGTGATGTTCCAGATTTTCGACGCCGTGCTCCTGCAGGAGTTCTACCAACAGCAGACGTTCCAGGACCAGATCGGGCACCTATGCGAGGTATTTCCCGATTTTGTGTTCCTAAAAGTGCAGAAATTCCTTGTAGCGTACCACGGGCTCGACTACTTCCAGGCGGAGAGTCTCTTTGACGAGATTCTTCTCCACGATCCGATGCGGCTAGACGATTTGGACACATACCTGAACATGTTGTACGTGATGGAGAAGAAACTGAAATTGGCGTTTCTTGCACAGTACACGTCGCAGATCGACAAGTTCCGCTCCGAGACCTGCTGTGTGGTGGCAAACTACCACTCCATGAAAGGAGAACACGATAAAGCTGTGATGTACTATAAACGGGCCCTCACTTTGAACAAACACTGTCTTAGTGCGTGGACACTAATGGGGCACGAGTTTGTGGAACTCAAAAACTCACACGCAGCCATCGAATCCTATAGACGTGCCGTGGACATAAACGCCAAGGATTTCAGAGCATGGTACGGGTTGGGCCAGGCCTACGAAGTGCTAGATATGCACTTGTATGCATTATACTACTACCAGCGGGCCACCAATTTACAACCCTCAGACAAGCGCATGTGGCAGGCGATCGGCAACTGCTACGAGAAGATCGACAAGTTGGGCGAGGCACTTCTGCTGTTTGAAAAAGCCCTTGCCATCGAAACAATGAACCGTTCTGAAGACGCAGAAGGGTCCAGCGTGGAACCGCATATTTGCTACAAATTGGCGGTGATTTCCGAGAAATTGGGCAGGGCCAAGGAAACATACAAGTACATGCGCATCTGTTTCGAGCAGGAGTACGAGTGGGGCGTCACAGATGAAACCTCTCGTGCCCGGCTCTGGTTGGCGCGGTACTCGTTGGAAAACAGGCACTATGAGGACGCGTACGAGTTGGCGAAGGACTTCAACTTCAGCAACGCCCACGACGTGGAGGAGGCGCGGGCCATCGCCAAGGAGGCCCGCAGCCGCATGAGCAGTTGAGTGTATTAATGAACATATTTCACGGGGGGTGGCGCGGCAGGTGCCTGGCGCAGGCGGCTTCTAAAAGCATTAGTTTCTATTTGAGAGCGTCCGATCACTTGGTCTTCAATTCTTCTTCTAGCACGACGAGGTCGCTGGGGCCGCGGAGCGGCGCACACACCTGGTTCACGGCTTGCGGCAAAGCACCCGCAGCCCGGCGCAACTCCTCCATCGACAACCCTTCGCTGACGTGCACCCACAAGTGTGGGCTTTGCACGGGCAAGGCCTCCTGCTCGTAGACCAACCGCGCGCGATTGATCAAGATGCGGTGCTGCCTGAGGAAAACATCGATGATCTTTTGTAATAGGTAGCACTCAATGTTATAGCCCTCGCTGAAGCGGTTCAACTTCCTGCACGGCTTGCCCGTGGTGAGAAGAGTGGCGTTACCGTACATCTCCGGCAAGCCCAAGCGCGCTCTAAACGCCGCCTTCATGCCTAGGTGGACAATGGCGCCACTGCCGTCGGAAACTACCTCAAAGTATTCGCTATTGGAGAACGCTTTCTTGAGCTCCTCGTGGCAGAATTTGACCTTCTTGTTGAGCGAGCTGATGATAATGGAGTTGCCCTTCGAGTCTGTGTTTTCGGTGATCACCTTTATTGCCTCAGACGCGACTTTGGCAGAGTACGGTGGCAAGGAAGCACTGAACACATATGCGGTGGAGTTGATCCTCTGGTGCTGCACCATTGGTCTGACACCGGCACAGAACCCACCGGACGAGGCGAAGGACGTGGCAAGCGACCCGATGGTGATGGAAATCTCGGATCTTGAGATCCCAAAGTGCTCAGGAGCACCGCGCCCGTTCGAGCCTAACGAACCAATAGACAAACTTTCGTCCAAGAATAAACGGTACTTGTATTGGTTCTTCAATTTGACAATTTCGGGCAACTTCACGACATCGCCACTGTAGGCAAATAGCCCCTCAGTTATTATGAATCTTCTGCGCAAGGGCTTTTGCTTACTGAGAATGGGGTCCAACTCCGACAAAATCTGCTCCAAGTGCTCCACATCGTTGTGGTCGTACCACTCGATGTCACATCTACTCACAATCAATGCCTTTTGAAGGGCCACGTTGATGCCCGAGTCAACCACGGCCAAATCTCCTCTTTTTAAGAAAGCGGGAATGACCGATCCGGCAGTGACGAAATCCTGGCCATAGAGAATGGCCTGCTCAGTCTGTAAGTAACGAGACAAATCCTCTTCTAATCTGACATGCACATCCTGCGAACCGTAAAAGTTTGGCGGTCCACAGGCTCCAACACCACTGCTCTTGATGGCATCTTTAGCAGCTTTCTTCAAGCGATCGCTTGGGTTCAAATCAAGGAAATCCAAAGAGGACATGTTGATAACCTTGCTCAACTCGGGGTGGCCGACGATCTCGACGTGGGAGCCATTTTGGCCCTTCACGTGATACTCGTTCAACTGCCAGTGTTCCAACTCGGTGACTTGGTCGACGACTGTCGCCGGCTCCCACTCATCGATCAACTCATCAATCTCCCGTTGAGAAAACTTGACAATCTCGGCCTTGTTCTCCTTTTTCTTGGACGAGAGGAAATAGTGCACGGCAAAAACAAACAACGCAAACTCAAACAAGGAACGTATAGGGTCATCCTTATAGGACGACTTGATGTATCTGGAGATGATCAGCCCGCCAGGCACGTTTTCGAGAAGCGCCAAGCAGTACGTGACCTTGAGGCCAAGCTTAGCTTCTAGAAAGTCGAGCGAAGGTGGCAAAGCCGATACTTCGGCGGGGACAGTCATGGCGGTTTTCAGGGAATAGGCTGCGTTAACAAGAGAAGGACAGAAGTGGTATCGGTGCTGGAGTAAACAAGAAACTGAATCCAGCCGATTTTTTCCTGTTCTTTTCCCAGGCTTTTTCTTGCTTATAGCCCAGCTACGCGCGCCAGTGGTCAGTTGGCGCGGGTGTCTGGATGTTGCCGGCCGCAACCACAACTGGAAATCAACACTGGCGCACTACCGGCCTGTGACAGCATTCCGCATCAAAGACGCCTCGATACCCCTATTGAAAATCGCGCGCCGCCTGCACCAAAACGAGACAACCTGCGGTCCGCCATGATTCCGACAAAAATAGCGAACTTCGTCGGATTTATGGCAACACGTGACCTCGACAATCTGTCAACACGTGACCAAGTGCTTGCCCGTTATTTCCACAAAATTGCGATCGTTAGCAAGATTCGTTCCAACGTAGGCCACTTACTCCCGTTCCTCATTAACCTCTGTTCCAATGTAGTCACCCTAAAAAACATCCTCAATACCTCTGCACTATGGTAGGTAGACTCTACTGACACCCTCGACGTCCTGGCGACAGCAGACACAACCTTTCATACCTTTACCCACAAGGCTGACTCTGCACCCCTCGCAGATGGCAAAACACTTGCACGGCCACGTGATGAGCGTTCTGGGTTCCGTTTGGCAAATCACGCATGCAATTCTTGGGTCAATGTCGTCAATGTCGTCATCAGTCAGAGTCTTTTCCCCGTGCTTTAGTTCAGCTCTGCGCTTCGACAATATGAGATCGAGCAATTCGGCCGTCTGGTCTCGTGGACTCTTTTCGCCATGCAAGGCTCTGTAGCGGGATCTGGTCATTATTCCGTGCTCTGCGTGTTCGTACTGAAGGTGCTCGTGCAAGATCTCTTTATCCTCAAAAAGCTCAATAATGTTATCTGCGGTCATGAGCTCGCTGAGCGCTGAGGAATATCCTTCGGAATGATCGGAGTCTGACTTAATGTGGGTTTGCGGTGCGTTGGACAAATCAATCAACTCTGCGTCAGATTCCGCCTCGGAGTCTGCGTACTCGTCATATGCAATTAGTTCAAAGTCTGGCGAGTCGTCATCCTCGGGCAATTCTTCCAAAGAATCTCTCTCATGCCTTGGCCCCGCAGAATTGTTCAATTCAATCGCGGCCCTCTCGTTTCTCGCCAATAAGTGCCTGACAAACAGCGGAGCCCGGGCTTTTCTGGCCTCGAATGCTTCGCTGGACTCCTCTCTATCAGTGCGAGACAGCCCAAAAAGTTTGCCCTTTGGCCAGTAGTACATGAGTTGGAGGGCTGCCCATAGTGCGAGCTGGCCAAATCGCAAAAGGGTTTCCTTCAAATACGCAAGGCGCAAATACATCGACCCCACTCGCTTGACATGGTCGCCGTCACTGTCAGACCCATTGATCAAGCGTTTCGAAGGCTTGTTTATGATGTTGTTGTATCCGGAAATGTGATGTTCGCGGAGGAAATGAAGTATCTTGTGGGTCTGGTTTTCGTCATCCAGTAAAGGAATTTTTGCGTCAAACGCCGTCTTGAGTTGTTCCCACAAACTATGTTCCAACCACGTTTCTCTTGGGCTGGACACGTAGTTGTACGCCAGAAAGTAGCTGGCCTTTCCTGCCTGTGTTACTGCGACCATACCTAGATTAATAACCGCAGTGTAGAAGTCCTGCGAGAGGTCCAAGCCAAGATATTTGGAGAAAATCTCGTTTTGGGGATCGTCGTCCGCAAAGAAATTGGCGAAATTGAGCTCGTCCACGCGGGCACCTTTGGTGACTACCGTCAAAACTAGGATAAACGCACACGCAACAGTGACACCTAAAGTAACAACCAAGGCAAAGTAGGTGAGCGCAATTTCCAGCGGCAAACTGAAAATGCCGCCCCCCGGGATGAACGTGCAGAAGTACCACACAAACATCGAGCTGATGAGGGTCAGCGGAATGAGCCGGTATTTGTTAGCGTAAACCACAGCCCCGATCTGGCTGGCGATCTGGTCCGCAATCAGGAAAATGCAGATCACCAAGACCTGTTCCGTGGGCCGCTTAGCGATTGGGTACTTGCGAAGGAAGAAGAAACCAGAACTCATCTCTTGAATGGCTAGCGAAAGCTCGAAAAGTGTGAGCCCCCCTTCGAGGAACGGCTTCTGCTGCGAAATAGCCGCCGCAAACGTCTCCACAAAGAGCGAGTAGCTCACGCTGAGAAACACCGGCCAGAGCATATCTGTGGTGGGTCCAAACCGCACCTCGTGGCGCGGCATTTTCATGTATTGGTCCAACGCATACACAGAGGGGTCGTACTGGAAGTTCTGCAGCGCCCAGCGCGTGAGCCGCAGCACCGTCTCTGTGCTGTGGTTCTGGCCCACCACGCTTAGGGCGGCTAGGATGTTCGATCCCTGCGACGCCAATAGCACCACTGCCAGTAATCGTAACAACGCCAATATAACGCCCTGCGGCACCGGCAGTTTCCTGAAAACCGCTAGGGGGCCCCGTGCCCGCGAATCACGGGCCATGGCGCTGGCCAGCGACGCAATCACTGTCGTTCTGTTGAGGATAAGCGCCACCAAAAACGTCGAGATCCCGTACACGGAGAACGCGTATGCGGCAAGGCTGCCAAAACGGTCCCAACGCACGTTATTTGCTTCCTGTAGTTCGCTCTGCTCCGCCACGGCCTCGCCAAAGAGCTTGAGGCCTTCGAAAAAAGCACCCCACACAGAGTCGGGCATTTCACCGGTGCCGTTGTATGGGTGGGTCACGTGAGCAGTTGGCGGGGCGACCGCCGTCGCGTTGTGTGTAGGGTTTGTGGCATTTGCGGGCGCCAGCAGATTTCCCAAGAGACCGGCGAGCAAATTGAGCGCCATGGTGGGGAAATGTATGGCAAAGTGTGTGTTGGTGGGGAGATCAGTGCTTTTAGTTTGCGAGGTAGATTGCGTGGCACGCTTTGGGCCGTGCGGATCTCGGCTGCGCCGGTGGGGCCGGGTCACGTGATGCGATCCGGAGGGTGAGGGTTTGTATTCGTTTACGGTGGCGGAGGGTTTGAGGGTACCTGGGGGAGGATATTGGTGGTTCAGAGTTTTGGAAACTATCGGGATTACTTGCGTGTTGTGTACGTATGGGTGCCTGGTCTATGCTTTTCACGGTGGAGTGAGATGGCTGAGATGCTGAGCGAGACAAAAGAAGTTTACTGAAAAGGTAGCAGAGAGTAATGTAATCTCCTTCCCAAAATTGCATCGCGAATTCAGTTTTGCCAATTTCGCTTTAGGTTATCCCGGTTTTTTGCTTTTTTAGACTGCTTCCACGAGAGCTCTGGCTCCCTCCGATAATGTGTAACTTCTCCAACACCAAGAGAAGCAAAAAAAGCAAAAAAAGCAAAGAAAAACAAGGTTCCGGGATCTAGATCCTCCGACGGTGACTACCCCTATTTCCCGAACTTGTCGATAGTCATCAACAAGCATAATCCTCGTACGTAATTACCTACCACACGCAGCTTGGGTCCATACTGCTGTGCGCTCCACCAACCCAGCCAAGTTATCACACCATAGATCCACGCCAAAACACCCGTTTTTTTTCAAAAAATACCTAATCCATATTTCCCCAAAGGCACTCTACTCACCAAGGCAAAAACAATCCCAAAACATACCCACTTCACCGTTTTTCGTAGGGCCGGGGAGACCTGATATTAAGGTACTGCATACAGGATACCGACCACCATCGCGGCCTCATCTGCTCACTACTGCTTCCTCCATTTCCACGCTTTTATCCCATAATTGCACACACTACGCCCCGAAAAGTCCCGCTAAAATGCCATCGAGACCGCCGCCACCGCCCCCGCAACCGCCCAGTGCTAACGGCAGACGCGCACCGCCGCCACCGCCGCCCCCTGGAACGGCTTCAAGAGTGCACAACACGGCACCAGAATCTAACAATGGACACAGAAATGGACATGTTCAGGCGCCGCCCAGACCGCCAATTCCCACCAGTTTACAAAGGGGACGCCCACCTCCACCGCCCCCTTCAGGCGCTCAGCCGCCACGCAAAATCGCCAAGAAAAACGGCGATGTACGAATGGACCCAGCCATATTAGAGGCACGTAAAAGGGCATGGATAAGTGCACAGAAACAGCGCTTTGGCACGCCGGCGGCTAGTGGCAAGAAAACGCACGTGCGTCCCGCAAAGACACAGATGCCCCCTGAACACCTCCGCAAGATCATGCTTGATCATGCCGACCTTTCTAGTCGCAAAGTAGCATCCGATAAACGCGCCCATTTGGGCTCGCTCAAGTACATGCCGCACGCCATCTTGAAGCTCTTGGAAAATATGCCGCAGCCGTGGGAGCTGTCACGTGACGTGCGGGTTTTGTACCACACCACCGGCGCCATCACTTTTGTCGATGAAATTCCACGTGTTATTGAGCCCGTGTACATGGCACAATGGGCCGCATGCTGGGTGATGATGCGGCGCGAGAAGCGGGACCGCCGCCACTTCAAGCGCATGCGGTTTCCGCCTTTTGACGATGAGGAGCCACCGATCGATTGGATGGAACATCTTGAAGATTCTGTTTTGCCCGATGCCATCCAGCTAGACACCGAGGAGTACAAAAACTTGGACATTTTCGAGTGGCTCTATGACGAAAAACCACTTTTGGAGCCCGAGAGTGCCGGTTCCGTGAACGGACCGTCGTATAAATCATGGAACCTATCGCTCTCAGCGATGGCCTCGCTCTACAACTTGGCTCAGCCACTCCTACCGCACGTGACCGATGCAAACTACTACTACCTCTTTGACAAAGATGCGTTTTTCACCGCGAAAAGCCTCAATGTGGTGGTGCCCGGCGGACCCAAATACGAGCCTCTATACAGGGACAAGATCAACAACAAGGACTCCGAGGACTTCACCGAGTTCAATGCCATCGACCGCATTATCTTCAGGGTGATGCCCAAAACGGAGTACAAAGTGGCCTACCCCTATTTGTTCAATTCTTTTGTGAAGGACGTGCACGTACCGTGGTTCCACGAGCCGCTCAATAACTACGTCAAGGATGTACTGGATTTTGCGGACACGGAGCACAAAAAGGGTTTTGTGTTCAGCGAGGCCTACAACCCGATAGTGCCGCACGGTTTCTCCTCAAAGCGAGCCGAGGCGGCGCTTGTAGACTTCGCCTTGGAGGATGTGACCTTGCCTGCAGGATTCAAGCCGCTAATGGCGTCTGGCGAAAGTGACGAAGTCATCCCCTTGGAGCCCGAAAACACGGCCGCTGCGTTGAGGCTCTTCTGGGCACCGTTTCCCTTCAACCGGCGTGCAGGAAATACCGTCAGGGCACAGGACGTGGCGCTTGCAAAAGCGTGGTACAAGGAGAGAGCACCAGCGGACGTGCCCACCAAAGTACGCATTTCGTACCAGAAGCTCTTGAAGAGCCACGTGCTCAACGAGCTCCATAACCCACCCGGCTCAAAAAGCAATTCCCGGTCGGCGAGCCAGAAAAAGGTCAAACTCCTCAAGAGCCTCAAAAGTACCAAATACTTCCAGCAGACCACGGTGGACTGGGTCGAGGCCGGGCTCCAGTTGTGCCGCCAGGGCCACAACATGCTCAACCTTTTGCTCCACAAAAGGGGTCTCACATACCTCCATTTGGACTACAACTTCAACTTGAAGCCCACCAAAACGTTGACCACCAAGGAGAGGAAAAAGTCGAGATTCGGCCATGCTTTCCACTTGATCCGTGAGCTCTTGCGGGTGGTGAAGATCATCGTGGATTCCCATGTGCAGTTCCGGTTGGGAAACGTGGACGCCTACCAGTTGGCTGATGGCATCCACTATATTTTCAACCATCTAGGCCAGTTGACGGGCATATACAGGTACAAGTATAAGGTGATGCACCAGATTCGCGCGTGCAAGGACCTCAAGCATGTTGTGTATTCGAACTTCAACAAGAAGATCGGAAAGGGCCCCGGATGCGGGTTTTGGCAGCCTGCGTGGAGGGTGTGGTTGTCGTTTATTCGCGGCACGATTCCGCTATTGGAACGGTGGTTGGGCAACTTGCTAGCAAGGCAGTTTGAGGGAAGACGGAGCAACGACGTGGCGAAAACCGTCACCAAACAGAGAATCGACTCCTACTACGATCTCGAGTTGCGGGCGCAGGTCATGCACGATATCATGGACATGATTCCCGACGGGTTGAAGCAGAACAAGTCCGCGTTGATTCTCCAGCACTTGAGTGAAGCCTGGCGGTGCTGGAAGGCCAACATTCCGTGGAAGGTGCCCGGTTTGCCGAAGCCCATCGAGAAAATCATCGAGCACTACATCAAAGGAAAAGCTGACGGCTGGATCTCGATTGCCCACTACAACAGAGAGCGAATCAGAAGGGGCGCCACGGTGGAGAAAACGGTGGTCAAGAAAAACCTCGGCCGCCTCACGCGTTTATGGATAAAAAACGAGCAGGAAAGACAGGACGATTTCTCGAAAAACGGACCGTTCGTGTCACCTGACCAGGCCGTGGTCGTATTCCAGACCATGGTGCACTGGTTGGAGAGCAGACGGTTCAGTCCCATTCCGTTTCCGCCCATTGCCTACAAACACGACACCAAACTTTTGGTGCTTGCGCTCGAAAACTTGAAGTCCAGTTATAATGCCAACTCCCGGTTGAATTCTGCACAGAGAGAGGAGTTGGCGCTCATCGAGCAGGCCTACGACAACCCCAACGAATGCTTGGCCCGCATCAAGAAGTACCTCTTGACGCAGCGCATCTTCAAGGAGGCCGGCTTGGAGATGATGGACTATTACAGCCACTTGGTGCCCACGTATGCGATCGATCCGCTAGAGAAAATCACCGATGCGTACTTGGACCAGTACTTGTGGTACGAGGCCGATAAGAGGCAGCTTTTCCCGAATTGGGTGAAACCGTCCGACGACGAAATTCCCCCATTACTAGTGTACAAGTGGTGCCAGGGCATCAACAACCTCGACAACGTGTGGAGCACGGCCAACGGCGAGGCCAATGTGATGTTCCAGACGTCCTTGAGCAAGTTTTCCGAAAACATCGACTTCACCATGTTGAACCGACTCGTGCGCTTGATTGTCGACCCCAACATCGCCGACTACATCACGTCGAAAAACAACATCGGGCTCACGTACAAGGACATGAATCACGTGAACCAGGTCGGGTTGGTGCGCGGGTTGCAGTTTGCGTCGTTCGTGTACCAGTACTATGGTTTGGTGATTGACTTGTTGATTTTGGGGTTGGAACGGGCGGCCGAACTTGCGGGCCCCGTGCACCAGCCAAACGCCTTTTTGAAGTTCCAGGACAAGACCGCAGAGACCGCCAGCCCGGTCCGGTTGTACTTGCGTTACTTGGACAAAATTTATGTCTTTTTCAGGTTCGACCGCGAGGAGGCCGAGGGCCTTGTTCTGGAGTACCTTTCTGAAAACCCCGACCCCAATTTCGAGAACGTGATTGGATATAACAACCACAAATGCTGGCCGCGGGACTCACGAATGAAGTTGATGAGGTCGGATGTGAACCTTGGCAAAGCGGTTTTCTGGGAGGTGTCTGGCCGGGTGCCGTCCTCATTTGGAGATATGAAATGGGAGGATACGTATGCGTCCGTGTACTCACCGGAAAACCCCAACTTGTTGTTTTCCTTGTGTGGTTTTGAGGTCAGAATCCTCCCCAAGTGCCGCATGTTGGAGGACAGTTCTTCGCAGGAGGGAGTGTGGGATCTCGTGAACCAAGAAACCAAGGCTCGAACTGCGAAGGCGTATCTCCAGGTCTCCCAGGACGACGTGGCGCAATTTGAAAACCGCATCCGGCAGATCCTCATGTCGTCTGGGTCTGCCACGTTTACAAAAATCGCCGCCAAGTGGAACACCTCGCTCATTGCGTTGTTCGCATATTATAGGGAAGCCATTGTGGCCACAGAATCGTTGCTCGACGTTCTAGTGCGATGCGAGACAAAGATCCAGAACAAGGTCAAGATGGGGTTGAACTCGAAAATGCCGTCCCGGTTTCCGCCCGCCGTGTTCTACACGCCAAAGGAGCTCGGTGGCTTGGGCATGCTCAGTGCATCGCACATCTTGATTCCGGCGTCGGACTTGAAATGGTCGAAACAGACCGACACGGGAATCACGCATTTCCGGGCCGGAATGACGCACCAGGAGGGACGCATGATCCCGACGATTTTCCGGTACATTACCACGTGGGAAAACGAGTTCTTGGACTCCCAGAGGGTGTGGGCAGAGTACACCATTAAGAGGCAGGAGGCCGCGGAGCAGAATCGCCGTCTCACGTTCGAGGACATGGAGGCCAGCTGGGACAGAGGCTTGCCGCGAATCAGCACACTATTCCAGAAAGACCGCCAGACGTTGGCGTACGACAAGGGCCACAGAATCAGGCGCGAGTTCAAGCAGTTCAGCTTGCCCCGCTACAACCCGTTCTGGTGGACGAGCAACCACCACGACGGAAACCTCTGGAACTTGTCCGCGTACAGGACAGACGTGATCCAGGCGCTTGGCGGCATCGAGACGATCTTGGAACACACCCTCTTCAAGGGCACCGGCTTCGACTCGTGGGAGGGTCTTTTCTGGGAAAAGGCGTCCGGCTTTGAGGACTCGTTGAAGTTCCAGAAGTTGACCAACGCGCAGCGCTCGGGGTTGAGCCAGATCCCCAACCGGCGGTTCACGCTATGGTGGTCGCCCACCATCAACAGGGCCAATGTGTATGTGGGGTTCTTGGTGCAGCTCGACTTGACCGGAATCTTCCTCCACGGAAAGATCCCCACGTTGAAGATCTCCCTCATTCAGATCTTCCGTGCGCACTTGTGGCAAAAAATCCACGAGAGCTTGGTCCAGGATCTCTGCCAGGTGCTCGACAAGGAGTTGGAGGTGTTGCGCGTGGACAGTGTGGAGAAACAGGCCATTCACCCGCGCAAGTCGTACAAGATGAACTCGTCGTCGGCGGACATCGTCTTGACTAGTACGTACAAGTGGAACGTGTCGCGGCCGTCGCTCTTGAACGACAAAAACGACACCTTCGACAACTCGACCGCGACCAAGTACTGGGTCGACGTGCAGTTGCGGTACGGCGACTACGACTCCCACGACATCTCGCGGTACACGCGAGCCAAGTTCTTGGACTACACCACCGACAGCACCAGCGCATATCCGTCGCCCACGGGGGCCATGGTGGGGGTCGATCTTGCCTACAACGTGTACGATGTGTACGGGAACTGGTTCAGTGGCATGAAGCCGTTGATGCAGAACGCCATGCGGGAGATCCTCAAGGCCAACCCCGCGTTGTACGTGCTCCGCGAGCGCATCCGCAAGGGCTTGCAGTTGTACCAGTCGCAGCCGCAGGTCGCGTTGCTCAACTCGTCCAACTACGCGGAGTTGTTCAACAACGACACGCAGTTGTTCATCGACGACACCAACGTGTACCGTGTCACGGTGCACCGCACGTTCGAGGGCAACCTAACCACCAAGCCGATCAACGGTGCGGTGTTCATGTTGAACCCGAAATCCGGCCAGTTGTTCTTGAAGATTATTCACACGCTGGTGTGGGCGGGCCAGAAGCGCTTGGGCCACTTGGCGAAGTGGAAAACCGCGGAAGAAGTGGCCGCGTTAGTGCGCTCGTTGCCGAGAGAAGAACAGCCCAAGCAGTTGATCGCCACACGCAAGGGTGTGCTCGACCCGCTCGAGGTGCACATGCTCGATTTCCCCAACATCGGCATCCGCTCGTCCGAGCTCCACTTGCCGTTTGCCGCGGCGTTGAAAATCGACAAGTTGGCCGACGTCGTTTTGAAGGCCGGCGAGCCGCAGATGGTGCTCTTCAACTTCTACGACGACTGGCTCCAGAGCATCTCGTCGTACACGGCGTTTTCGCGGGTGATTCTCTTGCTCCGGGCGTTGGGCATCAACCATGAAAGAACGAACTTGATTCTCAGGCCGGACGCCAGCATCACCACCCAGAGCCACCACCTCTGGCCCACGCTCACGGACGAGCAGTGGATCGACGTGGAGACCCAGTTGCGCGACTTGATCTTGCACGACTACGCCAAGAAGAACAACGTCAACGTCCAGTCGTTGACGCAGTCGGAGATCCGCGACTTGATCTTGGGCCAGGACATCAGGGCCCCCTCTGCCAAGAGGCAGCAGATTGCGGATGTCGAAAACAAGGCAAATCCGGAGGAAATGGCCAACGCCAACGCCCAGTTGACCGCGTTGAAGACCACCACGCAGAACGTGCATGGCGAGGAGATCACCACCATCACCACAACCAACTACGAGCAGCTGGATTTCAGTCTGAAGAACGAGTGGCGGAACAGGGCCATTGCGGCCAACAACTTGCACTTGCGCACGAAGAACATATACGTGTCGTCCGACGACTTTGTCGATGACGGTAGCTGCACGTACGTGATGCCGAAAAACCTCCTCAAGAAGCTCGTGCAGATCTCCGACACCCGCACCCAGATTGGCGGTTTCATATACGGAACATCGCCGGCGGACAACGCGCAAATCAAGGAGATCCGGGCCATTGCGTTGGTGCCGCAGCTCGGGTCCACGCACGCGATCCAGTTCCCCACTTTGCTTTTCGACAAGGCCAAGAACGATCTTTTGCTGAAACTCGAGCTCGTGGGCTGGATCCACACGCAGAGCAGCGACTTGAACATGATGGGTCCGGTTGACGCGACCACCGCGGCGCAGTTCTGGAAGAACAACGAAAGCTTGTGGAAAACAGACATGGTTTCGTTGACTGTGTCGTTCACTCCTGGCTCGGTTACATTGACGGCATACACTATGACGGAGTCTGGATATGAGTGGGGTGCTGCCAACAAGGACTTGGTGTCCGGAGCGCCTGCAGGCTTCAGTCCTACGTTCAGCGAAAAACGGCAGTTGATACTTTCCGACCGGATCATGGGCTCGTTTTTGGTGCCGGACGACGGCATCTGGAACTACTCGTTCATCGGCCCGGTGTGGGACCCGAATTGTGTTTACGATCTCAAGTTGGATATTCCGCTTCCGTTTTACCACGAGTTGCACCGGCCGCTCCATTTCACGAACTTCACGGAGATCGAGGGCACCCAGTTGGAGGCCACGCAGGAAGACCACTTCGGGTAATATTCCAGCGCTTCCAAATGCCATTTCGCGTGAGTTCATTCGGAGATTCGAAGTCTTCGGTGTCCTGTGACGGGCTTGAGTTTATGTGTTGGAATATCGATTCCTCTGGAGGTGCAGAATATCTATAGCTGTTCCATTCAAGTGGTTTTTCTGAAGACACCACGTGACCATGACTGGCAGCTGCAAGGGCACGGTGTCTGATACTGTCTCGTCTGTTGAAACGGTGAAGGCTGTCATTTACAATCGCCTTGGAGACGAGCCAAACCGTATGTTGGTTATTATGTGATTTCCAATCCCGTAATCCAAACCTTCCCATAATTGTACTTCCCATACTTCCCATACTTCCCATACTCCCCGTATTCTCCATCTTTCATCTTCTCCATCATCCATCACCAGTGCCGTACCGAGATAATGTACTCGTCGATCTCCAGCAACAACTTGCGAAGCTCGGTGCGCGCCACGTTCTCGCGGAGGAGAAGCAACTCCAACAGGTTCTTGCCATTCATGTACTTCAAGAGCTTGTAGAAAACGGCTGTGAGCTCTGCGGAAAGCCCGCACTCGTCGTGGATGATCTTGTTGATCCATTTTCGTTCAAGACTGGACGCCCGGCCCGGGTCCACGAGAATCGTGTCGCCGTCGTCCTCGAGAATGAGCTCTGGAATCGCGCTAGACTCGTATTTTCGCTGAAGTTTCTCGATTTCCTCGTCCATCGTGAACAGCGACGGCTCGTTGCTTGCAGTCTCTGTCTGTTTAGACGAGTTGTCAACAGCCAAATGGGATTTGCTCACAGCACGCGGTTTTTTGGTGTCGTCCGACCGCTTTGCCGGTGCTTTTCCAAGCTCCTCCTCGAGCTCCTCCTCCACCTTCATCTTGACCTTTTTCGACACCTTCAACCAGATGTACGTGTGCAACTGCGTGACGTAACCGAAACGCACCAACCACGCAAGTGCAAGCAAGTACATTTCCTTGTGGTCTTTGGACGGGATGATCAGCGCAAACTGGCGAGGTTTTCGAGATCGCGTAGATAAAAGCTTCAAAAACAGCGGGAGCGAGGGTACCGTGGGAAACTGCTGGTTGAACTTCACAATGTCGCGGTGGAAGTTGGTGGCGATCGGGGCCATGGGCGACACGATGTATATTGCTCGGGTGTTCAAGGGCGGAATGACACGTGCACGCCGCCAGTAGACCAAATGGAGCGCAAACGACTTGATTTCCGCGATGCTGAGTTGCGTGCTTTCGGAACTGAGTCTGAGGTTGTTGGCGATCTTAAGGAGAGATTCTGTGGGCGAGATCATCCGCACGAAACGTGCGATCGCCAGATTCGGCTCCGCCTTTATATCCCTGATGATCACGTCCGGCTCGTCCCAGAGAAGGAGCGCCAAATACACGATATCGTCCGGGTGCAGGCTCATATCATCATCGTCTGCGTTTTCTTCCCCCTCGGTCTGGCCAGCCATGCCAAGCAACAAGCCCATGAGATTCGTGTTGTTGTACCTGCTGGTCTCGCCGATATTGACCAAGCCAGAACTCCCCAAACAGTTGATGGTGGAGGAGAGACACAGGCCCGGGAGGTACGGGACTGTCGGTTCAGGCAACGAGTGGAACTCCATCTTGATGGGGATCTGGAACGAGCGCACCTTGTTGTTGATGTTGAGATTGGCAATGCGGGACGCGGAAATCGATTTATAGCAATCCACCATCATCTTGCAGAGGGCGTTATTTGCTACCAAGTGTTCGCTCACAGGACCCCGCATGGGCTCTGTCGCCGTGCGTAGTTCCTCCTTGATCTTCAGAATCTGCCGCACCTGCGCCCACACAAAATCGTGCCTTTGTTGCTCGTAGCGGAGCACTAGCGATAGCTTCGAAGTAACGTTGTAAAACATCTCGTCCACCCTGTAGTTCCTCTCGATATCGGGAGGACGCATAATAAACACGAGGTGGAACATGCTCATGGCGGTGCCGGCACGCGAATCTGGGTCTCTTATGTCTCCGGCACCGTCTTCCTCTTTGCCCTGTTCGCTTTTTACGGTTCCTGTGGGCACGTGCTGGTGTTTTTTGCTCCGCCACGACCCGTTGGAGCCTACGTGTACAGGGAGGCCTAGAAACACCACGTTTTCGAGCATCACGTCGAACCGCCGGTTGCACATGGCGCGTGGCGGGCAGAGCATCTCGCTGAGCTGCTCGGGCTCGAAGCCGAGAATGCGGCTGCTTCGGGCCGCTTGGGTTTTTACCGAAACGTCGCTTTTTTCCCGATTTTCGCCGGGATCCGCGTCCCGGGCCGTTTCGAGGGGCGACGCGGCATCCGTGGCGCTGGATACACCGCCAGGCCGCGAGCTTCGGTGGGTGTCCCGGGCGTCTAGAAACGTCATGAGGTCGAGTTTCGTGCCCAAGTAGTAGTCCGGATGGCCCGCGTCCCAGACGCTTTTTTGCGCGTCTCCGCCGGCATCGTGGTCCGCCTCGTAGTCCTCGTCGTCGATGTCGTCGTCCTCGGAACGCACCTCGTCGTCCCCAGTCGATACTTTGCGTGTGCACAAGTCCTCCGGATAGCTGAAGGCGATCTGCGGGCCGTTGTGGGTGCTGACGGCGAGGAGAATGCCTATTAGCGACGGGTTCGGGAGGTTGTACGACATGGCGGATGGGGCGGATGTGGTGGATAGTTTTGTTTAGTTTTGTTTAGTGGTGGTTAGTGGTGGTTAATTATGGTTTATTAGCCGGTCTCCAGTATGTATGCGAATTATGCGCGTCGTTTGGCTGCGTAGGACAAGACGTGGGGATAAATTGGGGTCGGATAAGTTGGCGTGGGGGAGTGGTTGCGTAGTTGGGGTTTTTGGAGCGCGTTCCTGGAGCAGTCGAGAGGGCGCTGGTATTTTTTTTTGGATTGAAAAAACGTGTGTGTGGTGGTAATGCTGGGCCTATTAGTGGTATTAGGCTGTGGGCTCTAGTATGAGGCTCTGGGCTGGTCCTGGTTGGGTGCGAAAGTGGGCGTATCAGATACAACTACAAAAGAGGTATGTGGGTATTTTTAAAAAAGTTCAAGTAGTTGCATTTTCTCGGGTTCTTTGTAAGTGTGTTCCCCTGTTCTAGTCATAGCGCACGAGTCAAATGGCGTGACTTGTCAATGTTAGACTTGGTCCAGTTTGGGTCAGTCAGTGTATTGATTCAGTGGGTGATTCAGTGGGCCACCTTGTCTCTCGGCGTAGCCCGTGCAAAGTCACAGCAAGCAAACTTGGCTAGACATGATTAATTGCAAGAAGTGGACGTATCGATTGAATGTTAGGAGTCCAATATCAGGGCAAGTCTCGCCATACTACATCAATATGTTCCATCTGTCAGACTGGTAGCCCAGAGGCAACCGTGGCAATTCTGACATCAAGTTTACTTCTCCACAGCTTGTTGGTCAGGTCCAACGCAGCCAACAGTAATGCATTTGTGGATGAAGAATCAAAGACGGAAACAGAAAACAGTCTTTTTATCTGCTTCCAGTTATAACGTATTAGGCAGTCCCGGACGTACCAAAAAGAGTTGATTTCTCGCTGCTCTTCCTTCGTATCTCTATTTTCCCATCAATGTCACTAATGGCTTTTCTTGACCGGCTGTATCAAATTTCTTGTGCTCTCCCCATCCACGGCCCACCAAGTGGCCCAATTTCTGCCATTTAGCAACTTCGATTGATGTACAGCACTTCAGCAAGTGTCTCACGGTACGTGAACGTGAACTCGTTCTTGGCCTACTACGATAACTGATTATGATAGCTGGGAAACTAGTCACGGATTACGACATTCGAAAGCGGAAAATACCACTGCAATGGAAATCTTACCACCGCCTTTTCTGGACCACCGCCCGTGTAGACGTAATAATGAAATCTTCTTTCTGATTGGAGGTTTACTTGGGAACCTCAGTGAATATACTCCTCATCGTGGCAGTACCTAGTGTATGACGATGTATTGTATCCAAATGACGTATCATAGTAATAGGATGGGATCATAGTAGCAGGACCATCATCCAGCGATTTATTGAGACTTGCTTTGGGGCGCCATGCTCCATACTCACTGGGAATCGTGTCGTTGCGAATGAAGTTCGTGCAGATCTAGATGGACAGGCTCCCTGGATGTTTCCTAAAGAAACCGAGAGATAAATCTAGTAAGGTTCTTCTATTTTTATGGCGGCCACTCAAGGGCCCAGATTGGGCACAATCAGCTTGAGCGTCCACACGTACAGCTTTTCTGTGGGACCTCTACAGAAACACCAACGGCATACCTGCTCGTCTAGTTGTCTTGATTTTCTAAATATGAGCTGCTTCAAGCACCGGTTTACCCCGCTTCGATCGGTACGGTGCAATCACACCCTAATTCTCGTTTAACACACCCTGTGGGCCTAAATCTTGTGCTTGCGCTCCTTGTTGGCCATCTCCACAAACCGCCCCTGTGGGATGCCCTCGATCCAGCGGTTGAACCCGACAATCGCCTCCTTGGAGCTCGCCGTGTTGATCGCCTGGTCGCGGTTCAGCTTGAGGAGCTGCTTGCTGGCGAAAATGGAGGGCTCGTAGAGACCCTCGAACTTTCCTACGAGGTCCTTGAATACCTCAGCGTTGAACTGCTCCGTGGAGAAGTTCTTGCCAGTGTACACCTTGTTGAAAAAGCCTAAGCGGTTGAGATCTTGCCCGCTCACAGGCTTCGCAAACAACAACGCCTCGGCCGATTTCGACCAGCCCAAGCGCATGAAAAGCGTCGCCGAGGTGGCACCCTCGGCCACCAAGCCCAAGTTCGAGAATGGCGCCAAAAGGTTCACCTTGTCCTCGTCAATCGCGTAGACAATGTCGCAGAGCGCGACGATCGCACTGGAGAGCCCAATCACCGGCCCGTTGAGCGCAGCCACCAACACCTTGCGGTGGTTGTGGCACAAGTCCGTGAGGTATACATTGCGCCCCGCGAAGTTCTGCAACCAGTACTCGTGCGAGAAAATCACCTCCGGGTCGGCGCGGGTCAAGGCCTTGTCGGCGAAGTTGGCCCCCGCGGAGAAGTACCGGCCCGTGGACTGGATGAGCGTGCACACGGTGTCCTCCTCGTCGTCGGCCTCCTGGAGGTACTTGGCCAACTGGAGGTACTGCTTTCCGTCGAGCGCGTTCAACTTGTCGGGGATGTTGAGCGTGATCACTGCAACGCGGTCGCGCACCTCGTAGGTGATAGCCTCAGACATGGTTGTGGAAAGGGGCCTGTGGAAGGGGGGAATGGAACAGTGGGAGAGACTCGACAAAAAGGATTTGAGGAGTCAGCTTTTGTGTTGTTGGTTTTTCGATCCAAAAGTACGGTTCAGGCCCCGGCTGCGCAGGCGGGTACGCCGCTTATATATGGAGGCGGTTGTGAACTTCACAGGGAGACTGTGTGGGGAGCTCGCATGGTCCGAGGATAGCGCGGGTCCGGACAGGAACTGGCGGGCCGAGGCAGCATGGCGAGCATGCACGGAACCAACGCGGAGAAGCAAAGAGAGTGTTGCGTTTTGGAAAGATGAGAGTACAAAGGCGGGAGCGGTATTATCTCGCCAGCTGGGTGTGGCTTTTTTTTTTGTATAATTAGTGGCTGCCGAGCCGGGCCGGGAGCACGGAATGCGAATAGTGGGCCCTAGTGTGGGTTTATTCATCATATAGTACACGCATTCGCAATGTTCACATATATTTTATATACATAGATGTACAGAGATATACATAGCTATATACAGATATTCATCGATATACATAGATAGATATGCATTTACATACCTATTCAGATTTACTCATTACACAATGAGATTTATATTTAGATATTATTTCACCCAGTCATGGAGGGGTGTATTCGCCCTTGGCCGTTGACGGCTCGTATTGCTGCTGGGGTGCTTATCGCGTGCGGAGGGGAACAGCGTAATCTTGCTGAATGGGAATGGGACCCTGGAAAAACCCGAACCGGCGAGGGGAAAATGGCAGTGGTTTTCGGTTTTGCCCTTTTGTTCTTTATTTCTGTAGCCGACTTTCCGAGCGGTCCGTCTTTTTCGTAGTGGCCTTACGTACGCTCCAGATTGCTTGCTCTTGAGTACAAGACACACTGGGAATTGCAATCTGTTGTTTTTCGAAAAAGCGTGATGCTTCCGGGGAAAAGCTGGAGACGGTGACAATCTGTAAGATAAATTATGGTCCTTAATCATTTTACCGAATTGCACTTTTCTGTTCTGGTATTCTCTCTGCTCTCCCTCTAATATTTCCCAAACTGGCTCGCTTTATTAGAAAACGCGAGTGCCAATATTAACCACTTTTCCCGAAATACGTCTAATACTCTCCAAAATAATAACAACCCACCAAGAACCCAAACCCACGCTCTCAACCTAGCCCACTTTTAAAACCTGGCAGTTTCCACCATACCTTATATGCTATCTCCACCCACCCTCGCACCCGTGCACCATCACTACAACATATCTCGCTAAACAACACCACTATCTACAACCCCCAACAATGTCGATTTCAGTCACGTTTCCAGATTCTCGCCCCCGTGCCTTAGCTTACTCGCGGCTCCGAGAACACGTCCAAGTAGGACCCCCTGTTGAAAAACCACTCCCCACAGAGCTCTCCTTGAGAGTACCCTGCTTCACCTATCATGGCACCCAGTATGTTTTGGTCCGGGATTTAGCCGCCCTATGGAACTTCCCCTCGTCATACCAGGTAATCACCAGACTCACACGCAGATCGGGGCTTCTGAAAAGCGAGCTTTTGGAAGGCTCTGACGAAGTTCTCAACGATCTACTTGCGGAAAACGGACTCATACTGCCGCACGAATGCAAAACCACACTATTCTACGTGGAATTGCGCAAGTTGCACGCGGTTTTGACCCACGAGAACTCCCTCTTCCACACTGCAGAACCTGTGCACCGGCAGGCGTCGAGAAAGCCCGTGTCGCCGCCGCTGGACGAAGAATCCATTACCATCTCGCAGGTTTTTCCTAACTATGGTGCGGTTGAACAGTCGCTTCCGTTGACCCACGCCACGTTCCTCTCACTCACGCCAATCACAAAGTTGAATGTTTACAAACACGAAGGCAACTACAGAAAAGTGTACGGAACCTCTTTGAGTGCACACGAACGAGAATTGCTCACAAACGCAAACAATTATGCGTCGCGTCTGGCACTGTCAAATTTGGCGGAGGGCGCCGGGAAGGGCGAGCTGCAGAAGCTGAAACGCCCGTTGGGGCGCCAAAAGAAATTCGTTGGCAACGTCGACCCCAACCAGTTGGACGTGGCGGAAAATGTTTTACCCGGGTGCGGGTACATTCCCGAGTTCAACGTGAACTCGATCTGCAAAGTGCCCAACTATTTCGTGACAAACAACCAGATGAACTATGCGCAGCAGAATGGGCTCCTCCACCCGACAAAAACACACTTGCATGGCCTAAGGACTAAGGGTAAAAAGACAGACATGCCCAAACAGTTGTACCAGCTCTTGTCCAACACCGACCAGGAGGCGTACCACTTTAAGTACTACTACTTCAAGAGCTACCGCGGGCCCGGATCGGGCAACTACAAGGACGCGGCGTTGGTGAACCGGATCAACAAGATACGGAGGTTTACTCCCGAGACTGCGCCCACCTCCAACGCCAGCACACACATGGCAGCACACCGAGTAACGAAACAACGCACAAGGGGTGACGCCGCCATCAAGGGCTTGGTGCACGAGCACTTTTCCAACGAAAATGTGGAGATTGTCATTGAACGGCAGCGGAGGTTTGCGGAGGATTTCGAGAACTTGGAGATGCTCCACAACAACACCCTCTTCAACTTGTTGGTTAACGCGTACAGAGACGTGGCCAAGGACACCTGGGACGCGTTCTACAAGTTCAAGATGATCGATTTCGAGAAGTTGCACCAGAAACAGCAGAAGGAAAATCTCGCGAAAAGGAAGGCAGAAATCTTGGAGAGATTGTCCCAGGGCGGCAGCGGTGCAATGTTGAAAACGAACGAGCTTGCGGAGCTCGAGCGGGCAGACCTCTCGGTGCGGTTCCTGCTTCCGTCGGATTACCCGGAAATCATGGAGAAATTGCCCTGCGAGTTGCGTGGCGACGACGGCGACCCCGCCACTTCTTTGAGTGAGCCTGTGCGGTACATGACGACTTACCCGGACAAGCACTCGCCGGGCACGTTGCACCAGATCGAAGTGATCAAGCTTCCAAACGCGAACTCCCTTGCGTGGGACAACATCAAGAAGTACAGGAGGAGGTAGGAAGGGTGAAGGTGATGATTGGTGAGACAGAAAGGAAGAAAGAAAGAAAGGGCTAGTGGTGTTACTAGCTCATTTGGTTGAAAGTGTTGGGTATTCTGTTCGTCTGGGTATAATTTGGGTGACTCTCGGGTAGATACTTGCTGGGCCCAAGGTTTCCCAATGACGGTCTTCTACAGTGAAGCTCCCATGCATTTTGTCATCGAATCCCTGAACTTTCGTGTCCACACCTCCCTTGTTTTACTAAAGATAAGGATGAACGTTTGAGATAATGAGAATCGTCGATGGCCGGCTAGTTGTACAGATCTTGCAATTGAACAGAGGCACAGCAAGTCTTAGCACCACGAACGTCACTGTTGATGTGACTACCACACAAGGCGAAAACGCACATAAACTGGAGATATTAGCGAGATCAGAAACTGCCGGTGTGGCACTGCGGTTGTGTTTACTATCAGAGTTCACTCTCCAGACGACGGGACCGTACAAGAATCGAAACGTTCCTACAATCTACCCCTCTTCCAAAATCATGACTATTCCCAGATCTTTAGTCGAACCGCAGTCCTTAAGCACCTGTCTATTAACTCATGTCTATCTACGACCCACTCTATTAGCCCACCACGTGACACTTCAATCCACCAATTTCTTCTTATATCGCCCTCCTCTTACTTCTCATCATTGAAGATCTCGAAGTCTAGCGAGCCCTTGGGCCGTGTTTCACCCATGGTGAAGTTCTTCCCTATGTTGCTCTCCACGTACTTGTTAGCTATCTTGTAGTCCGGCGAAGGGTCCACGGCCAGCGTGAAATCCAACTTTCTGGGCTTGAAACGTAGCGAGGTTTTCGGGATCTTCTCCACTGTCCGCTCGCCGGTACGGAAATTCATCTTCTCTATGTGTGTGGAATAATCGATTTCTCGCCGCTGGTCCGAGCTACGAGGTCCCAAATTTCGCTCAAGAAACGGATTCGGGATCTCGTGTCTTGGAATGCGCTCGAGATCGGAATAGTCCACGATTTGCACTGCGTCTTCGTTGTCCGAAAACGCGTCAAAGCGAGCTTTTTGCTCCACTACGGGATTTTGCACGGGTGTCAGCGGCGTGGTGTTAGACTCGTGCATGTCCTGCGAGCACACGTGGATACGCGGCGAGAAAAGAGACATGTTCTGGATCTCGGAGGTAGAAATCTCGCTGGTGCCAGAAAATAGCCCTTTTTGATGGGTTTTATGCTGGGGTTTTTGATCGGCTTCATGAACCGAAGGTTCGCTGTGAATAGAGGCTGCGTCAAGAAGCCCAGCCTGGTGACTTTCACCCGTTTCCTCGCTGTGGGCGGCCTGCTGGAGCTTCTCTAGTAGAGGTTTGGACCTTGAATGCCGATATAGCGCGATATTCGAGCGCGGTTTTCGCCCAGTGCCCACCGTCAGCGGCGTGGGCAAAAATAGGGAGAGTCCCAAGCTTGACAGTGGTGTCAAGGGCGGGTCCAGCGGCGAGTAAGAATCCAAAAAGGGTGATTTTTGGGGGTGTTCACGCACATTTGTATCTGGCGAAACGGCGCCGTCACGCGGCGAGTCTGCCTGGAAAAAGGGGGACCTGGTCGGGGTCCTTAGCGGTTTGCCGAATCCCGAACCATGTGGGCGGTGCATCGACGTGGCAGATTTGGGTGTATATGGGCCATTGCCTCTTCTCGCTCTAGGCGTGGTAGGCGCAGCAGATGGAAGCATACAGGTGGACTATACGGAGAACGGTATCAGATTTGGTTCGTGAAAAGAAGGTGTAAATAGCGTGAATATGTGGCGATGTGGGGTGGTTGTGGCGGGATGGAAAGTGTAGTATCAAGTATGAGATGTGAAACAGTAGCTGAAACAGGAAAGGTAATGGGACGCGGAGCGGAAACGAGAGGCGGTGTGTGCAGGACAAGAACAGTATTGGGGACGGCAATTCTGGCAAAAAAGGGGTTGGAGAATGGGGAGTATCTGGGTGGGGAGATCTGGGCCGGGAGATGGATTTGGTCCTTTCGTATCTAATTTTCGGTGGGTTTTGGTGATTTTGCAGGGGGCCGGAATCGGGTGCTGGGTCGAGACTCTGTGGTCACGTGCTGCGACGGGACAGTATGTAGGTGGGAAGTTGTGGCTTAAGTCTGGATTTTTTATGGATTTATTGTTGAGTATAGTTCATTGGCGACCTGGATGTTGGGAACTTTTCTCGACGAAGGCCAGCTCCATACTACTCCATTGGATGGTTGGCTCATCGCGGACCTGGCTACCCTAATAATGCTACACTTAACAGTGGGGTAAACATAATACAAGGCATGGTTTTTTTAACCTGGCGTATGACGATTTCCTGTGTTGTCTTGGTGGACATGGTAGTACATTCCTTATCCCCCCTACGGTTCTTGCACAGCTCATAGTCCACGCTCATAGTCCACGCTCATAGCCATGCTCATAGTCCATGCTCATAGATGATAGTTATAGGACATAAAACGAATTTACTTCTTACATTTGTTTAGCGGGAACGCAATATAATGATAATGAAGACATCATAAATGGCAATAGGACAATTGAGCTGCAAGCCTGGATCAGCTTAGGTCAGAAGCTAGCATCTCTCGGATCGACTTTCTCACCCCAGTAACAATAAAAGGCTTTTTCTTGCTATTGGGTCCCACAGAGCACTAAAGGCCATCGAGTGTTTGGTCTCGGCTCCCATTTTTCAAGAGTAGCTGCAAACATCCGTTTGCAGATTGTGATATTTGGCACGCTATGAACGATGAGGAGCCAAAGCTCTGCAGTCAATCAATGAGCCCGAGTGCACCAGAAAGTGGCCCAGTATTTTCGTGGAATTCATGTTGGTAACTTATTGGGAAAGACACGTGACAGCTAATGATGCCAACGTCTCGGTGGCCTGTTCTAGATCAGATTGGAGAAGAGAGGTGTTGGTGATGAATAATGACTTTGGCTACGCTTACAGAAAATGAATGAATCCTTAGCTCCTATCTTAGGAGTCTAAGACTCCTGACACGAAGTTATGTTAGTTGCATGGGATGATCTCAGATATCAAACTGGAGAAGTCTGAAACGTGAGTTTCCGGTCTAAGAGATGGCCCTTGTGACGCTAATATGCGCTTCAATGTTAAACATTATACGCCACTAGTAGTTGGGATGCTGTTCTGAGCTTTCGGAGTACCCTGGCCGATATCAGCCAGCAAGCAAAGCGAGTCGTGAACCGGTTTAGGCTTCTTTGGACTCTGGCCCTATCTTTGAACGCAGTGTAAAGAGTGAAGTGTGTGACTGCAAAGAATTTTGCCTCAGCTCAGGTCGTTGTAACGCAAGTATAGGTTATTACTGGTACGCTGATGGTCAGAAATGGGGTTTGCAAAAGTAGGGCACTCTGTGGGACACGGCCAGCTAACGCAACCCATGCCACTGGGATCTCACGTACAAGCCCAGGACAGCTTCCAGTTGCAGCCGCATGGGGGCCTTTCATCAATTGACTGTCCCGGGTGGATCTAAACGGGCCCACTTTGGTGTACCCAAGTGATATCACCAAATCATGAGCAGCATCATGCTCTATGCATGGTGGTCAGTGGAACTTGACTGGAACAGCTGAAGAGCGAAGGAAGGTGGTCTAGATCTCGGCTACGGCCTCGACGTTTGAGCCATACTCGAAGAAGAATGAAGTATACAACTATGGACGGTCAAGAACAGAAGTATTGATGTTCTGTTCTACACGATCACCATCCACCCGAGTGCACTACTAGGAAACAAGTTGCAGAAGAGATAAGAAATGACCCGGAGTGGGGGGTCCAGAAGACGTGGCCCAGTCCAGTTTATGTATCAGACCACTTGATTGTGCTGAACCCAACCCTGTGGTTTGGTACACCCGAACGTCAAGAATACCGATACTTGTTATCGATGTGACGGCGTGCTTTATGTAAGAAAACACCCTGTATGTCCCAAGCCCACCTTCGTCAAGTGCCTCACATACCTCATATACTTCACTGATCCCCCACTCTATCCACAGCCCTACGCACTTCCAAAGAACACTGTATTTAACGAAAAACCACCAGCACACGAAACGACACGAAACCACACCTCACACCACCGCTCCACATCTTCACCGATCCTCACCAACCACACTCCTAACTGAGCCGCTCCGGGTCCACCGTGTTGCTCCGCGAAAACGACGCGTACTTCTGGAAGTTGTCCTTGCGCTCCAACTCGTACTCCGGGTTCTTGATGCGTGAACTCCACCGGCGCTTGTAGATTCGCTTGGCCCATTTCCACGCCTCGCACCCTCCGAGATAGAGCACGCTGATTCCAATCGCAAACGCCCACTCGTAGCTGAGAGGAGCGTGCAAAAACACCCTGCTGTTGATCACCGGGATGTACACTACCGGGAACACCAGCACAAATCCGCCAATAACCGACCAGAAGAGGAACTGGTTGGCCCAGAGATCACGTGCGGTCTGCTTCCACCACGGAAGCTCCGACTCCTCCCGCATGAGGAACAACGAGTTGTTGGGGTGGATGCACTCCCACGCCAAGATAAGCGCTCCCCACACCATGATGGTGAAGGACGTGGAGCGGCCCTTGAACACCAAATTACACACCTCCAAGTTGGCACTGGTGCCGTTGCACCCCTCGCCCAAGTTGCCGTCGCCAACTCCGTACACCACAATGACAAACCCTAGCATGCAGCACGCAGCCATCCACGATCCGTATGCGATCATGTCGTAGAAGAGCTCCACAGTGAAGATCCTGCGGTTTGGAGGCTGGTTCAAAACGCCGTCGATCGCCTGCTCCTGGCCCAAACCCATCGCCGGAAAGCACGACGTGACCACCAAAACCCACAACACTTCCACGGGCGAAAGGGGAAACACCGAGTACCCGGTGCGGTCCTTGAAAGCCAACCCCACCATCAAATAAAGAGCCTGGGCGACGTTTTCCGCCAAGAGCTGCAAGATGAACTTCTGGATGTTCGCAGCCATCCGGCGGCCTTCCTCGATCGCGTGCAAGATCGACGAAAAGTTGTCATCGGTAAGCACTATATCCGACGCGTCTTTGGCCACATCTGAGCCGTTAAGGCCCATGGCGATCCCAACATCAGCCTTTTTCAAAGAAGGCGAATCGTTGACGCCGTCCCCGGTCATGGCACAGAACTTGCCCCTACGGTGCAACGCATCGATCATGCGCACTTTGGTCTGGGGAGCACAGCGTGCAATAACCAAAGGCAACACCGGTAAGGAATCGATCTGGGCGTCCGTCAATGAATCGAACTCCGTGGCGGTCATGCACATCGCACGCACCACCTCGTCGCTATAGTGGTACAAGTTGTGTGGGATGATGCCCACTTCCTGTGCTATCGCCTTGGCTGTGCTGGGGTGGTCTCCTGTCACCATATGGACATTGATGCCCGCTTTGTGACAAAGTTTAACCGAGTGTGCAGTCTCGAGTCTGGGCGGATCGTATATGCCCACAAGACCGTGGAAGGTGAGGCCAGTTTCAATGGTTTCTCTATCTCCCAAATCGTCACTCTTCGTACAGTCTCTGGAGGCGAACGCCAACACACGCAACCCCTGCGAGGACAACGCGTCCATGTTGGCCTCGATTTCACTAATATTCTCAGGCGTCAATTTGACCACTTCTGGCGCATCAGTGTACTCCTCCGGGTTACCCGACCAGTGGGTGCAGCGTTCCAAGATCCGCTCGACCGCGCCCTTGGTGTAAATCTTCGTGGTATTGTTCGTTTTGTAAACGGACGTCATCCGCTTGATGGACAGGTCAAACGGAAACTCGGCAAGATGGACAAAGTCACGTGACACGGTCTCTCTAGCGTAGCCCACTCTGCAGCAGAACACCTGGATGGCGATTTCCGTGGCGTCGCCGTGTGCCTTCCACACGGTCTCTCCGGATTTCTCGTCCTTGGACTGTGTCACCGTAGCAATGTTGGCCAAAGTAGCGACATCAAGCCACTTTCTGAAGTTCTTGCCAAAAGTGGCACAATCTTTGGACACGGGTTTGAAGTCGATTTCCTCGTCGGTCTCCTTGATGAAATAAGGCAGGAATTTCGTATGGGACAAGTCGCCTACTTCTGGACTGAAGGCATCGCTTATATTGTCCATCGAATAAGTGCCCACCGAAGGCACCCACACTTTTCTCGCGATCATCCGTCCCTGCGTCAACGTGCCGGTTTTGTCCGAGCAAATATCGTCGATCCCACCCAACGCTTCCAACGAGTCCAATTTTCTGACAATCACGTTTTTGGTCACCATCACCTGTGCACCCACAGCCATAGTGACGGTTAATACTACTATCAACGCAGACGGAATCATCGCCAAGGCCACGCAGATCGCGTAGATGGCCACCTCCTTGTTCACGTGGAAAGTCTGGGTGGCCATGACGACTATGGCGAAAACTACGGCGATCCAGAATAAGTCGATGGCCAACCACGACAACATTCTCTGTAAGGGTGTACCCTCATTGACGCCCAAGAAGTTTCCGACAATATCTTTGACTGTTCCGAAAATGGCGCGAGAATAGGCCTTGGCGTTGGGTTTTCCTGCGCTTTTATCGACCTTCCTAATGAGGCCCTTGTCCGTCTTTAAGGACTGGGCTATCTGGCCAATTTCCGTATTCAAGCCAGTCGCAATCGCCACCCCTGATCCGCGTCCCTTCGACACGATAGAGGACGCAAACGCAATGTTCAAGCGGTCGCCCACAGGCACCATTTTGGAGGTGTCGGCATACACGTCATTTTCGTTTTTTGCCACAGGCAACGACTCGCCAGTCAAAAGCGCCTCGTCGGTTTCCAAATTCATCGTGTCCACCAACCGCAAGTCTGCAGGAATGGTGTCGCCCACTTTAATGTGGACGATATCGCCCGGCACCACTTCCTCGGTGGGGATAGTGATATCATCGCCGTTTCTAGTAACACGAGCGGTTGATGAGGACAACGACTTGAGAGACCCCATTGTTTTTTCGGCCTTCAATTCCTGATAGAATCCAATGGCAATGTTGATGCCCACTACGCCTGCAATGACACCGCCAGAGATCCAATCTTTGATGGCGAGCGCAATCACCATGGAAATAATGAGCACCATGATCATTGCGTTGAACGTCTGGTGCGCCAAGATCTTCAGAAAGCTGATTTTCTCCGCCTCGCCGAGAGTGTTTTCGCCATACTGTTTTTTCAACTTTTCTACGTTCGCTGAGGACAAGCCCTGTTCAACATTCGTGTGAAAAAGGCTCACTACTCTGGAGACCGAGAGCCGGTAGGGCAAGAATTCAGAGGTTTTCGTGCAAATGGTCGACGCCGAAGAAGCGTCCGCGTACTGCGCATTCAACGTTTTCTGGAGTTTTGTCTCATCGCTAAGGTCTATTGCCATACCCGTAGTATCGAAGATGAGAAAGAAAGTAGTGGGAATTTGCAATTTGGCTTATCGCGAAAAAAGCCTTTTTAGGCGGTGACATCATACAGGCCCGCTGCGGCTGTGCCGTGCGTTAGGGTCCAGTGACATCACCGCTAGTCTGGGGAAACGGGAGGCATGGTGGAATTTTTTTTTTTGATTGGCGGGATTGCTGACGTTCTGGGGTTTCCGGAGGCTTTGTGATCGTTCTATCGAAGCTGCCCTCTGGGTATTTTCGGGTATGTTGTATGCCAAGAAATAAACCCAGAGCAGCCGCAGACCCCAGTGGCTTGGAGCGTATGCAGGATTGCATTGATGCCGTGGCCTAGGCCCAGTTCTGGATCGGCCAGAATCCGCCTTGGGGAGCAGCAAGAATTTCATGATTGGTAAAGGGAGTGAGAGTGGGGTTTTTGGTTTTTGGTTCTGGTTTTCGTGCTGGATTTTGCCGCACTTGTGCTCCATACGCAGACCTTGAGAAAGAACCCAACAGTCAGAATTGGACAAAGGATGGGGCTTGCGAAGTCGAAAATAGGACTATCCTGTGCTTGGTAGTCAAAGGGTCTTTTCGGAGATGGTTGGCTCAAAAACCGGTTCAACCGGGAAAATGGAGTCTGCCCTTGGACTGCCTTGTCCGAATCAGGAAAGTAGAAAATGCCTTGAGAAACGTGGTCTTGTCTTGGATTATCGCAACTCGTGCTGTTTGGTGTGGTGGATGCAAATTTAGCAGAACTGGTACGACGCAAGGATTGGCTAGCATGATTACATGATACTCAGAGACAGCTAGTCATGGCTACTTCAATTCTCAGGGCATTCATTGCAAGGAACTTTTATAGCCAACTGAAGTGCTCGCTTCTCTACGCATGAAAAGAGTTACGTTGTGTTCCTGCAAGACAAGGCCTCACACTAAATTTGATCTACATTCTCAACGGATCAGGGGCCTTCTCAATAACTCCGCGTCAGCAGGCCACAGTGAGCCCTCACCCCTAGAAAGACTACGGAAACACAGTGAAATGGGTAGTTGACACCAGCTTTCCGGTGGATACATGAATGATGGTGTGTTGCTTCTAATTCTGTGACCAGAAGTTTCTGATACCTGGGGTCTGATCCACGCCCTCTCTCCAACGCTCTCCCTTGGACCCACCATGCTGGAGGCATAAAGGAGGTTACGTTTCTTCTTGCACGACTAGCAGTTGGATGACGAAAGAGAATGGAATACCCAACTCTTTGAGTCGTCTAGAGCAATACGTCAACAAATATTAAGGCAGTTTCCCTCGTGCCTTCTGTGAGCCCTGATAGCCCAATCAGAAGTGAGGAGATAACTTGGATGTGAACGTTGCTCGCTCGATGTACTGCTCAGTTGACCCACAACTTCAGTTGACACTTGCGACGCGAGGGCCACGAAGTAGCCAGCTGCATAATCTCACCTACCCCAAAGCGCATCCATCGAAAACAATCCCATAGCACGAAAGCTTGATTCCGAAGATGCACAATAAACGGAGCGAACGCGAGAAAGTTAGCTACCGAAGCAGAAACATGCCACTCCGCCAGCTCCACAAAAAAAAAATGGAATATACCAGGCACCCTCCAGTGTTCCCAACCTTCACGAAACTCACCCCAAGTGCAAGTGGTGGCCACCTGGCTGCAAATGCCTCTTTGCTTATACTCCGCGAGCAGTGCCAGAAGGCCAGGGAGTCCCCGAAAACAGAAAAAAAGAAAATGAGACTTGAAGAAAAACAGCGGAATGGCCGAAAATAGGGGAATCAAAGCCCCAGGCATACCCGCCATAAACACAACCCTCTGATCGTCACCTCTTTATCCATTCCCTCCACCTCCTCTGTGCACTCCGTAGCCTCGTCGCGTCGCGCCCCACTTCCCGTCACGTGCCGGCCAAATTCCATGTCCAAACCACCACGCAAGTTCCACCGTAAACATCTATACGGAAACACTTGGGCGACTCTTTCTTAGCCACTCCCGCACCACTTCCGACTCCCAACCGCACCCTCCATGTCCTTCGCCGACTCCTTCTGGACCGAGGACTACCACCTGGGCCACGAGGTGCTTTTTGACCAGCTCTACGAGGGCGTCAAGGAAAACGAGGATTTTCTTGCGCTCTTCACCAAGCGCATGGACCTGGAGTTCCGCTACGGGCTCGAGCTAGAAAGCGGGCTCTCGTCGCTAAAACTCGCGAGCAAGCGACACCTGAATGACGACTATGTGTCCACGGTCAAAAACGCATTCAGCGAACTACACACCAACTTCAGCCGCCAGGGCGGCTACCACACGGAGATCGCCGTGAACATCAAGGAGTTGGTTTTGCAGCCTTTTGCCAAGTGGTGCAAGGAGCACGAGCAGCGCATCGGGTACCTGGAGCTGGTGGTCACGGAGAAGTACAAACAGTACAGCGCCAGCCGCGCCAGCTTGGACAAGTTGCAGAAGAAGTACTTCAACAAGTGCCGGCTCGTGGAGGACTTCAAAACGCACTACACGGAGGAGGAGCTCGACGCGTCGATGGCGGAGATTCTGGTGGACGAAGTCCTGAGTGTGGACGCGTCTAGCGGGGCCGATATCGACGAGAGCGACCACGAAAAGTACACTTTTGGCGGCTCTGTGTACGGGCTTGCCAGCACGAAGAGGCTCTTGGCCGATATGCTCTCGAACGTCGCGTTGTCGTCGCATCGAGTTGCCATTTTGGGCACCTACCACAACGTGTCCACCGGCAGCGACATCTCCCAGTGGCTCTTGGACAACATGCCCGAAATGCGCGGCAGCGTGGCCAAGGCCGAGGCGTTTGGCCAGGACTTGATAGCGCACGGATTCATCAGATTGATTGGATCCATGAGTGCCAGCAAGAACTTCATCAACTCGTCGCAGTTTTTCTACCAGTGGAAGCCGGTTGTCTTTGAGCTCACCAAGCTTTCTGAATTCGACTTGTCGCGGACGCAGAAAAATGCAAACTACGACCCGATAGCCGCGCTGGGCAGCAGAACCAACAACTTCTCAAACTACATAGAAGACATGAAACAGGCCATGGGCGTGGCTGCGGTCGACTACAGCGACAAGACGCAGTATGCAAAGCTCGTCAGAGAGGTGGCCAAATTGGACTCCCAGTACTATGAAACGACCAAGATCTTGGACGCTATACGGTGTGAGTTTGAGGAGACCGTTATGGACCATTTGGCGTTCATGCAGAAGTGCGAGTTAGACCGGTTGAGAGCGGTCAAGAAAGCGACGTTTGATTTCATTGCGGCCTTTTCCAACAAGATCGCCGCCATGAAGCACTCGTGCGACAAATTGCTTGTAGTAGAGGAAACCATGCACCCCGCCAGCGACCTCAAGTTCTTGATCGAAAACTACGCCACGGGCAAGTTCCTGCCGCACGTGACCTTGTACGACAACTACTACAACTCCAACATCAAGCAGACGTTTGGCGTGGACCTCAACGTGAAGGCACGCCTAGACAAAAAAGCAGTGCCTCTGTTGGTGCAGGCCGTGTTGTCGTATCTCGACAACTTGTACCCCGAATTGGAGAACGACGAGGAGCGGGTCGGGCTCTGGACGAAACCCGTGCATTTGGCCAAGATCCACCAGCTCAGACTGGAACTAAACGAACAGACCGAACTGCACACTATATCAGAAAGCTTGCACAAATGCGAGCCCACCGTCGTGACCAACGTGTTGAAGCTCTACTTCATGGAGTTACCCGACTCGATCGTGTCGCACACGTTTTTCGACTTGATCAAAACACTCTACCAGAGCTACCCGGTGGGCAGTGATGAGCAAAACGCGAAATCCAGAGTCACGGGCTTGCAGAACACGTTGAGCGAGTTACCAGTGTGCAATTTGGCCACGCTCGACGCGCTTTTGACGCATTTGAACCGGCTTGTGCAAATCATCAGCTCCAAAAACGAAGACTTGAGTTCCGTGTTAAAGGACCGTCTCTGCCGCGAATTTGGCGCTTTAGTTTTGAGGCCCAAGAGCGATTCGGCAGAGCTCGAGGGCAAAAGTGTACATGCGTTTAATATGGCCACAGAGGTGCTTCAGCAGCACTTTATATCAGATCTTTTCTCCCATAAGGAGGTCATTTTCGGCGAGTTGAGGCGCAGAAACTCGAAGAAACCGCTGCGGACTAACTCCGCCAAAAGCGACAAGAGAAGCGACAAGAAGAATGGGCCCTTGAAGTTGAAGTTGGGCCAGAGCTCCAAGCTGAGATTGGAGTCCAAGTTGAAGAACGCTGTGCAGAACGCGTCGGAGAAAACCACCGAAAAAGAGGACACCACAGAAGCAGAATTGCCTGAGATTCCTCGTCCTAGCACACCGCCTCCGGTAGCAGCTCCAGGTTCTGGGGCTTCGTCGCTCAAACGGTCAACATCGCCAAATAAGAAGAAGCTCAACGCGTATTTGGAAAAACGTGACTCTATGAAAAAGGTGCCCAAAGCAGATGCTCCTGACAGTTCTGAAAATGCGTCAGAGACGGAGGCGCTGAAGGGACATCCAGACACAGAGAGGGAAAGTAGTACTTCGTCGCCCACGCCCAAGGAGCGGAAGAAGCCGGATGTGGAGGATGTAATTGTGGTGGACTAAACGGCGGGCTCTCTACGGTTTCTAAGAATATTGGGGTACATGGAGTGAAAACAAGCGTTTACGGTGCATAACGAAAGGCTCATGAACGCAGGGAAGCGCTAAATCACTTTTCACAACCGGCGAGTACCCAGACTCTGTATGACGGGAACTCGAAACGGCACAAGCCTCGGGAATCTATTTTGAGCCTCAGCTAACTCTCGTATATTATGGTGCTGCTTCTGATGGAGAAACGCGAAGATTTGACGAGTTCCTTGCAAGGCCCAGATACAGATTCAATCCGGAAGAAATGGGTACGAATATTCCAGGTCCCAAAATTTCTGAGGTAGCTCAGGAATCAGCTCATGAACGCGATGGACTGAAATATTTGGTTTCCAACTTTAAATAATTCTTAGATAACATGTGCACGTGCAACTTCTCGCACGGGGTGGAAGTTGGGTGCGAGCAAACATGAATAGATGTCAGATACCACAAATCATACACATGTACATAAATTAAACTAAGGCAGAAAAACTAGGAGGGCAAAAACAAGAAAAAAAGGTCGTACCCGGATTCGAACCGGGGTTGTTCGGATCAAAACCGAAAGTGATAACCACTACACTATACAACCGCGAAGATCAACTCTAGGAGGTGGTAGTCTGCTATATTTATTTACACAAGGTAAAATGCAAACATTCGAATTTCTCAAAATTTTGCCATTTTGAAATTTCAGATGGACTCCCAGGAAACAGAACATTGCACAATGATCATCATTAGCAAGTCGTTCCAAGGAGTGCTGTCCTTTCGTAGCAATATCACTTGAAATCTTAGACTCCAATATTTGCCATGGTTGCTTCAGACCTGCAACCGCCGCTACAGAATCCCTTTCCGAAAAACCTTCAAGCAAGACGTTGTCTCTAAAACAAAATAGTCCTTTAAAAAAATCCGGTTTAGGACTACCAAGAGAATATGCCATACCAAAAGAGAAACCCCAGACGTAGCGTTTGGAGGTTGACCACCAGCTTTAGCAGGACATGCACTTCCTCTTTCGATAATGGATACGACCCATGTCCTTGTAAAACATAGTGAGACAATAAAACAATTGCCAGCCTCAAACCACGCTGCTCTGGATACAATTGAAAGCCAGAATGTACACAATGTGTGCACGAGCACGCATAGCAACGCCTAACTCGTTTAGAATGATCTTTTCTTTCGGGGTTGGACACTGCTAGTTTTACAAACGTACAGATCTAGTTCTGGAATTTCTCAGGTCATAAATTACGGTGTGGGTTACCACATGAGTGACATTATAGCTCAAGACTCATCAACGATAGTGTATGCTTGCTTAAAGAGCTTTTTTGAAATCTATGCAATTCCATTGCTCCGTCTGAAATTCTCAAATGGGAATACGATTCCTCAGCGAATGCACCTAATAGCACTCCCTCTAATGCCATACAAATAGTGTATTATTCTGTCTGTATTATTGTCTCTTCAAAAAACAAAGTGGCCTTTCTTCTCTTCTGCAACTCTAATTCCGTTGAGGGCTGAAGACGAGTTAACTAGCTGCCTTGTAGCTAACGTAATTTCAGTACTAAGTTTTGCGGTATACTAGGTAGAAGCAATCTGAACCAGCCAACTTCCCTTGAGGCCCAGCTCTTTTGCGTGTTTCTGCTTGCTTTTCGTCTAGCTCTTCGGGACTTGCCGGAGTTTCATGCCATTGTCTGTCATTGTCTGCCATTGTTGGCCATTGTTGGCCATTGTTGGCCATTCACCTGGTGATCTTCAATGTTCCGATATACGAAAATCCGATCCTACAAGAATGCTTCCATCGTCTCTGGTTTTGCGTAGTACGCTGGATTCCCTAGATACTCTCATATCGCAAATGAGGTCAATATTCGTGTTT
This sequence comes from Metschnikowia kunwiensis, assembly GCA_030583255.1. Lineage (NCBI taxonomy): Eukaryota > Fungi > Ascomycota > Pichiomycetes > Serinales > Metschnikowiaceae > Metschnikowia > Metschnikowia kunwiensis. The sequence goes on from JAJMHQ010000008.1 coordinate 369,310, forward strand.
CTTGCTGTGGCGTACGCAGCCAGCATCGAACTCGCCAACTTACCCGATCTAACACACGAAATAGGCAAGCGGTCCCCTTTCAGCTGCATGGATGCCAATTTGGGCGTCAGCCCGGGCGAGGAGCAGATCTTCAAAACGTACTTCAACCGCCAGGACGCGTGTTTCTTTATGGCGTACTCCGACGACTACTACCGAAGTTTGTACGAGGAGGCCAATCCCGTCAGTACCATTGAAGGCGATATCGAGGAAAAACTAGAGAAGCTTAAGATCGTCATGCGGGCGTTGAAAAAGGTGAACAAACAACTCAAGACAGTGGACTTTATTACCGTGTCACGTGAGAAGCAGGCGAGGCAGCTCGAGACGGTTCATGGAGCAAGGTACATTTTAACTATGTGGGACAGAGTCTACCGCAACTTGCGGCTGGAAGATCGGCGCAGTTTCCAGAGCTGCGTTGCTGGGCGGGACGTGCCCTTCAGAGATATCTACCATTTTTTCAAGCTGCTTGATTCCACACGGAGCAGGTTGCGCACGATAGAATCTGCGGTAGCGAGTAGGTGACTGCTCGCTTTCCAAGAATTGAATTGATTGAATGCAATAAATAAGAGCAGCGACTCCCCATCCAGATGGGCGTCCGGCTACTTGTCATTGATGTAGTCCATGAGCGCATGGAGCACGTTTTCCAACGACGAGTAGAACGTACAGTAGTCGTTGATATCCACAAAATTGTTGCGCAAGTCATAGTAGATTTTCTGGTTCAAGTGCAAAAGCTCGGTTTTGCGGTTGCGTTTCTCTTCGTCGGAGGCGCGGACCTCCAACTTCACCGAGAGCTCGTCGGTGCTGGCCGGCGGGCTCATGCTCAACGGCGAGTGGTACTCAAACGCGTCTCGCTCTGCCAGAAAAGACGGCTCTCTGTTGAACGATGTTTCTTCGTCTCCGTGCGATGGCATGAGAATCTGGCCGTTGATCACCATTGTTGGTTGCGGCACGTCCATGATGGTGAACAACTCGCTCATGTTCAAGATCCCCGCCACCTGATGATCCACAAACTCAATCACACATCCGTGGGTGTTGCCGTTCGGTCCCGTGACACGCTGCAACACGCTGAACTTTTTCAAGATATACTCCCATGTCGTATTGGTGAGCGACAACATCCGCTTGTACTTCTCGTTCTTGAAGTACTTGCGGTTGAGGATAAACAAGGTTTTGTTGACCAACTTGACGAACACCACCAACTCACTCGTGCCCATGTAGTCGTACTTGAGTTTGACGCACATCACCACGAGAAGCAAGATGATGGAGTCCAAGGGAATGGTGCGCTTGACGTACCAGTTGAACTTCCCGAACTTGATGAAATCGTTGTACTTCAAGAAGTCGTTCAAGTTGTGCAAGATCGACGGGATGAGGTTGGTCTGCAAGTCCTCGTACAGAAACAGTCTGCTCTGGCTGAAGCGGAGGAGGGCGATGGAAGATTCGTCGAAGTTCTTGATGATGTTGGCCTCCTGGATTCGCCCAAAGGTATCCTCATACTCACAGAGCGATAGCGGCCCGCTTCTTCTCGTCCACGCAGCCATCTCAAAAGAGTCGCTATCCTGCGTGCTGCTGTGTCTGTCGGTAAGAAGGATCTTCTTGTGAAGAAGCATCAACGCCCTGTCGGCGAAACTCCACGAGTGGTGCTTGACGAAGTTGAACATGTTCATCTCGTTGACGGTCTTGGGCGGATTTTTCTTGTAGTGCATATTGATCTTCAACACCGCCTGGTGGATGTAGCCGAAAAGCGCCGAGATCTGGTCGCGGATGGCGTCGATTTCCAGGTTCGAGATATTCGACGAGAGCCCGTTGTGCAAATGGTACACCAAATCACTCAAGATCCGGTCGAACCGGAATTTCACGCTCATCGCCAAAACGGAGATGTTCAACTGTCTTCCCACAAGCGTGCCGTTCTCGCTGAAAACCGGGTCGTAGTGCTCGGGGATCTCCACGTTGAAGTCACCAAATCGGCACACGGGAGGGAGACAGAAATTGTGGCTGCTCAAGGCGTCGAGCCCGAAAATCACCCACCAGAGTTTGCGCCGGAACCCCACCACTTTCCAGTCCTGGATCCGCAACGTTTTCACGGGATCCTTGTGGAGGTGTAGGAACTTGGCGTACCTGATGATCTGCGACATTTCCATGGTGGACGGGTTCGGCGAGGTGGACTGGATGATCACGTTCCCAAGGAGGATCGAGATGCTCTTGAGCCCGTGCGGGTAATTGTAGTGCTGGCAGATCTTGTTGAACGCCTTCAAGTACTTGTCGATGTCCTGGTTTAGGAGGAGATTGTCGTACTCTTCAAACTCGGAAATGGTGGCCGCGTAGATGACGGGGAAGTAAAGCGTGTAGAATTGGAGCACGTCCATGCTTTCGGAGTCCTTTTTAGACGACGCGGAAGAACTAGAAGGAGGATTGAACTGGGCCCAGAACCGCTCGTGTTCACTCCGGAATTCCACCACGTTGACCAATATGGGAAGAAGGTCGTGCACGGAATGGAAGTACCGCTCAATGAGCTCGAACGAGCGCTCCTTGGAAGGAAGGTGCTCGATGAGACTCAGGTAGATGCCTCCCTTGTGGTAGTTCACGTTGGTCCCGTATAGATAGTTCACGGTCATAGCGGGGTTCGACGTGTACGGATTCAAGGAATTGTCCAGGGCCGCCACCAAGGGGGCGGGGTTCTTCGGTGGCTGCGCAGAGAGACTCGAGGAAATATTGGAGGTGATGAGTCCGCCAGACGCGGGTCCATCCACGAAGTTCGAGAAGGACGAGTACTGGGAGTTACCCTTTTGGGGAGCGGCCCCGCTCGCGGCCTGGTTTTGGTGGCTCGAGGCCGTCTCCGCCTTTTTGTCCCCAGCTTCGATTTTCCCGTTCATGCTCATATTTACCATGGGCGACTTCAAGCCGTTGAACCCGATTTCCGGCAATGGCGTGAAGCACATCGAGCCCATTGAGAGCCCAAACGGCTCCTCCACATTGGCAGGGTTGCTGGTGGCGGTGTGGTAGTTGGTGTTGAAGAACTTATTGGTCATGTTGCTGACCGAGTCCGAGGACGGAATGTGGCGCAAGTTCGACGCGGTAAAATCCGCGATCCCGCTGTAGGCCAAGTTTGCCTCTGCCAACGCCTCGTCGCCTTTCACTGGCGGAAACCCATTCTCAGTGAATCCGGGTAATTTGGGGTTGGGATCGGGCGAGAGCAGGGAGCCGGAATAGTTGGCAAAGTCCACAAGCGGGTTCTCGTTAGCCGCCAGGTTCAGCAAGACAGACGTCGTCACAGACATCCCCGTGGACACCACGTCGCTGTGTGGGTCTGAGTTCCGGTGTGCCATGTGGGTGCTCTCCGTTAGTTCAGACAGGGCAATCGAGCCCAGATCGTCGAAGGGCGCGCTTTCCATAAACTGCGTTTTGCGCTCGTTTTCCTTGGCCTCCCTGGCCGCCTCCTTGGCCTTCCGGCCGCCCCTGCTTACACGCTTGTTCACAAAGTACTTGCACTCCGCGTCGGTTTTCTGGCAGTTGCGGCAGATGGGCTGGTCACGCGAGCACTTAATCTTCTTTTTGTGGCACGTCACGCAGCTGAACACCTTGCGCTGGCGGGATTTCTGGAGCTTCATCACCGTGCCGTCGGCCAACACGGTCATTTCGGTGGCATCGTCGTGTTCTGCCGGGTTGCAGTTTTGGCCCGTGCGGGCACCTGATTTGGGCACGTTTTTGGGCGTTTCCCCCTGGCGAGGACTGTTTTTCTGAGGCTTGGTGTGCAAATGGGCAGCGCTATATGGCGATATAAACGGTGCGCTAGTAGGGGAAACGGCCTCCATTATGGTCTTCAATGTGGTCGATTCAGTGGTACGGACAAGAACAGGACGCAGCAGATATTCGCAAGAGAAAGAACAAAGGCGTCAAAAGCATGAAACGGCGAAACTCCAAACCAAGCTTAAAATGCCGATGAAGATAAAAAATGACCTCTGGTATGCGCGATTCGCAGCGGGGCAAGGCGGACTTAGATACTGGTCTGCGGCTTAGCGAGATCTGCGAAGGGAAAAAGGAAACCGGCAGGAATGTACGGTAGACAAGTGTGGGGAAGAGATGTGACGGGAAAACGTTGGGTTACGATTATTGGAGTGGCCTATGATTGATGGAGTTTCTTGTTTTCTTGTTTTCTGGTACGTTCACGCCAACAGCCTATAGGGGTGGTTTACTGTGGGGGCTCTTGTTTCAGTAGGCTCGCGGGGTTAGGCGTGACACCTCACAGGAGCACCCCAGATCTCGTCTAATCCTGCTCGTTTGGCCATTTTGGGTGGTTTTTTAGGCACCACTTTTTACGATCCTCCACTGGCGCATTCCCCAGAAACGGAATCGGGGCTGCTCCGGCTTCCCAAGATAACGGGCACGCCCGAAAATGGGGCGCAGATTCTGGTAACCTTGTGGGGATAGTTGCGTAGTTGCGGACTTGGTTTCCACCAGTTGGCGCCCCCTAGAGCCTCACCCAAAGCCGAGCTGAAGCTACAAGAGAGATCGTCCATGAGGTTGTTCTACAGTTTTAGTCCGTTTTTTCTATCCTTCTTTTCTCTTGCTGTTCTCGAAGCTTTTAAGTGGTGTTGCAGGTCACACTTCCGCGCCGGCGTTTGGCGCGATGGGCCTCCTAACTCCGCGCTCGGGTTTAGGGTCCACATGCTGTCACTAAGGTTTGGGAAAAAAACATCCGGAAACAGATTCGCAATGTTTTGGCTTTTGGGATCTTTACGTTTTGGTTGCATTCGGGCGTGAAGGGATATGGCGGATTCAGGGTGCTTTCAGATGAACGATCGTAATGTCCTTTGAGCCAGAATAAACATGGTTCTAGCGGCGAAAGAGCAAATGCGCTTGCGTAGATGGCGGTCTTCTGTTTTGTGTTTTCGATTGCTACATTATTAGCGTCGGTGCATTCGAATTATGCCTCAGGGGTTTTGACGAGTCTCGGTTAGTTCTGGGAGACGAGAAAACGTTCCTTTATCTCAGGAGAATTTGTTTTCGCTTGCTTCAGCCAGTGCTGGAGAGTTGGCACACCTCGACGTGTATTTTTGTGCAAATTGGTGAACATTTCGGTTCTTCCATGGGCGTGCGGAAAGATTACATCTTCTTAGTGGGGTGTTTTCAGAAGTAGGCCAGCCACCCGGTGTGCATTCGACTAAGATTCACATGTACTTTCGAAAGAAAGACGATTGCCAGACTCGGACCTTACCCATCCCACACATTTACGTCCTTCCGTCCAACCACTATGAACAGTCGGCTTCATTGATACAGAGCCCGTTCTTCCAGCAGTTGGCAACTTAAATGCTAGCTTTGTCTGTGAGAAATATCGAAGAAATAAGCCCTAGGGCAGGATCTGCCATGGTAGTACATTTTCTCTTATGGATGGAACCCAATCTTAAGTAACATTAACCCATTCATGAGAGCAGAAGCCGGCTACTTTCTCAGTACAACTTACATCTCTTTCATCGCTCATATGTCTAATTAATAAATAGCTATACGGGTATTACACGCCAGCAGGAGTGTCCTGTTGGCCAGAAGTCAACACACCCTCACCCGGTCTGTCCGAGGAAGTGTTCGAGGTAACGTCCTCCTTGACGTCGAAGCCCTCCTTCTCAAAGTCGTTGTCGTAGAGACCCAATTGGGTTCCGTGCTCCTCGATCTCCTTGAGCGAAAGCTTGGGCAAGGTGGCCGCCACTCTCCATGGCTGGCGTCCGTCCACGTGCGCCTTGGCAAAGATGATGTCGATCTCCTCCAAAGTTCTGCCTGCGGTCTCGGGGTAGAAGAAGAAAATGACAGGCACGAAGAGGTAGTTCATCACGGCGAAGAACAAGTACGCGCCCCACGCAGAGGTGTTCATGAAGATAGGAGTGAACATCACCACACCGAAGTTACAGATCCAGTTGGTGCATGTGGAGATGGCCGTGGCCACGGTTCTGGTTCTCATGGGGTTGATCTCTGGGGGGTAGATCCAGGGCAAAGGCAAGATGGTGAAGCCGAAGAAGGTAATGAACAAGAAGATACCCACGGCGGCACCCTTGGCGTTTTGCGTGGTGGTGTGCACCAAACAGGCAAAGGAAATGGTGAAGGACACGGCCTGGCCCAAGGCCCCGAGCAAAAACAAGTTTCTTCTGCCGAAGGTGTCGATCAAGAAGAACGAGGGGATCGTGGAGAGGGCGTACACAGTGGCGAACACACCGCCAAGCACCAACGACAAGCGTCTCTGGCCGTGGAAAATGGTGGTCTCGAACAACACGGTCGAGTAGTAGATGGCGGCGTTACATCCGGTGAACTGCTGGAAAAACTGCGTGGACGCACCAATGGTCATTCTCTGGAAGTGCTGCGTCTTGCCGCCGGAGAACAAGTCCTTGAATCCGACCTGCGATCTGGCGAATCTGTTCACAGCCTCCTGCACCACGGTGATCTCGGCGTACACCTCGTCGGAGTCCGCAGGCACTGCGTTCAACTTACCCAAGATGTACATGGCCTCCTCCTTTCTGTCCTTGGAAACCAACCATCTGGGCGACTCCGGGAGGTTGATGATCCCGCCGAACAAGATCATCGCAAAGAAAATCTGGAACGCCACGGGGAATCTCCACTGCACACTGGTGTTGACGTACGAGAGGCCGAAGTCCAACCAGTAGGCCACAAACGTGCCCACGGCAACCACGGATCCCTCCAAGTTGACCAATCTGCCTCTGTTCTCGGCCCTGGACATCTCCGACTGCCACACGGGGATGGTGGCCGTGTTCAATCCGTTGCCCACACCGGTGATGACTCTGCCAACAACAAACTGGCCCAAGCCCCAGTGGACGCGGAAGGAGGTCACGGAGATGATCGTGCCGAGGATGATGATGAGCGAGCCGGCGAAAATCAACGGCTTTCTGCCGACGTGCTCACCGCGGAAAAGCGCAAACAACGCACCGAAGAAACAGCCCAACTCGTAGCATGCGGTGACTGCGCCCTGCACCACGGTGGCGTGGTGGGACTCGCCTTTGGTCGCGGGAAACTCGTCGTTAAACTGCGTGCCGGTAATGATACCGGCCATCAAGCCCTGGTCGTAGCCGAAAAGCGAAAAGCCAGTCACGGCAATCACCGTGACTGCGACTCTGAGGGATCTGCCCTCGAGTCCGAAATGGGAGGTTCTATCTATGAGGCCCATGTTGGAGTATGCTGTGGAAAGGGTTACGCTACTGCCCACTTGCGGGGGAATGCGCAACTATATATAGTGTTTGGCTTCCAGGTTTTTTTTTCCTTTTTTTTAGCTTTTGTCTTGGTTATGGTTTGGGCTGCGACGGGGCTGCAGCTCGGTGCAGCTCGGTGCAGCATTATGTAATTATGCCGAGTGTCTGCATGCATGACATCGGGAACTGAGACGTGAACCTGCACGTGGCCGCCATGGTTGCCGACTTTCACCCCACCAGATTTGGGGACATAACCGGGCCTGTGTCGAGAGCGCTTACTTCACAGCTCACACGAAAAAGAAACCTCTTTTCTGCTGCCAAAACCACTGCTGTGCAGAAAAACTACCGACCCATCTCGCTGCGGGGGTGCATTCACAAGATTGCTATGCGGTGGAAGTCACCCCGTCCCCAACAGGCGGGCCAAAGCCTGCACATGGTGCCGCATTAGAACGTGCCTGCATACTGGGTTGTAGGCATGCAATGTGTGTCCGAAGAAGTGCACAACAAGCATTACTACACGGCAAAAGTACCATTCTCATAGGACGGGTGCTGTGGGCCAAGGCAGAACAAACTTCAAATGCAAGATTTCAGAACCTCACTAAAAAAAACTATTTTTTCATCCATATCTCGGAAGGCCCGGGTACTCTCGAAGGATCTCGCGTCACCAGTCCCCACAAATAGAAACATTGGTCAGCGGGGAAATCTGAGCTACCATGCAAAAATGAAAATGTTCGTATTTCGTTTCGGGTTTAGAACCTTTTCTTTTTCGCACTCACGTTATGATCCCGAGATGTTCCGACCTGCGCAAGCGCTAATAGCGATCCTCACAATCGAGCCACCCCACCCCGCATTCCCTTCATTGGTTGTTTCAACGTGTCATGACGTGTTCGCCACTAGGGATCTCAAATTTTGGCCACAGCTACAGCCGTATGCGTTTCAGTCCTTTCCAATTCTGTTTCTTTCAACTGACGTCATGGGTAGCAACCGACTGGCAATCGCAATTGTAGTTCCACCAAAATCAGACGAACCACTGAAGTATGAGCTGATTTCTGTCGACATACGCCAAGAACCCGTATTTACATTATCACCAGATTCAAATTCACACTCGCGTTGCGCTCGGACCGTGGCTCCTAGCTGGGCGCCCGGGCCCATCGCTCTTGGCAGCTATCCGTACGCGGCATTTCCAAACGGAATTGAGACCAGCATGTGATGCTGCATGCGGAGGAAATGCTGGTTGCGCGCCAGCCAATTAGCCAGCAAAGAAGTAGTCGTCTGCACTCCCCGCATGTACTTTGTCGCATTCGGCCCAGGACCTGCACAAACACGCGATGAGTCTAGGCTCTAGACACCACCTTGCTGGATATGGACGGCCTCGTACATGTCCAAGAGACTGAAGTAATGACCGACGACACCGAGCACTACACACACGTGCCAGATGTTGTGGCTCTGCAAAATGTAGTCGACCCACCACAACGAGAAGAAATCCTTGTGGTACGGGGTGCGCGTCGGTGTGTCTGGGAAATGTTTCTTCAAAATGTCGTTCTGCTGCATGGTCTCGTCATCGAGCGCCGCCTGCGCAGAGGCAGATGTCGCGCTGGTGCAGTCACCTCCGCCACTTGCTTTCGTGGGGGTGCCCTCCACGCTCGCAACGACATCTGTATGCAGTGTGTTGGTGCACGGGTCTGCACCCGTCGCGGCTGCCTCGTGGGGATGGCCGCTCACGTGAGCACTCACATGAGCCATGCTGTCCGCCACTTCGCGAAGCTCCTCCTCACCAGAGTGCTCGATGTTGCCCATGAGCACTTCCAGCGCGCTGTGCTCGTGGTCGCAGGTGTCGTCCTCGTTGATGATAATGTCGTATCTCCATCTCTCAGGAATGAGGCCCCCGTAGAACACGATCCCGAGCCAGTACCACACAAACGACTTGTACACCAACGGGCTGTAGAAGTAGACCGCGGTCATAAAGCCGTCGTAGTACCACTTGCAGAGAAACGTGGAGCCTCCCAAAAACGCCAACGACACGAAAAACCCAATGCGGAGCGGGCGGCAGTCGGGCCGGTCGAAGTAAGGGGACCAGTTGAAGGAAAACCCGCCGAGCCCGGCGGTGATGGATACCGCCATGAACAGGTAGAGCAACTTTGTGTAGTTGTACAAAGAGCAGTATTCAGCGGCCATTACCAGGCACGTGATGAGCACGGTGATCCCCGTGTAGTCCACGCACGCAAAGCGGTTGCGGATCTTGAGTTGCGCAAAACAGGAGTATGTGTGCCAGAGCACCGACGAGACTAGGCACTCGAGTGCAGCCAAGATGAAAATAAACATCATGGCGTTGCCCATGCGCGAGTTCTTGGCGTAGACCTCGGTCGAGGGGAAGTGCACGAGCCCCAAGTACGTCATGAGCAAGGCCCCCAAAACATGCGACCATATATTGGCCAGCTCGTTGTGGTTGAAATGGAACATCGACTTGAGCATTTGGCGGTGGCTGAGGTTGAATCTGTACCCGTGGATGATGTACCTGTTTTCGCGCCACGAAAGCGGGAGCTGGTAGTAATGGAGATATCCATACTGGGCCGCGTTTATTGCCCGGTTGAAGTTGAAAAAACGGTACCGGTTGAACTTGGCGTCCTCGTCGTAGTTCGGCGTGGCCTGCGGCGTCTTGGATTTGATGAGCGTGTCGATGTGCTGGAGCTTCTGCTCGAAATACGTGAGATTGGTGATGATTTTGTTGGTGAGAATCTCGCGGTTATTGCTGAGCGATTCTCGGTAAGACACGGACGGTTCGGCTGGCTCGACTGATTTCGGCCCGTCCTCCCCGTCCTGGTTGAAGAGGCACGTGTACTTGTCGTCTAGTGCCTTGTATAGATATTCTAGATTCAACACCGACGTTTTTAGCACCTGGTCCTTCACCACACTGAGCTGTTCGTACACCTTATTGAGGTTGCACATGGAGAAGTTTTTGAGCGAGGAAAGCGACGCCGAGCTCGAGCGGCGTGAGCGCAGAAGCCCGTTCGAGTTACCTTCGACTTCTTCGTCCTGGAGATAAGCGTCTCCGGATAGCTTGAAGTATTGGTCAAAGCGCTCCAACCGCTGCTCTATTGACGAGAGAAACGCATCCAACTTCTCAATTAGGACTTCATCCGCAGACCGCTTGCCCATGCCCAGGGGCCCGGCGGCTAACGGCCCCTTCGAGTGTCTGTTTCTGAGCTCGGTCTCGGAAGTGTTCATGGTTTCGATTCTGGTGGCAGACATCGGGTAATGATATATAGATTCTGCGGGATTTAGTGATTTTATAAGCTTTTTGTGCACTTTCGCAGGGTTTCTGGAGTACGTATTTGGTCCTTTCTGGGGGTTCACGCTGATAGGGCCACTTTGTGTGGTTTCGAGATCTGCTAAGCGCTGACTAAAGTGGGTATCCTTGCTGCCAAATTACGGATCAAAGCGGCAAGGTCGAAGTTGTGGGAGGCTGAAAAACGCAGGTGCAGTGTGGTGGCGTTTCTGGCGCTTATAAGTGCAAATGAAGGAAGGGTTCTTGGGCGTTTAACAAAAGTGAACGACTTGGGAAGTGATCGGAGTGATCCAAAAGAAATGTGACGGCTTATGAGAATGGCCGTGTGCAGGCCGCTGGCAGAAATAGGGGCCGATCCGGGGATACTTGCTCAGGGAAAAAAAGAGCAAATCAACAGGAGAAAAAACAGGATTTATTGTTGGTGGTACTCAAGAAGGGCTAGCCTTACAAGCCACCTTATCTACTCAAATAACAACGTATGGTGAATATGGAGGGCCACGTTTTCAGCAATGTAATTGGGGAGTTTCTTTTTGGCGCTCCCCGGCAGAGTCCGTGGGAGCCGACGTCTATGTGCAGGATCCATTAATCTCGAGCAAATGGAGCACCTTCGTGGATTGGGCCGCCCTCGTGTTCTCTAGCGGCTTAGTCTGTGCAATGCGCATCACTGGATGTCCTTTTTTGGGAAAAAATCGCCGGAATATGCCTGGATGGCGGAGGGTCCAATGCTCTGAGGTAAGCTGAGGTACGGGTGTGGCGTTATGTGCACGCCCCGGCATGAGATAATCTCCTATGCGGGATTCGTTTTCACGTGATAGCACAGTGTTCCAGCCAGGTATGTGAAATGCTGGGACCTCCAGAGGATTGCCGCTGCGTTTTCTGAATATAGACCGGTTCGTAGAGTTGATCGGCCTCAAGTCAAGTCAGGTTCTATTTTTGGTGCGAGCGGGAGATAGCACGACGTGTGCAGTAGAGTAATATTTACACAGATTGTAGCTATTTGATGATTGTAAGTATTTCACAGTTGATTGTAAAAGTTCACAGATGGTAGTAAAATCCCAGTGGGAGAGAATATATTTATAGACACTGCCCCGGCTGCTCTTTCCCCACATTTCAAACCCGTATGAGGTGCAGGGAAACCTACTCAAGTATTTCGCTGATCTCACTCCAATCTGTTGATTGCGTTTTCTTGGTATCCCTCTGACTTTATCCCTCTGACTTTATCCCTCTGACTTTTTCATTTTGATTTTCTTCTAGTTTTCCTTCAAATGCTAAATTTCACCAAAAAACCTAATTTTCAACAAATTCGCAAATAAGCACTTATATGCCCACCACAGCATATACTCCCTCGATTACTATTAATTAATACACAATCAACCCTCTCAAAATCAATCTCTATCAAACTTTTCGTACTCGTACAACGCCTTTCGGAGAGGCTCGCGGAACTTGACCTCCCCCACCAAAGCATCATACTTTTGGCGGACCTTAGGGTCCAAAGCCACAGAGTGCTCAGCTTCCAGGCCAAATAAAAACCGCTTTTCACGACTGTGCCACTCGGTAAGCTTGTGTGTACGAGCATATTCCGCCAAAACCTCTTTGTCCAGCAAAAGCCGTAACCCTTCTTCCTCACTCATGTTCTTCACACGATGCACCAATTTTGCACCCTCGAATTTCCCCTCCGCATCGAGGAATTTCTCGCCAAAAACACCCATCACTTTTTCGCCCCAGACCCAGAGCCGTAGCATTGGCACGAAGTACCAGCCACGAAACTCGTGGTGGAGTATGCCGCGACCGTACTCCCACCGCAACCGGTCCTCTATGCTATTGGGAATAAAAGTGGGCACACCGCCAATCATGGAGTAGTGGAGCGGCAGGAGCTGCGGGAGTGTGTAGAAGTGCTTTCTGCGGTCGTTGTAGACCTCGTCCTTGGCACTGGACTTGGCCACTATGGGCTTCACTAGGTAGTCCCTGGGCAACTTGGCATTGGACTTGGCGAGCCCGGTGATGTCGATGTATATGCCGGAGTCCACGTCGATGAAGCGCGCGTCGATGTGGTTGCCCGTGCGCGACCGGCCGCGGTTGTGGATATAGCTGCCCACGTCTATGAGGAACTTGCCGTGGCCCTGACATGGAGGTTCTACCACCAACGTCTGGTTGTATTCCCTCGCCAATCTGACCAACTCCGCCACCGGCATCTGGATGTCGATGTCGATGTCGTAGGGGAACATGAGCCCGTTCCAGTACCACGACAAGAGCGGCCCGTGCATGATCCACGACACGAGTCCTTTCTCCTCCGCAAACCGGTTCCAAGTGCGCAGAAGCCGTTCTAAGATGATGCTGGTTCGCTCGGAACGGTGCTGCCGCGTCCAGCCTGGCTTTTCGTAGAACAAGGCGTCACTGAAGAAACGCCAGTCGTAGTGCCAGCCACCCTCGCGCCTCGTATTCCTGGGTTCCCGGGGGTCCAAAATGGCCATTTTGAAGTAGATGGGTTCGGTGGTGCCGTCATACTGGGCACTGGCGAGGAGCCCTTCGAGGTAGCTTTGCTCTGGAACGCTTCTCTGGGCCATAGCCTCGTAATGCTGGATCTGCTTTTTGACCGATTCGCTGGAATAGTGGAAATGGGACTCCTTCAAATAGAGGTCCTTGCTTTTTCCCGGGGGCGCTCTCACTGTTCTGCGCATGTCCATCACGTCGTCGTGTTCTGCCAAATAGCTCGGCTCCACGGTGCGGAGCAAATCGTCACACACGGATTTGGGGTTGAACTTGAGATGTGTTTCGGAACCCTGCGGTGATACGCCCATTTTCCGGACGAACCGTTCGCCCATTCCGCTGTACACGATTCGCTGGTCAGGGCCCTTGTTCTGATCCACCGCAAACTCGTACGTTCCGCCTTTCTCGCCCGCGGTCAAAATCACCACCTTGTACGGTTTCAGCATGTGCGTCAAGGCGTAGGACTTCGCCATAAACACCCGGATGGCGTTGGGAGACGGGTTCTTGTGCAGGCTGTGGCCGAAAATGACCGCCTTCGGGAGCTGGGTCCTGCTTTTGAACCCCATGCTCTCGACTTCTGCATCACTGAAGGCATCCAGATCCTTACAGAATCCGGAGTAGTCCGGCTGGCCGGCGGTTTTGCTCTGCAACATCGCGCACGTGACCACCCGGGTCTGGTCCGAGGTGATCTGTGTGTCCAGAAACGTCAAATCGGTCCAGTCTGCCCAGTGAAAGGGCAAAACGGGGGTCTTTTGCGCATTTCGCGTGTTTTTGGCCCGGCCGATTTCGCTCAAGTACACCGAAATCGTGTACCGGGGATCGTAGAAGAGCGCTGTGGGCTCCGGGCCATCCTCGGGTAAGAGCCTGGACAATGGTATGTTTAGACGTGCCAATGCACTGTCTGTCTGTGCCTTTTCTTTCTCGGAGTACTCCCGCGCAAGCTGGCCGGCTTTTTCTAGGAATAAGCCCGGGCGTCGTGCTTTGGAACCATGGAAGAGAAACCACGTGATGTGCACGAGCAACACCGCAATTACCACGTAGAGCGACGCTTTTTTCGAGTGCCGATAGAGGAAACGCGCGGCTACCATCGTCTGCGGGCGCCTGGCGAGTGTGGTCTGCGGCTGTGCTGTTTTTGTGGCTTTTTTCACGGAAGTCACCTGATCTAAATGTGGAAACAAGTCGGTGACGGAGCCATCAGCACTGCCTGCGGGGTGTCGTCCTGCAGTCTCCATGATGCAGTGGAGGACATCCAGACACGACCAGGCATTAAGAAAACCGCGACGAGATCGAACTGCAGACGTCGGGAAATTGCTTTTGGAGGCCTCGCTACGCGGTTCTGGCAACCGTGGGGCCGTACGGTTGAAATACATGGAGGAAGAATGCATCACAATAGAGTCGATATGCAGAGCCAACGCATCTTGCGGTCTGTGGAGTGCATATAAGACACGGCTGCCCAGATCCGAGTTTCGGCGTCACGTGATGTGCTTCTCCGTTTAAGTAGATTGATAAGATTAAACCTTTATAAGCGCAAGAATGGAGCAGAACGCCACCGCTGGCGAAGAAATTGATGCTAAATTGCAGTGAGTGCGTAGAGAACTGACAGTACGCCTCTATTACAACACCATTATGTTCCAATCTATAACCTTTCCAATAATCTTCCCCTTTTATCCTTCAACATCGACGCTGGCCTAGTGGTGGGCCAACCGATCGTACGTTTCGTACTCGTATAACGCCTTGCGCAAAGGCTTGGAAAACTGCACTTTCCCAACCAAATCGTCGTACTTCTCGCGCACATACCTACTTTTCAACACCTCAGAGTTATCCTTGCCGTCAGCAGTGAACAAAAATGCCTTTTCCTGGAGGTGCCAATCGGTGGGTTTATGTGTGAGGTAGTATTCCGTCAATATTTGGTCATCCTCCAAAAGCCTGAGCGCGTCTTCGTCACTCATTTGCTTGACCCGCTGCACCATTTTCTGGATGTCGAAGTCCTTGTTCTCGTTTTTGTACTCTTCTTCCACGAATATCGCAGTCAATTTGGCCTTCACGACCCAGAGCTGGATCTTCGGCACAAAGTACCAGTCACGGAATTCGTAGTCATCCAAACCATGTTCGTACTCCCACCGCAAGCGCGGCTCTATTTCGTGGGGCACGTACAATGGCACGCCTCCCATCATTGTGTAACGAAGCGGCAGAAGCTGCGGGAATGTATAAAAATGCTTGCGCCGGTCGTTGTACACTTCTGCGTTGGCATCGCCGCTGTTTTTCACAACAATGGGATTGGCTTCGTACTCTGGCGGTGGGTCAAACGCAGATTTAGCGAGCCCCGTGATGTCGATGTATACCCCGGAATCGACATCGATAAACCGGGCGTCTATGTGGTTTCCCGTGTCAGACCGTTCCCTGTTGTGGATGAATGTACCCACGTCTATTAAATATCTGCCATAGCCTTCGGACGGGCTCTCGACCACCAAAGTTTGGTTATGATCTTTGGCCAATCTCACCAACTCCGTGACCGGCATCTGAATGTCGATATCAACGTCGTATGGGAACATGAGACCATTCCAGTACCATGAAAGTAAGGGTCCGTGCATGATCCACGATACTAGTCCTTTCTCCTCCGCAAACCTGTTCCAATTTCTCAAGAGACGCTCAAGAATGATATCAGTTCTGGCGATTCTCTCCTCTCGTGTCCAACCGTCCTTCTCGTAGAAGAGCGCATCGTTGAAGAACCTCCAGTCGTAATGCCAGCCCCAGTCGTTCATGCGGTTTTTTCTTTCGCGTATATCGAGGAGAGCCATTTTGAAGTAGGTCGGTTCATTTGTGCCATCAAATTGGGCACAGTATTTGAGCCCTTTCAAATAAGACTGCTGCATGATATTCCGATCGACTAGAGACTCATACTCTTCGATCTGCTGGTCTATGTTCTCTTTTGGATAGTCAAAATGCTTTTCCTGTAAGGCAATACCCTTAGAGCTTCCTGCTGCACTATTAACAGTGCGGTGCGTGTCCATGAGATCAGAGCTTTCTTCCAAAAAGTGGGGCTTGACTGTATTTAGTAGGTTCTGGTAAACCTCCTTCACATTGAATCTGAATTTGTCACCATCTCGCACACCCGTATTCAGCATAAGTCGTTGGGTCATTCCACTATAAAGTAGCCTCTGGTCCGAAGATTTCGTCTGATTCACCATAAACTCATAAGATCCTCCATTCGCATTGTCATTCAAAATCACTACTTTGAACGGTTTCGGTAAATGTGTCATGGTATAGGATTTTGCCATGAACACTCGGATGTCATTGTAAGAAGGATTTGTGTGGGGGCAGTGATCAAAGACCAAGGCCTTTGGAAGTTGTTCTCTGTTTCTAAACCCAAGCTTCTCCAACTCTTCATCAGTGAGATCTTCCCCATTTGTGCAAAAACGGGTGAAGTCCGGACGGCCCCGGATTCTGGACTTCAATCTCTGGCACGTCACCTGTTTACTCAGATCCATCCCG
Organism: Metschnikowia kunwiensis; assembly: GCA_030583255.1. Taxonomy (NCBI): domain Eukaryota; kingdom Fungi; phylum Ascomycota; class Pichiomycetes; order Serinales; family Metschnikowiaceae; genus Metschnikowia; species Metschnikowia kunwiensis. The sequence continues at coordinate 385,792 of JAJMHQ010000008.1, forward strand.
ATTTTGATATTGAGCGTCGTCACATCTGCCCAGTCCACCCAATGAAACGGAAGAGTTTGCATGTTTGAGCTTCCTCCAAGTCGGCTCAACTCATCCATGTATGCAGCTAGCGTGAACCTGGGATCATAGAATATCTCATTCGGACCAAGATCGCCATCTGAGACTAGTATTTGATCGACCGGGATTTCGGTTTCATGATGCTGCAACTCACTGTGGGCCAGCCAAAAGCGTTCTTTATCGGACGCCACCTGGGCAAGTAATGGGGCCGCTTTTTGCTGGAATTTTGTGTGAGACAAAAGCACATTCACTGATTGTTGAATATCCAGAAATGGTCTCCAAAGTTGAAAATATGACAAGATGGTCACGTCGACGACGAGAAAAGCAAGCAAGACATTGATCAAGGTCCTTCTGGATAGGCCCTTTATCAATCCAGCTGTGAGCATATCCTGGGAGAGTGGGGAAAAAATGGGCCGGTAATTGGGATAGGCAAGCAAATGAAGAATATTAAGTCGTGGAGGTGTGTGATCCAGCGTAAATCAAAACTGAATATGCAAACTGGGGATAAGATGTTCAAAACGAGGGAAGCCTTCAGCCGTCACAGCTGAAGAAAATTCCAATATTTTAATCGACTCGAGCAAATCTTGTGGGGTATACTTATTCCGGATCTAGACGAAGCTTTTGGCGATGGTTTGCAGCCTTGGGCGAGGAACACATGCAAGGAGACGACGCATTTCGCTCGGCAACTACATACTCAAGTGGTTCGCGAAGACAAGCCACGTAGTTTGCCCATATCTTGAATTTTCTGCCTCCCGCATGAACCGACATTATTTTCTTTCTCCCACTCAGATTCTTGAAGTAAAAGCCCCGGGCTGTGTCCAAGGCTTCTGCGCCCCAGGTTCCGCGCCTGCATTTAGGCCTCAATCTGGACCCGACAACTGGCATTCCGTCATAAACGTCACGCGAGCTGTTCCATGTTGAAAATCAGCTAATATGTCGGAATTTTCTTGGTATTGCGAAAGAGCCAATGAATTTCTTCAGATCAAGGCACAGCCTTCGTGGTGCCTAACTTCTCAATTAGACCCTTAATTTGTAAGTGCATGGGCGCGATCAACTTGTGGATTTCCGTATCGGTGACCTCATTCATAAGCTTGTCCAACTCTGCAATTTCTCGTAAAACCTGGGCATTTCCGTGTCCACTGCGGAATGCATCTGCAGCCTTCTCGCCAACGTTAGTGAGGTTAAACTCTTCTAAATCTTCTTCCGAAAGCCCGAGCTCCTTTGGCTGCATCTCGAAAAGACCGCTGTTGAGTTTCTCCCATTGCTGATCTATGGCTTTCTGGTGCGAGCTCAAGATCCTTTCCGGCTGCACTGGCGCCTCGCCATTGCTTTCCGCATCTTCAAACTTAGAGATGTCAACCCCGGCACTTGCTCCGCTTTTTATACAGCTTTTAAGGAGAAGGCGTTTCTTGAGAATCAATTCAATTCGCGAATTCAAATCAGTGCGGAATTTCTCTTCGTCAATAGGCTCGGTGGGCGTCATGGCTGCGAAGTCAAGCTGTACCTTCTCTGGATCCGAGAACTTGGTTCTGAGCGCAACCAAGAAACTCTCGATCCAGGCAATCAATTTCATGAAAAGCTTGCCGTCGTCCTTGTTGTACAAATCATGTAAAAACCGGTAAAACGTGCCCTCGTATTTGTCCAAGAGTTTTTTGAATCGGTTAAACATCTCAACAGAACTGGTAAAGTACATATCGCCTTCGTCCAAAACTGTAAGCTCCGCAAGAAGATCATCCAAGAAATTCTGGAAGTCACGGAAAACAAGGTGCACATTGCATTTCTTCATCACCGTCATAAGAGGCTGATAAAACACCGTGAGAACCTTTTTGATAAGCTGAGTAAGCTCGGGCTCTTTCCAGAGCTGCTTGAAGATCTCTTTGTCACGTGTTCTGATCTCCAAGCGCCAGAACTGTCTCAAAGTCACGTAGACGGAAGCTCCATCCAACGCTTGTCCTTTGTGTAAATTTTGGTAGCTTTCGTACGAAGGCATGATTACTTGCTCAAAGATGCTGCGCTCTGCCCCAGACAACTTCGGCTCCACCAAATCAGAGCTCAAAACCGAAAGAAAGAAACTATCCCCCTTTTCAATGAGCTCTTCCCGGATATCCTCCTCCAACAGACCATCTGAAGCGTGTACATAAGCACGGATACGGGTGAAGAACACTTTAAACTCTGGCAGATTCAAGGGCTTGGTGTTCAAAAGCTTCTGTCTCTCCTTGGAGAAGTCCTGCAAATCCTCGTCGAGAAGCATGATGAAGATCATGGAAAGAAGGTTGTGGGCTTGATTACTTTTACGACCAAAAGTAGGCACGTTCATCAACAAAAGGTCCACCATTCTGGACATTATTTTCACCGGGTTGGTGTACTTCAAGATGCCGTAGCACATCCTGTAGGGAAAAACACGGTGAAACCTGCGGCATTTCTGTAACCAATGGCTGGAGGTATCTTGGGTCAAGAACATTTGGTAGAGCGTCGCAGCCACCTCGAGCTTGCACCATTCTATGAACGACGTTACCAAAGGAGAGATTTCCTTGGGGTTTGGGCTCCGACCAATCTCCACGAAGATTGCACTCAACTGGTGTGGATCGGTGAGCAAGTCTTTCTTGAACTTCTCAAAGTTGCCTGTCAAGTCGTAAACAATTTTGGCGATGTGATTTTGGAACTCTTCCTGGGTGGCGAGCCTCATCTTTTCCACCTCCATTCGCTGGTGGTAGTCCTGCAATTGCTCGGCAGTGAGAGTGTCGAAGTTTTTTGCCGGGTCGTCGATGAACCGCAAAAACGAGCCGCAGTTGGCGATTTCCGGCTTGTGGAGTAGCGTGTTGATGTAGCCCCGGAGCGCTAGCCTAAGCTTTTCACCGTAGTACTTGCGGGAGTGGTCACGTGGGCGGGCACTAGTCAGACGTTTGGAACTGGCTGCCGAAACGGCCGAGTTGTCCTTGGTGCTGGTTCTGCTGGCGCTGGCGCTAGCGGTGCTGTGCGCGCCACTGTTGATGTTAATAATGGGCGGAGAGCCGAGATCGGAGCTGTTTTTGGGGCTGTTGAACGCACTGCTGCCTGCGCTTCTGCTGCCGCTGTGAACACTCCTGGCGCTGTTTTTGGCGCTCGATTTGCCGTCGCTCCGCACGCCCAGATCGTTTTTGATCTTCGTGGGCATCGCGTGGATTTCCGTCGACATGAGCCCCGGGAAATGAGCCTTCAACGCCAGCTCGAGGTCCCGGAAATCCGCGTACGTCTTGGCGATGAAGTGCGACGCGTACCGGTAGACGCCACCCTGCAAGGATCGCCTCGTTACCTGGAGAATGAACACACAGTGCTTAGTCAGGGGTATCTTTTTCGCAGGCGCCACGAGCCGAAGGGGATTGAGCGACCAGGGGGCACTGGCCGGCGGCTGTTTCGCACTGTACACGTCCACCGCCACGATGTTCAAGTTGTAGTTGTTGGTGTAGACCATTTTCAGATAATCATCAATCCCACTAGGGGCGTGAAAGGCGTCTAGCGCCATCTTCACCATGGCCGGGTTCTTCGAGATCTTGTCGAGCTTGCCCTGGTCCAGCGGCTTCAAGTGGTCCGCGGACAAGTAGGCCAACTCCTGGCGCGAACTCAACATGGAGTTGTAGAAAAGAAGAAGTGTGCGCAAAAGCTGGCGATTGACCTGGTGGCGCTTGGTGGCGGAGCTCCGCTGGGCCGTGTTCAGGATTCTTTTATTGTTGAAACTCTCCACAAACGGCTGCACCGTGTCGCGCCAAAACGAGATCTGGTCGGTTCTGGGGTTCATGGTAATGAAGGGGAACGACGCGACAAAGTGGTGGAAGAAATAGCGCAAGAGCGGCAAGTCGCCGGTTTTTTGGGCGCCGGCTCTGAACGGAGGTCCAAGGTACTCAAGGCATTTTGGCCGGGACAAGAACTGGAGCTCCTGGCGGAGACACGCCTCCACCAAGAACTTCTTAAGGAAGTGTTCCTGCGTGGGGGACAAGTCGTTGATGAAGGAGAGATCCAGGGTCATATCTGGGATTTTTTCCTCGGGTTTTGGCAGCGTGCCGGGGGAGGGTGTGTAAAGGTCGGAGGGGGGTTGGGGGTTGGAACTTGCGTGTTTTGGTGGTGTTTGGTAGGTGAAAAGAGGTGGAGTGGGTATGAATCGAGCAATGTAATTGCGTGTGCACAGCCGCAAAGCCAGGCTGCGAAAAGTGTGCGACCGGTGGGACATACTGACAGTATAATTATATAGCTATAGCTGTAGCAGTGTATATATAAAAATATGAATGAATCTATATGTGCTTATTAAGATACCCGTTTACAGTTTTTGTTATGATAGCGGTGCTCGCGAACCAATTTCGGTTTGAATATGGGGTGTTTCTAATAATATTACGAGCATGTCAAGGAAGTGGTGCTCCTACTGGCTGCGTGCTTAGGTCAAAGCGTAGAATATGCTTTGGATGGTCTCAGGGGTTTTATTGGGCTGCCACTGGGAGGCTGTACTCCGATCGTTTTTCGCCTGTTCATATCCTGTCAGCTTTGTATTACTCGGTATTACAGCTTCTCGTGGCCGGAGGTAGTACTGCACAAAGGAGCCATTTGCCATATTCTCTTCTTGAAGGTAAGGGATCTGATTTCCCGGAGGGTAAGTTCACAGAACGCAGAGTCCGTGGTGAGGTAACCTGTGGTTGGCTCCTGAGCCGGGTGGGCTAAGTAGACAAGGTAGTACTTTCGTATCTAAGCAGTGGTCAGCCTCAGCTCCGTCATTGATGAAGAGATACTTTGGAGGAGTTGTATATTGTGTGCTCTATTCTCTCTCATTTACCAGAACGGACACGCTTTCCCGCAAGGCCTTGGAACTAGACTAATAACCATTCGATCGCCTGAAGTTAGAGTTAAGCTACCGAGCCCTCTCTTTCTGCACCACTACTTCCAGCAAAGATGAGGGTCTTTCACATCCTTGATGTTATATCCTATTCCTCTTAAGCAGTGTTCCCCCGCAAAATAGCGTTATAGACTTTAAGAATACCGTATGCGGTAATCTGTGAAGTCCTTTGGAGCACAGGATCTTCAAGCCATCGTTGAAAAACCTACCAAAAGTCGGTCCCAGAAACAACTACGCAAAAGCGACCCTTTGTTTCTCTCAGAGGACACCTTTTCTGGCTGACTACCCAAAAATCACAGCCTTATTCCGTACTTCACCTGGTGAAAGAAACGACGATCTTTCTTTGGAAACGGTGTGTGTGTTCGGAGGCCGTCAATGGTGTCCTTCGTTTCTCCAGCCTGACAAAGAAAAGCAAAACGCCTAGAGCCTCTTATTCCCAAGCGCCTGAAATTCAGTAGCAAAGCATGGAAGGTCACATAAAAGTTGTGGATCTTCACCTCATACCCCTTGTTTGTCACGTCCAAAAGCCCTTGGGAGTTGTACATGGACAAAGCCCTAACATGGAGGTGGATCATTTCGAACACGAGGGTATGAACCGGGAGAGTGCTTTTCCCATACCGCTTCATTTGCTGGGTGGCATCGACCATAATCTGGAAAACATACCTGGCAAACCCCACTTTGCCCCAGGATTCGTAGTTTCCGCTGGCCTCCGCAGCAAACTCGATATCCGCAAGATCGTTCATATACTCCTCCACCTGCGTCTCAAAACAGTCGTAGTCGAACTCGTGATCCGAGACAAAGAGTTTTAAGTTTATCATGAAAAGGGCAATTTCCTTGTCAATGTTTTGCGTGGCGTTCGGAAAGTTGTGGGCTTTCACGGGTTGAGTTTGGCCGTCGCTGTGGGCATCTGCCTTGATACCATGGAACAGTGATATGACCTCCGATGTGCCTGTTTCATTCACATCCATCATTGCCGCAGCGGTAACTGCTACGAGGAGTAAGTATATTCTCATACCAAACGTATTGGATCTACAACACAGCGAGTGGAAGAATCGGACTCATATATTCTATGGTTCCAAACTACTTATCGGACGCTTTCCTGAAATAGTATTACCTAACATGAAAAGGGCTGAGTGAATGGGGATGGATCCTGCTGCTGCAACCAATTGTTGAAGCCAATCAACGTATTCTGTTTGTTTTGGGTGTTATTCTGTTGTTTCAAGAGATTTTCTGAGCGAGGCGGTGGTGAGATTTGATTTCTTGTTCCTCTTCGTACGAGCAGTGTTTGAAATTCAGACTTCGAGTTTACGGTATGCTGACGAAACTCCGTCGCTTGGATTGTGTTCCCTGCAAGAATATCGAGCCCTGAAATGATATTCCAAAGGCATCTGAAATTCGAGAGGCATCACTCACCAAAGACAAGGTAGCCACATAAAAGACTCTAACGAGATTCTATGACATTGCCAATAAAGGATTCCTACGGCCAGACCCACTAACCAACTTCGAACTGGATTCACTACTTCTTGAGACTACGCGGTTCATGATCCACATTAGCACCAGCCATACAATGGAAGGTGCATCTCGCTAGTCCGAACCTACACAGTCTGGGCCACACTGAACGATAGTCAAACATTCGAAGCAATGCCTCTACGAATCCACTGTTGAAGCAATTTCGATTAAGCTGCATACATACATCACCCTCACGATATCACTCATCAAAGCCAAAAATCTCTCAATTCGGCGGACACTTGCCCCATCCGCTCTTGGAGCTCACGTGTCGCTTCAAGGCCATGACCGTGCGCTTGGTCTGGTCCACGTAGCGCCAGAAAGAAGGCTCCTCTGGGAGAACGTTCTCTGCATCTGTCTTATACTTGTCCACCGCGGCAGTGAAGCTACAGTAGAGTCTGCAGATCCGGGCCTCATATTCGGCCTTGTCGTGTAACAGCACAAAGTGGGTGTATTCTAACGACGAGGCGATGACGTTGAGCTCGACCATCTGGTACGCCAACCGGTCGCTCAACGAGCCCGAGTTCAACCGTTTCATTCTCTCGCACGCATCCACCATAGTGGTGAATTGCCGTCCGAACCGTCTGAGAAGCGATTCGGGATACACTTTGTACTTGGGCAACTTCTCAAGCGCAATGTCGATGTCGTAGATCACATTTCTGAGAGTCTTGATCTTGCGCTCGAACTTGGCACCGTCAAAATGGGTCTCTGTCAAAAAGGAGTTCAAGGCTGAGGCAAACGACTTCAACTGGTTTTCGAACCGGGCACGTGCGTCCGAATCTTCGGGGGTGGAGGCGACGGCCTCGAGTTCGGGAACCGCGTTGATGAGCTTAGCGGGCATCTCAGAGTTTTTCTCTGCGGCGATAGGCATATCAGAGTTGTCGGCATCGGTGGCGATGGCCACGGAAAAGAGGAAGGTTGCAATCAAACAGGTGACTCTCATGGTGGTTGTTGGAAGATTGTTGTTTGATGATAGTCGTTTGAAAGTGACTAGACTACGGAAGTGCTGGCTCTTTATAGTCCGCCTGATGTGGGGAAAGGTTCGTTGTGTGATGAATTATGGGCTAATTTCAGATGTTTGGGGCTGTGCTAGCAACGTTGTTGGTGGGCAGCTTTGAGCACAATCGCTCCACTTCTGTTAGATGCATCATTGGGAAGGTGAATTATCCTGGTTTCCATGTGTTTGGTGGTTTTTGTTTGGTAGCTGTTCGTGGATACACATACCAGTCTTGAGACCGTTAGCAAGGTACCTTATACTGTAGCAGGTGACTGGTGAGCGAAATATTGACGAGATCTATCAATCGAGTAGTTGCCGTATTGTTCTGAGCATGGGCCCATCACAATGTTCATTTCACCAACTGTGTTTAATGGGTTTCCATCTTAAGTAATGGTGTGCTTTTTACACTAGTATTCCAGCAGTCGAGACAAACCAGCTATTTGTGGAAACTTCTCCACCACTTATTAGCTCTCGTGGGGTTTTGGAACGGACCATAAAATGCGTATTTGACAGACGGCTGCACGATCGTAAAGTGACAATGGGATCTTCATATGTGGCAGTCTGTACGACTTGCCTCAACGGAGATAACGAGCACAATAGAAAACTCAGATTCTCGCCTATACAATGGCCGTAGTTCTATGGCCTGAATCTCTGTGTAGAACTCCAGGTAATAGTTTTGACGTAGAGAGGGAGAGTCAAGCTGTTCGTGAAAGACGAGATACCTTAAAGTACGAAATACCCTGGACCTGGCAGTGACGTAAATGTGAGGAATGTTTAATATTCGAGACGAGTTTACGGAGACAATGATGACTTAGCTCACGGGGACTTCCCGGCGGAGTACCGATTACAAGGTTGACAATAAGCATGAAGAGTACAGTGCTAAGATCTCCAGCCAGTATCATACATAACATCCTCATAAGTCCGTGGTTCCACGTATGAACGCTTAAGCAATTATTGAATGGCCATTCACACTACAGAAGTATACGGAAATGAGGGAATGTGCTGCAAACTCAAAGACAATCTGGGGACGTTCCATTCTATTCCAATTCTGTGTATTATAAAGTATATGTACACTCAGCAGGCTCACCTCAAAGCTGGAGCCCTGGCAATGCTCCCGGTTTTGTTTCTAGAAAGTAATGGTGAAGAATCGCCAAAAAACAACAAATCCATGATAAGTCAGGTATACAGCTGCATCTCTTGAAGGCTTCGGGTAGGATAAGCTCATTTCTCTGGTCAACCTCTTTCCACACACAGCAGTATGATCTTAAGAATCAGCATTAGCGGCTAAACGAGAATATCGGGAAAAAAAGGATGTGCCAATTTGGTCTCCGAGCACCCTTTCTCGATAGGCATAGTACTATGCAAGTTGGTCCCCATCAGACCCTTTCACCACGTAGATATTAGCCTACAGTCTCCAAGGATGTATAATAAATGGCTCCTCGCTGCTGTGAGGCAAAAAAAAAATTCAAAACCAGTCCCTGTCAGTCTCCACCAAAGTGCCACTAAGCTAGGTGAACAACTGAGATATTAACAGAAACCGACCTTCCAGCTGAATTCCCGGAAAATCAATTCACAGGACACACTGGATGAATACGTGAAGAAAAATGTGAAGAAAAGACACGAAAAAAACGGGCTCCAAAATACGTGCAACAAAGAGAATAGCCACGATTGCTCCAGGCATAACTGGTCGCACTCTTATGATAGTAACAGCCAGAGAATGGGACCGCTCGCGGAGCACAAGCAAAACCAGCAGGCAAATGCTGACCGTCTCATCAGTCTATCAAATATATTTCGAGGATCAAACCAAGTGAGACGAAGTCCTCGAGATCCTGAGCCCTCTGAGATAAGCCAACTAAGTGCAGGCCGATTCTCAACACCCAACTGAAGACGGTAGATAAAAAAAAAAAGAGGAAACCCCACACGCCCATCTCGCAACCCACATCTACGGAACCCGCCTTTTTCCTCTCCCGTGCTCCCACACGGCCCACCAATAAATCAATGCCAGCCCTAGCCCGTGGAATGGGTGCGAAATGAGCCAGTCCTGCACACACGCTCCCCAGCTCTGCTCCATCGCACTCTTTTTTTCATCTCTTTTTCTTCTATCACCTTCAACCTACCTCCCCAAATTCACTACACAACAACTCAGAATGGGAGTGCAGAAAAAGGAGAAACAGAGACGCGTCAGAGAGGGCGACAAGCGGGACGGCAACCTCCGCGTGAAGGGCGAGAACTTCTACAGGGATGCCAAAAAGGTGAAGCATCTCCTGATGTACAAATCCGGGCGTGCTGTCCGAAACGCCCAGGGTGAGATCGTGCGTGCCGCTGCTCTCCAGTCGACCGACGCCCCTGTGGCACGTGTCGACCCAAATAGGAAGTGGTTCGGGAACACCAGAGTGATTGCGCAAGACGCCCTTAGTCACTTCAGAGAGGCTATGGGGGACAAGAAGCACGACACCTACTCGGTGTTGTTGCGCCGCAACAAGTTGCCCATGTCGTTGTTGGACGAAAAGGACACCACGGAGTCGCCCACGGCGAAAATCATCGAGACCGAGTCCTACGCACACGCGTTTGGCCCAAAACAGCAGCGCAAAAAGCCACGCGCACAGGCGGCCTCCTCTTTGGAGGAGTTGGCCGAAATCACCGAGACGGATTCGCAGACGTTCCAGGAAAAACAGGAATTGGACGCCACGTTGGGCCTCATGGGCGGCTCGTTCTTAGACAAGGAGGACTACACGCAGGAGGCCAAGGAGGCCATTTTCCACAAGGGCCAGTCCAAGCGGATCTGGAACGAGTTGTATAAGGTGATCGATTCGTCAGACGTGGTGATCCATGTTTTGGACGCTCGCAACCCGCTAGGCACGCGGTGTGAGTCCGTGGAGAAGTATATTAAGGAGGAGTGTCCACACAAGCACTTGATCTATGTGTTGAACAAGTGCGACTTGATCCCCACGTGGGTGGCGGTATGTTAATTTTTTTTTTTTGGCTGTGGAGGTCATGCGGTTCACTATGGAGTCAGGCTTAGTCTGGTCTTTGATCTCGGTCTTTGGCTTGATCCTATGCCTTTTTCTCCATGGTCTTGACTCTCCAGTCTTTGGCCAGTCCGGCATCAAAGGAGGATACTGAGGAACGCCATTCCTTTCCATTTCCCATTTTCCATTTTCCCTTCCCTTCCCATCCACCTCATTTTCCTTTCTTCCCCATCACCTTTCCCATCACCCAAAGACCTTTGTCAGGGTAGCGATCTGATCCTGTATCAAGTCCCACTTCGCCGCCTGTTACGTCCTTGGAAGATCAAGGTTACCCGCCTGTGGGCCCTGTCCTTTGGACAGGTGCATTGCCGTTTTGGCCGTGTTTCGCCCACGCCGTCGATAGTTTTTATTGGCATCCAGGGTCTCCCGGAATCTTGTTGAGTTGGACTCATCCTGCCCATGGGTGTGTCCGTAGTATAGAAGCCGACACCTTTCTATTCCTCTTTCTATTTTCTATTCTTACCTTCTTCTCCCACATCTTCTTCTCATTTCAGTTCCTCCACCTTTGGCCACCTTCACAAACTAATACTAACATCCAGGCTGCTTGGGTCAAACACTTATCCAAGTCTTTCCCCACGTTGGCGTTCCACGCGTCGATCAAAAACTCCTTTGGAAAAGGCTCCTTGATCCAGTTGTTGCGCCAGTTCTCCACGCTCCACACCGACAGAAAGCAGATCTCTGTCGGTTTTATCGGGTACCCCAATACCGGAAAGTCGTCCATCATCAACACCTTGCGCCAGAAGAAGGTGTGCACAGTGGCCCCCATTCCGGGCGAGACCAAGGTGTGGCAGTACATCACGTTGATGAAGCGGATCTTTTTGATCGACTGTCCCGGAATTGTACCTCCGAGCAACAAGGACACCGAGTCCGACATCTTGTTCCGGGGCGTGGTCCGGGTGGAGCACGTGACCCACCCGGAGCAGTACATTCCCGACATGCTTGAAAAGTGTGAACGCAAGCATTTGGAGCGCACGTACGAGATCAAAGGATGGAGCAAATACGAGGAAGATCCTTCGTTGTTGGAGCAGGCCAGTACAGAATTCATCGAGCTTATTGCCCGTAAACACGGCAGATTACTCAAGGGTGGCGAGCCAGACGAGGCCGCTGTGGCGAAACAGGTTTTGAACGACTTCAACAGAGGAAAGATTCCGTGGTTTGTGGCACCTCCCAAGGACGACCAGGTCAGAGAGGGCGAAGATAAGAAGGCGGAGCACAAGAGAAAGCGTGCGGAGAGAGAGGCCGGTAGAGACGCGAAGAGAGCGAGGGTTGAAATGGTGGAGGTTGAAAGGGACGAGGCTGAAAAGGAGGGCTCTGAAAAGGAAGTTGACAATGAGGAGTCTGAGAAGGAGATTGAGAAGGAGGAATCTGGAAAGGAGAACTCCGAGTAATTGTTGATTAGTGTTCCAACTATTCCAAGATTATTCCAAGACTACTCTCAGATATTTCTCAGATCGTTCCTTTTCACAGACTTTTCATTTTTCCAGACTTTTTCCAGATTTTTCCCAGACTTTCCCCAGACTTTTTCCAGACTTTCCCCAGGCTTTACTTTTCCCAGATCATTCAGGTTAGACTTTTCCAGTTGTTATACTTATTCCAGATCACAGGTCATGATTAGATCTGATCTGACACTTCCCAGACACCTGGGTCCATATCCTTCTATTGTACATTAGCATTAATACACGGGTGGCGTTACTTCTAGGCCTTCTCTTCTAAACCTTGTATGCCTTCTAGGCCCTGTCCCTCGCCCGGTCCGCGCCCTTAGCGCCCTTAGCACCCTTAGCACCCTCCAGCACGTCCCCAAGGCCCCAGAGGTAGCCCTTGTGCTTCTCGAACACCGCCAAGTCCGAGTTCGCCTGGCGCAACAACTCCTTGAAACACTCCATCAAGAGGTACGCGTGCAACGTCGACGTCATCTGCAGGTTCTGGTGGTGACCCGCAAATTGCCCCATGGACTGTGCGGAGAAGTACTGACGCACCACGGGCGAAATCGGGAGGAGGTGCAACTCCTCCGCCAAGTACTCGATGGACGGCTTGTTGTTCAGTAAGATTCCCTTGCCCATGTCGGCACTTGCAGACGGCGTTTTCGGCGAGCCCAAGCCGCCCATGTCGCCCTTGCCCAAGAGCTGGTTGCCGATGTGCTTCAAGTCGTAGAAGTTGGGGAAGAACTTCAGGCACCACCAGAAGAAGTCCGCCTCGTCGTTCGGGAGAATGTCGTTGGTCAAGAGGCTCACGAGGAACCCCAAGTCGTAGCCCGAGTGGTAGCTCAACCAGTGCACGGAGGGGTCGAGGAGCAAGCCGGACTCCATCATCAACTCGGCAAAAGTTGTGTGCGACACGCCCTGCGTCACGTGCGAGGCGAAGTTGATCTGCGCCGTCAGCGACAACATCGCCAAGTGCTCCTCGTTGAACATCTCCTGCGCCACGTCGTAGTGGAAGTTGAACTGCCAGATCACCGAGTTGCTCACCTCCCCGCCACGGATCTTGACTGCACATAGCGATAACTGGATGAGGTTTAGCAAGTCCAGATTCGACCGCAACGTCTGGAAGTGGTAGTCCGACGACAGCCGGAACGTGCCCACGGGCCGCGCCACGATGCCCGGGATCTCCTGGTGGATCAGGAGAAACACGTGCTGCGTCTTGTCGTTGACGAACTGGCGCAAGTTGCTGAACTCGTGCTCCAAGTTGAAGCTCCACACCTCCTTGATCACGGGCACCTGCTGCTGCACCTGGAGCGGCTGCTGGTGCTGCATGTGCAGGTTCTGGTTCTGCTGGTTGGGGTTTTGTTGGTTCTGTTGGTTCTGTTGGTTCTGCTGGTTCTGCTGTTGCATTCCTGGGTTGCCGTATCTCTGCTGCGAGAGCTGCTGCTGCATCTGCAAGAGCGCCAGCGGGTTCGCCGCGCCGCCGAAACTCATGCTGCCCGCGTTTGCGCCGTTCAAGTTCACGGAATTGACCCCGTTGTTGCCGCCCAAAGCACCGCTATTTCCGCCGCTGTTGCCGCCCGAAATGCCGCCGTTGAGCGCGGACAAAAGCAGGTTGCCCTGCGCGGTGAGTGGCTGTGGTTGCTGCTGCTGCTGCTGCTGGAGCTGCTGGCTCATCAATTGCTGTCTTTGCTGCTGCAATTGCCGCTGGTGCTGCATCTGCATTTGCGACATCTGGGGCGACAGCGTGGAGCCCGAATTCTGCTGCGGCTGCTGCAGCTGCAAGTACTGGAGGTGTGGGTTGACGTTCATGGCCAAAAGTGCGGGATACTACCGAATCTTGGTGGTGCTGGTGGAGTCCTAAAGTGCTCTAATGTTGGAGCGCGGAGGGCGTGTCCTGACGCGATCGGAAAAGGCCGCTGGCGTGGGTGAATGTTCTTTTTCCTTCTTTCAGAAATAAAGAAAGGAGCGCAATGGTGCAATGGCGTTGAGTACGTGGATACGTATCGTATGGTGTTTCGGGTAGGAGTAGACTTGAGGAGCGTGAGCACTCGCAGAGATTTCGAGGTGGTGCGCACACTACAATGGGAGGTCAGGGTGGGTCAGTCTGGGCGAGAATAATAGTGTACTGTGCCGAGATGGGTACTTTTTTGAAGAACGTAACAGCGGTAGTTTCACTGGTCTGTTTTGTTTGGGGCTCTTGAAGTATTTGGTGTTTATAGATTCTAGCTGTGGGTCGTGGCAGGCACATCAAGCAGGACGCAGGAGTATAAGGAGGAGTATAAGGACATCTCGTAGAGTATCAAACGGGGCTGGTTTTCGTGTTTTTCCTCCGGAGTACAGTGGGCAATCCATATAACGATGCATTTTGGTGGTCAGAAAACCGCCTTGGTCAACGAGGCGGAGTCACCTTTCTGCGGTAATCGTTTTCACATGTGCACTTTTTTCTTGCTACGGACTCCGAGCCTCCAAACGTACCTAGGGTTTTTCTGCCATCTGTTTTGATAGTGATGATTAGGGCATCGAGCCAAGAGTGGTTGGCTGTAGGATAGTGACCACCTGAGCCTCGCTTTTCGTTGACCATTGCAAATACGGTAAACCAGGCAAGTAGTTCGGTCGGAAACTGAAATTGCGTGGCGGGCACGTTCATGCCCACATTCTTTTTAGTTACAAGAGCCTGGAGCTGTATTCTGATCGTTTAACGTCAACGAACGTGGGGCGGTCTGGAACACCAGTGTACAGCGGTTGGATTTCATGAGACAGTGTGATTTAATGTTTATCGTTGTAATGTGTACCACTACAAGTCATTGGAATATCCGCTGAAGACAGGCCCGGCGATCGCATCCTGCTCCTCGCAATACTTTGCTCGTCATTCTATAGAGTCCTAGGGAGACAGCGATCTATATCGTTTCGGTCTATCGCTCCATCGCTCCCGTTCAGTACCCCCGTCTTAGGGAAACCTCGTCGCCTCCTTTCGGCCTCTTCTTGAACTCTTTCTGTCATTTCTGGTAAGTTATGCAAAGTCTGGATAGCAGATAAAAGGCCTCGAAAGGAACTTCTCGTAACTAGTTTGCAACTTTCCCCGTCGCTCCTTAGAAAACAGCCCACAACCGTCGTCCTCGGTCCACTGTTTCTTTCAAAAAAACTAAATCAACCACTCACACCTATAGCTGGTCTCGCAAAGTGGTCCCCGGAGCGTCTCCCGTATTTCCCTGTAGGAAATTATGGTCTCCAATTCTCCGAGGCTTGATGAGGTACTGCAAGAAAAACGCCACTGCACACACCAAACTCAAAACGGCAATGATGAAGTAGATGATTCCCAAGGTCATATTGCGTCCTCCCAATATCGAACTTGTGGTTATAACTAACGATTTTGTGCCGCCAAATACAGAAACTGGGTAGTTCATACCCACCACCATCTCGTATGTGCCGGAGCTAAATGTGCTGGTTTTGTTCTGCGAGTAGAGCTTGTAGAACGTGGGCAATCCGGCCGTTCTCATCCAGTTTTGGAGATGCTCCATCTGCGACAAATCGGGCATGTTTTCCAGCGTGTATCCGTCAGGGTACAGTTTTGCCCAGTTTGGCGGGGGCACTATGTCCTCCGGCGAATAAGACGTCTTTTTGAACTTATGTTTTCTGTCTGATGGCCAGGATATATCGTTTTCAGATAGCACGTACGTCTCATTGTCGGAGCCCGACTTGGCATTAAGAAGTATCGGGCTCGAAAACGTGTCGTTAAACACAGAATTGGCCACCAATCCGCAGGGATACACCGCTTTTCCGTTGCTCTGAGTCAAAGGGTCGCAGTTCAGAGTAAGACTATTTGCCAGAACCGCCGCGCCACCCAACTGGTCCAAGTCGTACGAGCTGACGTATTTCCGGTGGTTCTGGTAGAAGTTAGTGAGCTTATAGTACAAGAATATGGGCGCCTGGATGTCGTGGGGAAGGTTGAACTGGATGTAGCAGTTCTGCACAGTGTCACCGGCCGAGTCCGTGGCGTTTTCGAGCCGCCACTTCAAGTCGGGGTTTGCGTTTCCTTTCGTAAAGTGCCAGCTCGAGTATTTGCGAGGAATTGGCTCGTATTGGTCGCCCGAAAGGCCGTTACAGTGGGTATAATCCACCACCAAGTTCTGCACATTGTAGGTGGCGTAAATGATGCCTATGCCCAACGGGGCGAAAATGACCGCCACCACAAACAAAAGCGGAATCACCGTTTTGGCCGTGAGGATCGGCTGCCACGCCTTCAACCGCTGTTGTCTGAACGCAGTGTTGGGGGGTTTGCGGGACTTGTGGATCTGCAGAGGGTGGTCGTCGGAAGAGTCTTCTGCCGGGGACCCGCGGCGCCGCCGTAAGAAGTCCATAGTGGAGGTGTTTGTTTTGGTTTTTGGTTTGACTGACTTTTGTGGTGGATTAAAAGCGGTTTCAGTTTTTCCTTCTGATCTGCGTGCTGGTGCGGCTGGGCAGTGCAATTCGCGGCATGGTGGGACTAGTGGGAGTGTGCAGATTGAGATTAATACACCATGCTTTGGAACTGGTTTTGGTTTGGAGATATGGGGAGAGCTGCTGGGGATGACGAGGGTGTGTGGGACTTCTAAGCGTATGTGTGGTGGTTTTATGTGGTGGTATTATGTGGTGGTATTATGTGGTGGTATTATGTGGTGGTATTATGTGGTGGCTTTATATATATGGTTTCAAGGATAATAGCTCTGCCCAGCCTTGTGCCTCTTAGTGCCAACGCATGATTCAAGTAATGGACTAAATGGTCTTTTTCTTTCGTTTATCTGGCTGGGATATCTACAGATATGTTAGAGATCCTGAGGGTAGGGTGCCTGGTTTGGTTGTATGAGCTGCTGCGTTATCAGATCTAGAGGTCCGTCTGCTAACTGGGACAATAGCCCTGAGACAAAGAATCTGAGTTTCTTCCTCTGTTCTAAGTCGTAAGATACCCATTTCGGTTTCTTTTTCCCTTTTTTTTTTTTTACTTCGTAAATGCCGGTATTGGAACCCAAGCACTTGTATTAGTCTCGATGGTGGTGTTATCTAATACGCACACGTGTAGTGTTCCCGTTGTCCGCTTCAAATTCCAGCTTCTCGGTTTGAATTGAGTGAAAAAAAGAATTGACAGTTGCAGTTTTTCAGTTGCGCTAGTATCGAATGACCACTTTCCTTTTTTCTTTTGTTGGCAGTTTGCAGACCGCCTCTCAGGGTTTATTAAATATTCAGAAGTACGTCCAGATTGAGAAAACTCAAAGTGGCCACAAAAAATCAGAAGAGCGTCTCAAAAGTACACTGCCACCTTAAACATAGGCCGAAGAGACACTAGAAGAGATCTACCCTCGAGGCCGAGATTTGGACTAAACTTTGGCAAAAATGTCCACAGTTGGGACTTGCGTGTGAGCGCAGCCAACGGTCTGGAGGCAGTTCAGTGGCTTTTAGTCACGAATTTTACCATACCGCATAATTTTTGATCAGAGATGATTCCGTTCTATTTTAACCTACTTTTCTGAGAAACGGCTGTTGTGAAATACCGTTGGGTGCCAGGCGTGTTGCAGCCAGAATGTGCACGAGATATGATCTGGCAAGACCCTGTTCTATAAAAAAATAAAAAAAACAAAGGATAATCTTCTTTGAAAAATACAAATATCATTGGATATTCTTTAATGATCGGCTCGACACAGGGTGGAAGATCCCCATGTTAAGTGTTGGAAAACCTCGCTTGGCTAAAAGTTCGTTTGACAAAACAAGGTGCCATAATAAAACACATCTCCGCCTTAAAGAAAAGGTCAGCTAACCGAAAGAGGGCAAATTATGGCCTGAGGAAGCCCAGGAGATCACTCGGACAATGTATTGGACTCTTATGTTTACTTTGCTCTACTGTATTCATTGGCGCACGAACGTTCTGCTTGAACATTCTTCTACGTAAGAAGCACAATATAAAGGCCACCGGACCATAGACTAAAAATTCAAAAACAATTATCTGTGAGTATTTTTTTTGTTCCGTTACCCACGATTTTAATATTCGAATGCATCGATTGCGTGAAACTCCCGAAATCACTACTGCGCCCTTCCCAGTGAGATCTGCAGCGACATGTATGCGTACACGAAAAAGCACCAAAAACCGTTATAAGCCGTCCAATCAACAATTCCCTATTCTTGGTGAATTGCAGACCAATTAAGGCGAAACGAAAAAAGAAATCTCCCTCGCCGGGAATCGAACCCGGATCTGCCCGGTGAGAGCGGACTGTGATAGCCATTACACTACGAAGGATGTTATTGAAGTGTAAGATGCCCTGGACACTCAGGAAGTCTAGAAAAAGCAGAAATGATCCTGCACAGGGAATCAAAGAATGCACGCCAACGAATAACCCTTGTTAAGGAAGGTGCAGCCTTCCGCCTTTGGCCCATTAGTTGGGCGGGAAACTCCTCACAGTAATGTAGGGGCCAGCGATTAAAAAAGGACTAATTAGTCTAGTTAAGATATGTTCGCTAGCTGAGATCCCCAGACCAACCCTTGCTCTTGGTAGCGCCTAGACGGATCCTCATGTCTGAATCAACTATTAAACTCGACATATTGGCCGTAAATGGAGAGCGGAACGCCACTGTCGTATGGCGGGTGACGCCGCATTAGTTGAACAACTTCGTGAACCGCCGCAATGGTCCCTGTTGACAGGAGATGATACCCTCGGCCTCAGGAGAGATGCTTTCTACCCCATTATAGATACCGCCACTACATAGAAGCATGAAACCGGCGCCCTAATAAGTCAGCAAGCTTCCCGTTGGCAACTTTATACAAGAAGTCAGGGTTATGTCAGGCAAGTGTTTACTGATACACGGATACGGGTGTTGACATTTGAAATAGAAGAAAGTGTTGACTTGTGACCGCCTACTGCTTGACTACATTGATTCCAGAATGAAAGAGAGAAGCTGAGATAGCCGTAGCTTTTCGATATTCAGTTCGTTTTTCACATGCGGCGTTTCGGTGGAACCAGTCAAGTAGCCACTCCCTTCACTTGATTGTCTATTGGAATACTATAAGCTTAAGAGTTCTTGTCCTGGTTGTACTTGCAGTCTTAACCTTTTATTGTGCACGGAATATAGAGGTGCGATCTGGTTTGGGCATTTAGAATGGTTGACAGGCGGAATAGTCAAAGTGCAGAACCATGAATGTTAAATCCATAGTGAGTCAGAAACTAGGAATGTGATTTAGCATGCAATGGATAACTCCGGGAAGCTCCAACCGCGTGGAACGTTCTCGCTTGCATCATTATGCCATAGGGCAGACAATGGAGAAGGACTGCTGAGAAATCCTAGCCCAGAACAAGAAAAAGATACCCCATGGAACCAAGAATGGTCTTGAAACCAACAAATCCTCAATACCGAACGTACCTCAATCGAAATATTTTCTCAGATGGGGCCATGCACACCGTTCGCCAAGATCTTTTCCTCCATTGTTCACCAGTGAGAGGGGAGTGGTGGGGAGGATCCTCACTTCCATATATATACAGTGGCCTCTAAATCAGATCTTCGATCCTCAGAAACTATGATCTTTCATGCATTCACATACCTCTTCATACTCCCTCTTGTGTGTTCCGGGTGTGGCCAGAGTCACCAGAAAACAGAGCTTCTAAAGCCAAAAGGAGCAGCAGTGGCAGAGCTTTTTGGCCGCGGGTTTGATATCAGAATCTATACTGGACCATGCGATTGCCGCAAGTCCATCCAAAAGCAAAGCTTATTGCTTGCAGGCTGGGGAGAGGATCTAATGAGCCGAGTCCAAGTGGCAGATCCCAATTTCAGTATCTCGCTCTTGGGCCCAATTCAGTGGGGGGCCGTTTATGGAGAACAGATCACCATCAGCAACTTCACCATGATTGTACGAGGAGTGTTCCGGCCCAAGAAAAACGGCACCCATACTTTCCATATGACGGCTTCCAGCGCCGGGCTCTTCCGCATTGGCGACATCGAGGGGCTGGAGACACAGTACGACATGATCTCTCGCAACACGCGCGAGAATAAGTCCTATCTGTTGAGGGCAGACCGGTACTACCCGATCCATATCGGGTACATCAACCAGTTTGACGATGCGCAGTTGAAGGTGGAGTGTTCTACCGAGGGGAAAAGCGTGGATTTGGGGGAGCAGGTATTCCACGGAGTGGTGAACCGGGCAGATCTTGGGAATTGACCGCGTTGGTCATGGATGGAGAAACTGGTCCGTTGAAGTGCCAGATACATTAAGTCTATGGCGAGGGAGAGAACGGCTGCGGTTTCGGGAACTATAGATGATTCAGAGGGGTGCGTAAGGCGCAAACTAACAGAAAGAGGGGGAAAAGGATCACAAGGTTGGTCTCGCTAAGGGAGTAGATGGCACTTGATGCATGGGATATCAGAAGAGCCAGTATGTACTGATTGCAGAAGAGTATTGAAGGGTGGTGTAAAGAGGGTGCTAGATGAAAAGGGAACAGGAGATTATAAGGAGGCTGAAGTTAGAGAAAGTTCATTATTCATAGAGACTTGATGTGACCTGTTGACATGACTCTGTAGGTGGTCGAAGCGTGGTGTTGGGTAAAAGAGGCGGGAAGATGCACCAATGTCTGTTACTCGCATTGAGCTCTTCGGTGTTGTCTTTGAACTTTCTTTGAAATATTCTTTCAGGTTTTCTTTGAACTTCTCTTTGAGCTTATACTTTACTTATCTTTGAACTTTCTTTGAACTTATATTTGATCTTATACTTGAACTTATCTTTGAACTTATCTTTGAACTCATCCTTGAACTTATACTTGACTTATCCTTGAGCTCATCTCTAGACTTATCTTTGAACCCATCTTGTCACTACCTGCCCGGTGCTTTCGAGAACACTTACTGAACAACACACTAGCTCTCCCACTAGCCCTCTTGGTTTTTACGAAAATACATAAGCCGTGCGCAATCGCCAAACGTCATTTGCAGAAAAGCATCTCCAGAGCGAAACGGACTGGCCGGATGTCGTTCTCTATAAGCTATTCGAACCGATTCAGACGGGGATCGAGAAAGGGAGATAATCAGCGGTGGCGCCGGAGTAGAAACAAATACTTGACTAGTCGAGAAAAGCACACTTGAATGAAGGCCACAACCACCGTGTCGGTGAGATTTCGAGACATGGCTGCGAATAGAGAGTAGACCAGAAAGAACGTACCACATGTAGACTGCTGCACTAGAAAAAACCGAAAGTCTTCGATGGTTCTTAGTTTCCGCTTCCCAAAACGACGCCCGAATCGCCTTTTAGTCCCAAGACCTAGCCTCTGCCAGATCTGCGATTTCCCTGCGATTTCCCTGCGATTTCCCAATTTCCGTTCGAGTCTTCCACCAGCCCCAAGTCAGCCAACAATATAAATAAAAGGATAAAACCCAATTCTACCCATCGGCCAAACCCAAAGCCTTAATAAAGAAATTCAGTGAAAACGCCCGCTCGCCTGAGTCACCTGACTCACAGTCATCTCGTCTGCATACACCAGATCTCAGCTACGATGAGACTGACCAAAGAACATACCTTAAGCACAAAAGCACACCCGCCCAGTTAAGGCATCCACCCCACTACGCTACCAGCCCATGACCCGACAAAACGCCAGCATCCCGGCGATCACCGGGGCCATCGACGAATCGGTAGCCATCCGGGTGTTCCCGGAGTCGCTCTCCCCGTACCGGTCCACCGTGATAGCATACGGCACGTCGTTTTTGTCCACCACCATCGGCTTTCCCTTCGACACGGTGAAGACGCGCATGCAGTCGTACAAGAAATTCGCCTCTGTGTTCGACTGCGTCGTGAGCAGCTACAAGACGGACGGAATCCGCGGGTTCTACCGAGGCATCTGGGCGCCGCTTTTCCTGACGTCGTTGGTGCGCTCGATCAGCGTGTCGATCTTCACGGGCGTGAAGCCGTGGTGTTACGACGCGCTCTACGGCTGGAACAAGGCGGGCCAATCTGCGCAGTTGCACCCCTTTGTGATGAACTTCCCGGTGTGTTTTTTGGCGGGAGCCACCGCCGGCGTGGGCACCTCGCTCCTCTCGTGCCCGTTTGAGTTCACCAAGGTGTATTCCCAGATCGCGTCGTTGGCACACAAGGTGGAAACTACGCCCAGTGTCCACGGCTCGGGTAAAACCGGGGCCCCCAACAACACCTTTATCCGGCAGTCCACGCTAGAAACGGTGCGTGCAATCTGCAAACACAACGGCCCGCTTGGCTTGTACTCGGGCTACCGCTACCAGGTGCTCCGGGACGCGGCGGGGTCCGGGATCTACTTTGCAGTGTACGAGTCCTTCAAGTGGGCCTGCAATGCTTTGATCAACGGGAAAGCGACCCAGTCGTCGCCCGTCTCGATCTTGATTGCAGGCGGGATGTCGGGGGTCACGTGCTGGGCACTTATCTTCCCCTTGGACACGGTCAAGTCGCTCATCCAGAAGGACATTGTGACGAATACTTTGCGCAAAGAACTGGGCCTCGAGCCGTTTCCACCCAGGCACCGCAAGTTGACGTTTTCGAAAAGAATGTACCGGGGGCTCGGGGTGTCGATGTCACGCACGTTTTTGGTGAACATGGTGTTTTTCGGCACCTACGAGTTCCTGATGAAGCACTTCATTTAGGATGGACTCAGAGCATTTAGGTGATGAAGGTGATGAAGCATTTAGGTGGCTAAATCTATAGGGAGGTGGCCCTAAAAAGGATGGTTTGGAAACAGATGGCAGGGTGAAAAGTTGGAGTCTACTGATGAACCAGGTATGTCCGGATCTTGCTTAAGATATTATAGACTAATAGAACAGCGCCAATCAGAGTGTACAAGTAGTTGTTTTCGGAACGTGCCCTATGGCTGTTGCCTTGTATGGATCTACTCATCTAGTCACGGTTTAATTAAGCTCTCATCCATGCCAACATTCTGGGTGGGCTCGAACCCACGGCTATATTCTTAGAAGCAGTAGGACCAGATGATAGTACCTAAATGTAGGTCCCTTCTCTTTAATGAGCCTTACGCATGTTCACCTTGTTGCGACTTTACTTCATGGCCAAATTTGACCAGTTCCACAGACGAAAGCCAGGTTGCCTCCTGTACTCTTAGAAAAGCACAAGCAACAAGTAGATTGATGACAACATGGTTGCCCGTTATCTGCAACTTTGTTTGTGGCCAGAACATAGCTGCTTGGATGCCAAACCCTCATGGCACTCCCAGCATGCCACGATACTTTCCTCTTTATCTCCAGTTAGTAAGCTCCATCACCTCGTATGTTACACCGCAAATGAGCTAAATTCACCTACCTCATTCTCGACCGGCCACGGGTGTCTTGCTCCTTCTCCGCCTCATCCAAGTCAGCCTTTTTGGGTTTTGCTCTGAGGTTCCGTCTCTTCCTCCTTGGCTCGTCAATTTCCGTAGAGAGTTCCTGGATGCTTCTT
The DNA here is from genome assembly GCA_030583255.1 of Metschnikowia kunwiensis. NCBI lineage: Eukaryota > Fungi > Ascomycota > Pichiomycetes > Serinales > Metschnikowiaceae > Metschnikowia > Metschnikowia kunwiensis. Next base: position 409,073 of record JAJMHQ010000008.1, read on the forward strand.
TTGATGGGTGATCTCGATCGCGTGCGGAGGGCAGGATGATCCTTGGAGTCGTCTTGCACTTGCAAATGGTTGTCAGGAGTGGTCAACTTGAGTTCCAGAGCAGGTGAATTTGTCAATTTCCCTTGCACCTGTCTTGTTTTCAAGGGTGCAGATCTCACAGTACGGTGCCCTGGAGAAGATTCACGGGTACCCAGCGAATTCAGTTCGAAGGACTTCAGCTTGGTCTTGTCAAGCAGATTCTGAGCTTTTGCCTTAGGTGGCCTGCCCTTTCTTTTGGGTGGAGCGATCTCGTCCCTTTTCTCAGACGTGGCCGCGCTTGTCTTCTCAGGCTCACCGGACGACACGTTTCTTCTCTTTTTCTGCCTGCCAGACTTCTTCTTTATCTCAGCATGTACTTCGGGTTTACCCTCAGACTCGACTGGCTTCGAATCCTGTGTTTCTGGTGTGACAGTTGTCGTTGATTGGTTACTGGCATGTCCTTTTGAAGTTGGTGAAGGTTCTGAAGGTTCTGAAGGTTCCCCTTTCTGGACTTTCCTCTCAGATTGCTTCAGCTTTTCGTCTTCATTTTCGTCGTCAACGGCTTTCGTGTCTGCCTGTGTATTCTCCAGAGATACAGCCGGAGCGCCAGAAACCGTATCTGCTTCAGGTCTTGCCTCAGTGGACGACCTTGTTCTCCGCTTTGGCGTCGTTTGCCTTTCTTGCGTGGCGATGGCCTTGCTCTTTCTCCCTTTAGCCCGCCTAATTGGCGTCTCATTCGGCCGTTGATCTTCCAGCGTTCGACCACTGTCTTCACCAGCCTCAGGGACGGCAAATTCCAGCTTCGTTTTGGCGCTCGTGATAGGTTCAACGGAATGTTGCTGGGTGACCTCTTCATCATTGTTTTCCTTTATGTGGTCCGCGAGCTGCTGATGTTCAGATTCTGTCTCTATCTCAGATTCTTCCTTTGTCTCGCGTTCTTCCTGTATCTCCGTCTCTCCCCTTGTCGCAAGTCCTTCTTCCTGAATTTGAGAGTCTTCGTTCTTCACCGATGTCTCTTCTTTCCCAGAGTCACCAATGTGGCTGCTTCTCAAGACACGAGTAGGGGTCGGCAACTCCGCGTTTTGACCGCGCAATTTCCTTCCGGAGGACCTCGGTGTCCTAGCACTTTTCGGGGTCCTGGGAGACTCGGACTCTCCAGAAGTTCTTTTCTTCACAGGGGTCTGAGGCATCTCCAATTCGACATTCGATTCCTCGGTCTGGGCAATTGAGACGGCCATTTCAGTTTGGGAATGCTGAGATTCTGTTCCTGTCTGTGACGGAATCTCGGAGTCTTTAAAGAGTCCGGCTTCCTCGGACTTCACAACCTCATTCATCGAGATCTCCTTGATGGTCGCGTGGTTCGAGGATGTCTCACCATTTTTTATTTCAGAATCGCTGATTTGCGTTACTTTGGAAGTTTCGCCTTCATCAGCAGCCAGACTGGGTTTCTCATTCTTGAGTTCCTCTTCCTCCTCCTTTTCGGGACTCTCAACATGCTCTGTCTCACTGTGCGGTTTTCTCTGTTCGATTTTTTCCTGCGCCTTCTTGAGTATAAGGTGCATCAAATTTGTGAGTTTGTTGCCAGCCACATGTGTTTGTCCATCGCCTTCCTCAGGCCCTTGAACAGTGGGTTCGATCTCATTATCGGATGGTTCCTCTATGGAAGGTTCGGCATCTACTCCAGCCCTTTGTGTGCGACCGTCCGTGCTGTCAACCAATGCTTCAGCGTCTTGCTTAAAACTACCGTTATCGCCCTCCACATCCGCCAAATTTTCCACGAGATTCTCAGTCAGAGGGGGAATGAAGTTGAACGTGGGGCGCTCGTCATTTGTGGCGAACGGATCATCCTCTTTGGGGGATGGATGCTCAATAGTAGCAGGCTGCTCGACTAGTTCTTCCGGAATTTTCTCCTTCTGAGCGTTATGCTTCTCTTCCAGTCCTTGATAAAAAGAGTGCTCTTGTTCGTTTTCGATCTCCTGCTCCGGCTTTTTCTCTTGCTCTTCCTTTTGCTCTTCCTCTTGCTCATTCTCTTGCTCTTCCTCTCGCTCCCTGTCAATCTCCTCTTCCTGCTCTTCTGGCTCATCAACCACCAGCAACACCACATCATCGATATATTCTATGATCTCAGACGCTGGATGTGTCAAGCTGAGAATTCTCTCGGTAGTTTGAGATATGTTTTCTGCCACCTCCGACGACTTCGAGCTGTGATCAGAGTCATAGCCCATGGCGGTATCCACCTCTGCACGGTTGATTTCTGCAATACGCATGAACGATTCGGGCTTGGGGAGTGGGGGAACGGTGAGAACAAACTCTTTTTCGACAGGTGGCTCAGGGACCGACTCGTGTATCTCAACATCAGTCAAAATCTCTTCTTCGCTCAGTTGAGCAACGACCGTGTCAATCTCCTCAAATTCATCCCCTGCGTTTTCAATGATGGCGTCGGATACATTATCGTCGTTCAAATCATCAAGCACCATGTTTACTTCCAGGGCTTCAACTTTTGGTACAACATCACTCAGAGGTTGCCAAGCTCCCAGGATGGCTTGCGAGGTTACCGGAACAGAGGTTTCAGCGATTTCCGTTTCGTGAGTGAGTGCAACGGCATCCACATCCGTTGAATCTGGCGTCATTTGCTGGTTCTCTGGGACGTCGTGAATTTCAGAGATTGCCAGCGAGCTCTCCTCTTCCATCTTACTTGTCTCATCGGGCGCAGTGACAACCTCGGACACAACCTCGGATACAACCTCGGGAACAGTCTCAGCCACAATCTCCTCGGTGAGCTCTATATGTTCAGATTGGTGTTCTGTGACGTTGCTTCCATCAGACTCATTCTCAGATGCATGCTCCTCTGGGTGGACAGAATCAGATATATTTTCCTCATCCACCACCTTTTCGATGGCCACGACATCCTCAGCTGGCGCTTCTTCGGATTCCCCCGGTTGCATAGAAGGCCCATCAGAGAGATACCAGTTGAAGGGATTCAACTTTGAAAGCGCGTTGCGCAATTTCTTCACTGGGGAACTTGACGGCTCAGGATCATTCAATTTTCTCTTTCTGGAATAGCTGGAGGCTCCACTCAATGTTTCAGTCAGCTCTCCATCGGAAGAGTATTCATGACTTTGGTTCTTATCGGTTAGACTGGTGTCAGCATCATCCAGATTTGCCGTTTTCTCAGTTTCTAAATTCTCGTAGGTTTCAAGATCCTCAAGGTTTTCCTCAATTTCGTGGTCGTCATTAGCTGCGACAACATGTGTGTCCACTTCTTCGGCTTCAATGTTTCCCAAGCCATCGATCCTTGGAGATTCCGCATAGGCAATTTCGTCCTCAACGATGTCGATATCCAGTTCCCATGCTAAGGAGTCGCTGAAGGTTCCGGTCTGAATGTCGTTCTCGATTGCCACATCAGAATCTTGGCGGGATTCTCTTGATTCTTTGAGGTCCTCAAAGATGTCCCCAGAATACCCATTTTGAGAGTGTAAGTCTCCGTCACCAGAGTGGCGAGAGACACCAAAAGACACAGGCGTACTGCGCATGGACTCTAATTCTTCGACAGAAGTGGGCACTGCGACCTCGATCGATTCCTCAAACGTTTCAACAATTACAGTCTCGATGCCTTCTTCTGGCTCGATTATCTCCGTTGGGTTGACCAAAGCAGTATCGTCGGATTCAGAGACCAAGTCAAAGGCAAACTCTTCAAATTCCTCTTTCGGGGTAGGTTCTGGCTCTCGGATATCTGATGGTGCCAAAACACTGGCAGTCTCCACCTCTGTGAAGTCGTCGAAAATCATAAGCACGGCTTCTTCGTTGGACGGTTCGATAACCACAACACCACTTTCTGTTTCGTCCGCTGCCAGCTGCTCCGTTTCCAATGAATTATCAGAAGAGTTTTCGGATTCGTCATCTGAAATCTCAGCAAGTACAGGCACTTCTAGCTTGGGCCAGAACGCCCGCGCGATCCTATCTCTTGTCTCAGTTCTCTTTACATCGCTGATTCCCTCCAGCTCTGGTTCAGAGAAATGGGCAGCCAAAGACCGCCCAACGCTTTCGTCTACATCCAGCAGAACAGCATCATGGAATGAGTATTCGCGGGAATCGTTCAGAAATCTGCTGGAGGCATCTGAATCCAGGATTTCGCCCACTTCTCCCGTGAGCTGCTCGACGGCATCTAGCTTTATCTGGAACTTTCTCTCTGTTGCTTTCAACTGCTTGAGAATGGTCTTAGGATCCTCCACAGCGATTGTTTTGAAGAGCGGGAATTTGGCCGTTTCCGCGAGAAAGGACAAATCTGGGGAGTGCTCTTCCGCAATTTCAGCTTCAGCTATGTCAGAAGCAGCCATTTCAGCATCATCGGTTTCAGAAGGCTCAATATGGCTCTCGGCATCGACCATGTTTGAATCAGAGTCATAAAAAGTCTCTTCCTCTTGTTCCATGGGTTCAGGTACCACGCCCAAATCCCTTTCCGCCTCTTCTCCATTCTCGTTCTCCGAACTAATATCAATGGGTTCACTTACAGAAGCGTACTTTTCCTCACCAATTTCTGGAATTTCCTCTGCTCCCAGCTCCTCCGCGGCTTTTCCTAACGCAGCGGCAAGCTCATCATTCAACTGCTGATCCATGCCGGCATTATTTGATAAGGCTTCTTGAGCCAAGTTGGCAAAAAGGTTGCTTTCTGCTTCCTCGTGTAGCTGGGAGAGAAACTCTGTGACCTCGGGGTTTTCCGGAGAACTCACGCCGGATTGGGGTTCGGCGAAATAGTTCATGTTGATTTCTTTGTCGTCGGGAATGGTGACCTGATTCTGGGACTGTTCCTCCGTGTGGAAGTCACGTGATTCGAAAGACCCCGAAGCCTGGCTTTCGTCTTCTTGATCCTGCTCCAGAAACTCGTGGAAATTGTCCTGTTGGTGAAGAACCGAGCGCTCATCACCACTCCCATCAGCACTCTCGTCAGAAAGTACCATGACTTCCTCCTTAGCAACAGCATTTGGTTCATCCTCATACTGTTCTTCTTCCTCTTCCTCAATTTCATCACCTTCTTCAACTTGTTCTTCTATTTCACTTCCCTCTCCACTTTCGTGATCCCCTTCATGGAAATGTATGTTTTCCTGTGCAAAAAGGTTAGCACTTTCATCGTGGTGCTGTGTTTTCTCCTCATCGCCATCGTCATTCCCATACTCTAGGCCGACTTCCTGATCGTCAAACGACCCTCTCTCATACTCCTCGTAGCCATATTCTTCAACATGACCACTCTGTGCACGGTCATAGTAAGATTCTTTCTCGTCTTTGGAATAGTGCCGTGTTTCCAATTGTTGCTCCACTTCGTCGTCCAAAAGCTCATCGGAATACATGTCTTCAGCGGCATCGAGATTGCTGTTTAATTCCTCCAAATCTTCCGATTCCATGATCCCATCGTCGTCATCTGGTGCGTCGTCATCCTGATCGTCGTCGTCATGCTCCAGTGAATTGGTGCGTTGTGGCGCAAAACTCAGCGGGTAATCCGAGAGTCGTGGACGTCCGTTCTGGACGTAAAAAGGGGTACTTTTTGCGGGCGTTTTCTGTGCTACCTGGATTCGACTATGTTGGTTTGGATTCCCCATAAATCGTTGCTGTTGCCCGTGTCCATAAAATGCTTCCTCGTCATCGTCATCGTCATCTTCCTCTTCCTCTTCCTCTTCCTCTTCCTCTTCCTCTTCGTCATCGAAGTCATCTCCAGATATTAGTTCTTCGTCGTATTCATTATATTGTTGGCCCTTTTGGTTCTCCGCTTCTTCTGCAGATTCGTCAGAGATGATCTCCACTATATCGTCGTCATCTTCTTCTTCGCTTTGGGCGTAATTCTGTGTGATTCCGCCGGTGTCCGCGATTTCCTCCGGGTACGGCGAATCACGATATTTGAGCACATTTTCTGCAGTTTCTCCGACCAGAAAGCGCTGTGGGCGTATGGAGTCTACTACCTCATGGTTGTGAATGGATTCAGCCTTCAAGATTTCACCTAATTTGTCGAAAGACTCCAGTGCTATCAGCTCTCGATACTTACGCCGGAGCTCGTCTTGCTGGGAACTTTTACGGAGCTCCAAAAGCTCGTTTTTTTGTTTTTGAAAAGTCTCGTTGGCCCGGAGTTTGAGGCTGTCAATCCAGCTGAGAAGACTGTCGCTGCTGTCTTCGGCAAAGGACTTGTTTGTGAGCGAAAATGATGAATTATTGATCAAACTGGAGTGCGATCTTGAATGCGATTTCGAAAGCGGTTTCGGGAGCAATTTGTGGGGTGAGTCATCGGGAGTTTCGCTGGTCATGTCCGGGAGCACCGGGAACCGCTTGGGAGGCATCTCTGTATTTAGGAATCGGTGGTGGTGGATTTCGGTGGAGTAGCGTATTGGTTCTGGTGTTTGTTACCGTTGATACAAGGCGAGAGGGTCACGTGACGCGAGAGTGCGGGCGTAGATGTTGCAGCCGTTTAATGAGGTCTGGCTTATAAGTAGAGTGAAAGAAAGGGTGCATTGGTTCAGAGGAGCACAATCATGCTTTAGTTTTCTTCCTTTCTTTTCGTTTTCTTTTCTTTTCTCGGGACTTTGGCGGGTGCGCCATACAACAACGGGCGAGAATGGTATGTTACTACTAGTTGCTCTTGTTTAGTTGCTCTTAGTTGGTTGCACAGTTTAGTTGCACAGTTTAGTGGCTTTGTTTAGTGGCTCTGTTATGAAGGCTTGTTATAATTCCACGTATTCGAACTATAGCCACTTTCCGAGGGTTTCGGACGAGGTATTAAGGTTGACTTATGGATGGCTGGACATCCATGTTAGGGCACGAACATAGACTACGAACAGGAAGAAAGCACGCTTTGTTTCCTTGCCAAAGTGCCGTCATCGACTTGGACCGAGCTGCATCAAAAAGACCAACAGCCTTTTACCAGAAATGGAACATCCGTGTGTACACACTATGATCAAGCGACGCAGCCAGGACTCAGAATCTGACTATCACATCCCTACGTACACATGTACACGACCACATTTCCAGGGGCACTCCCCGATGCTTCTAGCGGGTTAGAACGAACACAAACCGCAAGATGTGTCTTAGAGTGGCCGCCGTGCCGTTTGCAAGAACACCTCCACGGACCTCATTAACCTAATAAACATCACTAGCACGCAGCACATCGGAAAATGCTATTTTCTGACACCTCTCCCTTTGAAGACGCTTTCATCTCGCTTTTCATCCCTCCTTCACGTTCTCCTTCACGTTCTCCTTCACGTTCTCATTCACATTCTCGCTTTTGAGGATTGGTTCACTGTGGCACGAATAACTTCAACTTTCAGTAGACCTTCGCTCCATTTCCTCTCTTAGGCATCACAGGGTATCGCCACACACCTACATCGCCAATTCTGGAACCAAGGGCCCGAAACCGTGGCCCTACTATATGCTGATACGTATATACTCTCGTATACCTGCCCGTACTCGTGTACTCTCGTGTACTCTCGTACTCTCGCGTTCTCCCTCTTCATCCTCCTAGAGGCCCCCGAAGATGAACTGGATCCATTTGATCCGGTTGAACCGCCCGATGTTCTTGATCTCCCGCACCTGCAACTCGCGGAGCGTCTTGAGCTCGGACTCCAAAAGCAACTCCTCCTCGTGCCCCTGCACGTCCTCCCGCTCGCACTTGTCGAGGAGAATCCTGTGCTCCGCCCTGAACTGGTCCACGTTGCTGAGAATCGTGCCCATGGAGTACAAGAGCGACTTGGCCACAAACGCGTACGACGTGGCCTCCTTGTGGCGGAATAAATAGAACGTTTTCAGCGCCGCACGGTCGGCACTCCGCGGCACCTCCTGGATCTCCACTACGTTGTTGGTCACGAGCTTGTACACCTCGTTCTTGACGGTTTTGTCCTTCAACAACACCGAGTTGGAAATGGCCTTTTCGTCCACGAGCTTCATCTGCTTTATGCACTTGAGCACGCGGAGGGCGTTGGGCCCCAACGTGGTTTTGATAAGTGCGTCGTAGTGGAACTGCTTCACGCTCTTGGCTACCTGTAAGAAAGGAACGGTGTAGGAGCCAGGCGCCGTTTCCACCACGAAGGGGATCTTCAGAGACGCCAAGAGCCGCATGTGCTCGGCGAGAAGCGACTCCGAAAGCCGGTCGGAGGAGTCGGCTGTGTCGATGTCGGGGTCATTTTCCGCATGCTCGAAGTCGGCAATTTCTGCGATTCCGCCATACTCCGACCCGTCCTCAAGCTTGATCTTCTTGCTGGGCTGGTCGCCGGCGGCAGAGTTGGCCCTTTTGCCGGGCTTGAGGAAGTTCTGCGTCAAGATCGAGTTGCGCAAGTCGAGGTTTCCGGGCAAGCTGCGGGCCAAGTCGCGCATGGAGAATACCGTTTGCTTGCTGTCCACCAAGGTGTTCTCCACAGAGCGCAAAAACATCTGCTCCTCCTCGGGGTCCACAATGAGCCCCGAGATGTCGAGAAACCGGTGGTGCAAGTCCGGCGACTTCTGCTCGATCAACGCGCAGCACGCGCTGTAGACAGTGCCCGTGATGAGACCGAGCCTCAGATTGGCCAACGCAGCAAACGCACGTGACCGCATGGCCTTTTCGTATCTGGCGAGGTCGATGGCCAAGGTGACCTCGGGCCGGAGCTTGTGCAAGCCGTCCTCGACATAGAAGACCTCCTTGGGTTCGTGCCCCGCCGAAAAGAGAGCCGAGTACTTCGTCTTTGTTTTCTCCTTGGCCTCGGCCACGCGCTTGACCTCGCTGGTGGTGGCCAGCCGCGGCATCGCCTTGAGTGTTTCCTGGTACATTTTGTTCCACAAGTCCTCTGCAGGATGGAACTCGAAAACCTGGAGCCTGCGGAGCCAGCCGTGGTTGTACAACTGCACCAACGTGGTCATCTTGTCGAGCCTGGTGTGCGGGTCGTCGAAGGACCCAATGTAGTCTCTTACTGCGATGCTGCCGTTTTCGATCACGTTCTGGACGGTTTCCGCGGCGTCCGCGCCGTACGTCTCCTTGACGTGTGCAATGAGGTCTCCTCCATGCAAGAGCACGTCCATGCCTCGGGCATGGAATGAGTAGTACACAGTAGAGCCGGTTCCCTTTTCCGCCCAGTACTGGACGCTGTTGAGCTGGATCAACGACACGAGCGCACTGCGGACCTGCTTCTGCGAGAGCCCGCTTTTGTGCCCGATTTCCTTGGCGGTCGAACGGCCGTAGCTGATCAAGGTGGAGATCACCGTGGCGGCGGTATCGCCTAGATGGTTCGCCGCTAGACACGTGTAGAGATAGGACTGCGGCGACTGGGTCTTCGAGGCGTCGGCGTGGGGCGACGGCATGGCGTCGGCGGTGGAATGAGGGCTTATGGGGGGACTTGTGCGGGCTTCAAATGGTGGTGGCCGTGAGCGAGGTGGAAATTTAGTGCACGATGAGGTCACGTGACCAGGGTGGGGTGGGAGTGAGGGCATCGGTTGATGGCGGGATAGATTGAGGGCATAGAGGTCGAGATAGAGGTAGGGTGATTTTCGTTTAATTCGGGAAGAGCGGGGGTATACTGGGTGGTTGTGGCTATCCACTGTAGTGGTGGAGGTAGCACTTCGCAGTGCGTGGTATACATAGTGAGGTTGATCAGTGATGGTCAAGTATGTTGAAGATGTGATGTTGACAATGTGATTTTGACAATGTGATGTTGACAATGTGATGTTGACAATGTGATGGTCACGTAATGTTGGAAATGTGACGTAGATCAAGCGACGTTGGAAAAGTGAAAATTGACCAGTCAAGGAATTCGATGGAGTCTCGGATTCTTCATATCTTGATTCTTTGTTTCCTTCCGTGAAATCCAACTACGCTACGAAAGGCGGATAGCAGTAGCCCACCAGTGGCATAAAACATCAATTTCAGATAAATCGTAATAATTGGTATTGCTATTAGCCACCTGCTAAGCACACTAGGTTTCTTGATACTTCTCATTTTCAACATCCGGCAAGTCTCCCAGACTAAACCCGCCTGTAGCGCTTATCCCCAGCAACAATACCGAGACCCAAAATAGGCCTAAGCCAAACTGCCCATAACATCCCACCACCTCCAACAAAGCATTCTCCCACTATCCCCCACTTTTCGACATTTCTTCCACTACCTCCATGTCACGTGACCCACCAACCCGCACCCACCGCCATCAAACCACCTCTCCTCCACCCATTCTTAGCCCCACATGTCCGTGAAACAGCTGCTCAAGGCCGCCAAGGCCGCAATCGAGCGCAACGACCCGGAGGACGCGCTCTACTACGCGGAAGAAGCGCTCAAAACAGACAAAGCTTGCTACTTCGCCTACATCTTCAAAGGCAAGTCGTACCAGTTGCTTTCCGAGTTGCAGCCCGCCATGGCGGCGTTTGAAAAAGCAACGGCGCTCGAGCCCACCAACCTCCTAGGATGGCGCGGCTACTACCAGGTGGCCAAATCCGGCGACGACTACGAAAAGTACTTTCTGGTGTTGACGAAGTACCTCCAGGTGCAGGTCGACCAGGAGACACCCACAGCAGATACCGTGAAGGATTTGTACAACTATTTGCACGCGCACAACTTCCAGAAGGACGAGCGGCTAAACGAGTACTATCTCCGGGCGGTGCTCCCGGGCACGGAGTTGGGTGAATTGGTTGGATCTACGGGAAAAGCGGACAACATTCGAAGGCTTTTGCATATTGTGAAGACACGCGAGGATCTGGACGTGCGCCAGGCTCTCGCCAAGGAAAAACTCAAGTTGCCGCGTGTGCTCAACGCGCAGCTGAATGCGAGGCTCAACGAGTTGGAGTGGTCCATCCGACAGCACTCGGACATTTCCGCACTTTATGCCCTTTTTCTCGAGCACTGCGACGACGACCAAGAGAGAAGAACATATGAGGTGGATTTTCTCAAATACAAGCATGCGCTCTTGAAAATCGTGCCCGAGAAAGCGGAGCTCTTATCGGAAATTAAGGAGATGGCGGACGATCTAGTGCTTCTAGACACGCCCGATCTCTTCACGTGGTCGCTCCATTTGGACCTCCAGGACCCAAAAACGCTAGGCGATCTCGACCAGACTTTGCTCGCAAAATGCATCCTGAAGTTCAGGACCGAGGGTTTGGGCGCGGTGCTATACCTGTATGTCATGAGCGACATGTGTCCTTTTGACAAGGACCAGTTCAAGGGAACCTTCCTCGCAAGCACGGAGACGGAGGAACCGGAAATCATAGAAAACGAGGCAATCGAAACAGACGAGACGTCTGCCGATGGTCTTAGTGCCAGTGAGGTGCTCGATCTCATGCTCCAAGGCTACGAAAAATGTGCACTGTCCATGTTGGCGCACCGCATCGTGTGCAACTACTACATCCATTTACAAGAGTACGAGGCCGCGCTGGAAAAGTGCACCGTTGTGATACGCCATTTAGCCGACATGCAGCGTACTTACGGTATCGATCTCGTGCACTGCAAGGAGGATATTTTGTGTCTGCTCGCTGTGGTTTACACGTACCACGAGGCACCCAAAAACTTCAGTCGCGCACTCCAACTCTACAACAAAATTCTCCAAGACAACCCCAAAAATAAACAGGCGTTGATCGGAAAGGGGTTGATTTTGGTGGCCAAGCGCGAGTTGTCCAGCGCCAACGAGCTCCTTTCGCTGGTGGCACGTGATTTTCCCACAGACTCCAGGGCACTCATGGAACTCGGCTGGTGTCACGTGCTCCAGCACGAGTTTACAAAAGGGCGGGCGGTGTTGGCAGCAGCCCTCGACCACGTGCTGGGCGTCTCGTCCAAGTCTTTTGTGACCCGGGCCAACATCCGCTGGCGGTTGGCGAAAAGCTTCATCATGGAGGGAGAAAGCGACGCAAACCTCAAGAGCGCCTACGATCTTTTGGTTTTATCTTTGAAAGATTCTAAGGTGTTTGCGCCGTCCTATACACTCCTTGGCGTCTTGTACTACGACCACTACGACGACAGAATCCGTGCACAAAAGTGCTTCTACAAGGCGTTCGAGCTAGATGTGGCGGAGATTACTGCCGCCAAGTACCTTGTGCAGGACCTAGCAGAAAAAAGCGACTGGGAGGTCACGGAGATCTTGTGCAAGCGTGTGGTGACGCTGGAAAAAAGCAGACGCATTCTCTTCAGCCTGCTCTACGAGGACCCAGACAAATCGTGGCCGTACCGTGTGTTGGGGTGCTCCGCACTCAACAGGCAGGACGACGCTAAGGCGATCGAATGGTTCCAGACGGCCCTCCGTATGCAGGCCATGGACCTCGAATGCTGGATTGGTTTGGGCGAGGCCTACTATAACTGTGGGCGTATGGATGCTGCAATGAAGGTGTTCCAACATACTAGCGAGACCGATCCTACGTCCTGGGTCAGCCAATATATGCTAGGGTCTGCTGTTTGTGCGATAGGAGACTACGCCAGTGGGCTCCAAGTATTGCGTAAAGCGCTAGACATGAATCCGGGTGCAGAGTGCATTTTGAACGCCTTGTACGAGCAGTACATCATGTACAGTGCGCAGTTGCTCCAGGGAGGGTTTGTCAAGCGCACGCTTCTGAACAACTGCGCTGCCATTGGTGTGATTGCAGATGCTGCAGAAACTAACCATAACTCTCTTAGTTTGTGGAAGGCCTTGGGCGAGTGCCTCAAGTTGATCACGAAAGTGCAGCAGGACGTGGAGGCGCTGCCGATCGACACGGTGGTGCACGTCTTGGGCAAGATGCGTGGGATCGACGACGAGCTTGCGAGTGTCGAGAGCGCAAAGTTGCTTTTTGACACTGGCTGCCACCTTGAGTCGGTATCTATGCTCATAATATTGACTGCGCGTGCCGCCACAGTCGTCACTGGTCAGAAAGTGCACAAACTCGTTCGTTCCTACACCAAGTACAATCTCGGCCTCGCCTTTTTGGACGCGTTCAATCTCTGCGAAGAGAAAAATGTGGCTTTCCGTGAAAACGCAATTGACCAGCTCAAAACGGCCATCAAGCTCGAGCCGCAAAATGCGCAGTACTGGCTCGCACTAGGAAACGCGTATGTTTCCTTGGACCCTCTGCTCTCGCAGCACTGCTTCATCAAAGCGAGTGTGTACGACTCCAGAGACGTCAGCGTGTGGTCCAATTTGGCGGCGCTTTATTTGCGATATGGTGATGCAGGATTGGCCCAAGAAGCGTTTGATCGTGCCACATCCTTGGCCCCAGAACAGTCCACTCCATGGCTTGGAAACTCCCTCACTGCCGAGGTTTCTGGTGATGGAGAGAAGTCCAAGAGATTGTCCACGCACGCCTACGTTCTATCCAATGGGCGCAGTCCATTGGCACAGTTGTGCTATGCTCTTTCGGTGGTGAATAATCGCATTGGCCACTCGAAAGATGCACGAGACGTTGAGGCCGCACAGGAGTTTAGTATAGCCAACTTCGCTATCCAGAGTTTCTTGAAGTTCCAGCCCAACAACGAGACAGGTCTCAAGCTTGCGCTTCTTTTGAGCGAGCGCTGCCACACGTACGAGACGAGTATCCTCATTGGGCAGAAATTGAGCGAAATCCTCGAGAAACGCTTTGAAAAGACGGAAAGCTCGTCCGTTTTACTCGATGTGGCCACTGCCAAAACGCTGTTGGCCAGAGTGTACTTAGGCAACGGCGAATACGAGAGTGCGATCGAAAATGCGCAGTTCACGTTGGACCTTGTGTCCGAAGAAGAACAAACTCAGGCCGTCCGTGACGCGTGTCTTTCCTCCAGAATTGTGATTGGTCTTTCCTTTTTCTTCAACGAGCAGTACAACGAGGCCCTCGAGGAATTCCAGGTCATTCTCGCCGAGCACAGTCTGTCGCAAAAAGCGGTTTCGCTCACCGCCCAGATTTTGCATGCGCTTGATACTCCTGAGGCCAAACAGGCAGCCATCGACCAATTGTTTTCCTTCATTGAGGCCAACGGATCGTCGTTGCTCGTGGTGTTGACTTTGGGTGCCATCTCCATAGCCAACGATTTCCAGGACTACTACATCCCTATAAAAGAGGAGTTGGAGGCGTTGTCCTTAAAGGAGCTTATCGGAGACACTTTCCGGCAAGTTCCTAAATTACTCCAGGAAATTAGCGACCGTGTCAGTGGTCGCGACGGGTCTGCGGTGTGGCAGAAATTCGCCATGCTTTTTCCGGGCGACTTCAACATATGGAAAAACCTCGACTCGCACATGGCCTTGTCGAGTGCACTTTTGACGGAATCGAAGCGCACCGCCATGGAGGTCTCCAATGCGTATGCAGAGAAGGCCACCAGAAGGGAGCTCCAGAGGGCGCTTTTGATCTGCGCAGACAACGCTGCAGCCCGGGCGGTTTTTGAGAGAGCTTAGAAGATTATAAAGAAAGAAGGGAAGTGGAAAAAGAGGGAAAGAAAAGCAACAAGTGGCTCATGAAGTCCACTTTGTCGTTGGTGGATCGAGGTGATTCCAGAGGATTCTCAAGAATGCGGTCAGAGGAGGACTCTGCTCTGGGGACACTGCCAAAGCATGGACCGTTTATACGGTCTTTACTGATGATCTCCAATTTCTTATCTATTGCATCACGTGAGGCTGGAGCGGTCACCGAGCCCCAGGCCCAACTGAGACATTTAGCTGGCACTAGTGCGTGCCGTATGCACTCCACACTGCCTCAGACCACAACACCGCCACATGCCACGACCCCTTTTACTCCTCTTTTTCACTATATCGGCATTAGACGTAGAAAAATACTACAGCTCCCGATCAAATCAGCACAACCTGGCACGTAACCGACACAAAGCGATCACTAGGAATTACCCAACACACCCGTACATCCCACGTCTCGCTATATCCCGTGCCTCACTCTCTACTCCACCCCACATATCTATAAGGCGCCACCAATCTCGCCAGAAGTAAAGCCAATTATCATCAACGCCTCATAATACGACATATGGCTGTCACGTGATCACGGAAAAGCTTCTTGTGCAAAAAACGACCACTTTCGTGCATTTCTGGCTTGTCTCGGCTTATCGCTAGCCGCTGTATAGCACTCACTTCTACGACGGCAAACCACGTATAAGCAAATCTCCACAAAGCACAGGGGCAATAATAAGCTGGGGGAACAAACACACAGAATCCGAAAAAAAAACACAAAATATCTCAAATTCACACCGAAAATCCCCCAATATTCGCAAATCACCAAATGGATTCTAAACAAAACACCCTTCTGGAGTCTGGCTCGCGGCGCAAGCACTCCAAACTCGTACAGGTGGTTCAGAACTTCTTTACCAAAACGCTGCAGGTGATCGTGCAGGCACGGTCGGTTCCAGAATCGAAACTGCTGCCGTATGACGTTGCCGCCAGCGCGTCATCAAAGATCAACAAGTGGTTCAATTTGCACATGCCTAGTTTGGATAATGAGTGGGCCCGCCAGGAGCTCCGTCCCTGGAAGTCGCACGCGGACTTGTCGCAGTTCCCCCCAATGATTATAGAAACGTATTTGGATCTCCGCCAGCTCAGTGCTTGTGAAATGGTGATGTTGGAGGACGATCACGGCGGTTTGTGGCCCGTGGCGGATGGCGCATCGAAGAAACTGGAGGTGGTTTTGGAGCGCTGGCTCATTGAGTTTGACCGCAGTGCAAGCAGCAATAGCGGACCCACGGGCACCGCGGAGGAACTTCCGCTAGTGTACAAACAGGCGATTGTGCTTCTCCGGGTAATCTACGGGATCGTGCGGCTTCTCCCGGCGTACAAAGTGAAGAAGTACGTGGGCAAGCTGGCAAACAAGAACTTGGCGTTGAAGAACCGCTTCATTGACGGGAAACAGCCGGTCAACTCCAAGGGCCGCATTGGCTTGTCCAAGTCCATTGTGCCACACCAGATGCTCCTCACGGAATCGCACATGACGCAGCGCGAGTTTGCGCCGATCCAGACCAGCCTCGGTACGTTGAGGGTCTCAGTGGCCTATAGAAACCACTACAAGTTCAACGCGCAGGACCAGGAGGAACGGTTGTCCAGTCATTTTATGTTTTCCGACACCGAGAGGGTCAGGGAATCCCAGGAGGGACACGCCGCCACTGCATCGCAAGCCTCGTCTGCACATTACTACAAGCCAGAATCTGCTAGCCACGAGAGTCCGCCTCCAGTGGCCCATGAATATGAGCCCAAAACACACCGCGGGTCCTTCGGCCAGTTTCGCGAGAAGTACTCTGTGCTGCCATGCACGTCCGAGCTCCAGGAAAAGAGCAGCTCGCCGGCACGGCCTGCCGCTCGCAAGCACAGTCTGATCTCAAATGCCCCGGCCACAACGACCTCCAGACCAAGTATCCAGCCTTTCAAAGTGGGTTCTATAGGAAGCTCTTCTTCGCCACCATATGGGACACTCACTTCAGTGCAAACAAGCGGAGCGGGATCTTCTATGGAGCGCAGAATTTCGATCACGAGCAACCGATCGGGGTCCAATGCGTCGTTGGTGGCCTTGCTCAGAAACCCGCGTGGAAGCACCTCTTCATCTAATACGCCAAACACCATCGCTATCTCCAATGCGCACACCAACCCTCTGCTCCCTCGGTCAATATCGTCCTCACACGGCTCCCATATGGCCACCGAGGACCATTATCAGGAGTCTACGTCAAACACGCCCCGATTCTCCTCGTCGTTCGGTTCCCGCCAGAGTCGGCGTTTCAGCAACACTTCGGCCAGATACGCTGCGGGGTCAAATACAGAAGGCAACGCCTACTTTGGCACCAGTGTAGAACTGGGTTCCTCTAGTGTTCCTTTTAGCGGGCTATATGCCGATGACGACATCAGCTCGTTTGTCCAGATGATTGATGGGACTTCTGAGCTTCGCTTGAGTAGCAGCAACCATGGCTCCAAACTGGCCACTCCAAATAATGAAAGCTCGTCACACATCGAGGCTTTGAACCGATTCCAGTTATTGAAGAGCCATTACCAGCATCTCAGTGATAGTGTCAATGCAAGTTTGGTACTTCCACATAACCGCTCGCGGTCTCCCCTTGACGACAGACTACTCACTAGGGGCTCGTCGCGTTCCCCTGCACCTTCATTGCCAGTCGGCTCCTACGAAAACGAGCATATGCCCTCTATCAACTCCAGGCTATGTAAATTGGAGGGTGACCGGTCTCAAAGCTCTACCGAAAATAAGTCTGGCTTTAAACCTGGCTATGGTGGCTCTCCAGCACCGCCTCTCGTCGCTTTGCCGCTGACCGTTACCACGATTGCCCACGCTTCGCACGGATTAAGCCCAACTTCCAAGAAGGTGGTCGCAGGGCTTGCTACTAGCCCTTCAGTCTACGAATCTGCGAAAGAGGGAATCCAGTATGAGGATGTGTTCGAGGAAGATGATGAGGGCATTGACTATTTCTCCCCACTGCGTGGAAGCAAAGGCCAACAAGAAGTTCCTGACTTGAGCTATGACAATGACGACCTTCTCTTTGAAATGACGGATACAAAGTGAAATTGCTCTCTACATATGGTTACTCTGAGCTCGGATAGTTTAGGGTAAGAGCTTTAGAGAAGCATTGTCCTACCATTTTTCGACCACGAGAAGGATTAGTTCACTTTACCGTATACCATGTGCCTTGATACCTCGCGAAGTGCAGCTCGTGCAAATAAAAGAGTATCACCATTTTCAGCAAGGGCACTGGTAGTGACCACAATTAGCGTGTCGAACTCCTGTCTGTTTGGTGTTCCTGCCTTTGCGTTTCTGTGTATGCACTGCTCCCCCACTGTTGTTACTTTTCACCTGCAGTCAGGTTTTGTGCAGGCACCGAGGAAAGATTTTGCGGGGCTGAACGCGCGCGGAAAGAAGGAAAAAGGCCCTAACAGCCGGGGCTCTCTTTTTCCGGGGACCATTACCATCGCCGGGGCGTATCAGATACGATCTGAGATAAGCACGCCGTGTATCAACACACCACTTGGCGCAGCGACGTATTCGTTCCTTTCAGTTGCATATGATAACAGTCTAAAGACTGGTTTTTTCCCCTGAGGCTCATTTTCCCTTGCCTTTTCTTTTTCCTCCGCATCTCCACACAATGAGTGTTCTCCTATCCCGGCCAGTTCTCCAAAAGCAGCCATGGGTGTGGAGTTCCAGATTACTCAGTACCACCATTCCCAGCACGATCACAAAACTGACGCCTCTTCAAGCTTACGATGCGCGAGTGGCTCAGAGCAAACTACGGGACGATCCGTACCAAAGAAAAATCCTCCTGAGCCTTCTGACCCTTCATGCTAGATTGGAAACATATAGCCCGCCGACGGTTGTGACCCCAGATATCGAGCACTTGAAACCAAAAACCGGGTTTTCGAAGCTCATGTCGGGGTTCTTCGGTCGTGGAGATTCGGTATCTGTGAGTAAGGTGGACTTGCCCGTGAAAGGCATTTATTTGTGGGGTGATGTTGGCTGTGGCAAGACTATGCTTATGGACTTGTTCTATCTGACTGTACCCCCAAATTTGCCCAAAAGACGGTTCCACTTCCACCAGTTCATGCAGAATCTTCACAAAAGATCATATCAACTCAAGAGAGAGCACAACCATGCGGACTTGGACGTCATCCCACTCTTAGCAAGCGAAATCGCCCAGACCTCCACGGTGTTATGCTTTGATGAGTTCCAGGTAACAGACGTCGCAGACGCGATGCTTTTGCGTCGGCTTCTCACCATGCTTCTCAGCCCCGAGTACGGGGTGGTCTTATTTGCCACGTCAAACAGAGCCCCAGATGACTTGTACTTGAATGGTATTCAAAGAGTGCTGTTCATTCCGTGCATCCAGATGATCAAGAAGGAGACCAAGGTGATCTACCTCAACTCGCCAACCGACTATCGTAAAATCGCACGTCCGTTCTCCTCCGTGTACTACTTCCCCAAGCCAGGAGTTAAATACCACAGCAAAGTCAACGTAAGCGCAAGCCGCAAGCATATTGAAAAGTGGTTCGAGTATTTCAACCAGGACAACTCCGACAAGTCGGTTCATACCGACGACTCAATCACTGTGTGGGGTCGTACTCTCCATGTGCCCGCTAGTGGCAGACCATACGTTGCACAATTCTCCTTCGAAGAGCTCTGCGGGAAGAACCTCAGTGCCGGTGACTACCTCACCTTGGCCAACACTTTCAAAGCATTTATCATCACGGACATCCCATACCTAAGTATAGACGTGCGAGACACGGTCCGGCGGTTCATCACGTTCCTCGATGCGGTCTACGACGCTCATGGATGCATAGCCACTACTGCGGCTGCTCCCTTCAAGGACTTGTTTGTGGAGCCGGAAAACCTACTGAAAGACAACTACCTGCTTTATAAGAGACAAAGTGACACGGGGACTGAGGAGACGTTTGAAAATGATGAGTTGGTGTTGAAACACGGCTTTGACAAACTGGTGGCCAAGAAGGCGGCGATGTTTGCCAATGACGAGGAGAAGTTTGCATTTGCGCGTGCCTTGAGTCGTCTCACGCAGATGGGCACCACGGACTGGTTGGAGGAGTCACGTGGCATGTGACGATTATTTATTGAGCGGGAGAGCCAGATGGACGGAGGTGAATTTGTGGCCTAAAGACGGAATGCCTTGGGTACTTCGCGGACGTCCACTCGGCCTTCCGCACTTCGCTACTGAGCACCAATAGTCGCTATATTTATCTTGATAAAACGTCATAGAACCGGTAAGTGATACATAATTCGTGACTAGTTTTTCTGTCTTTCAGAGAAGGAGGTTTAGTACTTGACTTGGACTTAGTAGTGTCACGTGACAAATGCATCACGTGACCGGAATCTCACTACTGACATCCACCATCAACACGATTCTAGCAGTCCAAAAACAACCAGTTATTCCCATGTCCGCTAACGACATTCTCGACGTGCTCAACGTCCAGCGAGATGACTCACAGCCCGCAAAAAAGCGGCAGAAAGTCGACCAGCCGTCGCTCCAAAAGGGCAGTATGGCCCGCGAGTTGTACAATCTCATAGGTCCCAATACTCCGCCTGTAAGCATAAACTTGGGCGGCAAGAGGGACCGCCGGCAACGTGTGTCGCCATGGACGCGGATGCCGTTTGTCCCAAACAAAAAGCTGGGGAATTCGGCGACTTTCCACCATTGGGAAAAAGGCTCTAAGGAACTATTGGAGTCCGCTGGACAGGACCGCGAGTACTTTTTTGACAAGTTCTTAGTTGCGATAGACATTCCAGAGTTGGTTGATGAGCCAACGTACGATAGCATAATGGCCGAGATCAAGGAACAGGAGAGGGAAAAGAAAGAAGAAAGAGAGAGGCAAAGGCGGCAGAAGTCGGCGAAAGAGGGCAGGGATAAGGAGAAAGATGGAAAAGGTGCAGGAGAGCAGAAGAACGGAAGTGCCAAAAGGGGCGATTCTGCGAAGTCTGCAGAAACCGTGGTCAAAAGGGAGAAAGATCAGAAAACTGGGGATCCGAAAAAGGACGCCAAAGAGGCCAGTGCATCGAGACCTGGATCTGCTGGGGAAACCGCCGGCGCGTCTTCTTCTGGGTCTGAAAAAGCTGGTGCTGTAGGCCAAAAACTGACTGAAAACGGCCAGGATAAAGAATCCGAGGATTCTTCAGCAGATCCGAAAGCACCCATGACAGACACGGAATCCGCTGAAGTTAGCCAAACCACGAAACCTGTCAATGAGCCTTCCACTAGTGCTCGTCCAAGCAACTCTGGGCCAAACGCCGCCCCGGATCACGACAAGCCTCCCACGGACTTGGAAAACACGAAAACTCCGGCAAACCCACACGATTCCCAGCCCGCCTGGACCTACGAGGAAACACAGCTTCTCTTCCAGTTCTGCAGGGACTTCGAGCTCAAGTGGCACATCATAAATGACCGTTTTCCTGCACATTTGGGGCGTACTATGGAAGATCTAAAAGAGCACTTCTACCGTGTTTCCGCCAAGATTTTGAAGTACAAGGGCACAGGCAACCCCAGCCTCCTCGAGTCGCTCGACGCGTTCTCGAAAACCGCCGAAATCGACCGGAAACAGTACCTCGAAAGCCTTCTAAAAAGAACACCCGCAGAAATCGCCGAGGAAGAGTCACTCGTGATCGAGGCCCGGCGGTTCGAGCTCGCGGCCAAGAAAATGCTCACGGAAAGGACGAATCTCTTGTCCTTGTTGGACTCGCCCCAGTCCAGTTCGGTGCAACAGTACCTCTCCTCGCAGGGCCTCACCAATCTTTACAACAACTTGATGATTTTGGACAAGCACCAGAAAAAGAAGATGCAGCAGAAGTCCATGGTGCCCGCGGACCCGATTCCGCCGCCTATTCCGCTGGCCGCGTCGTCGTCACACAAGAGAGACCGCAGTTTCCAGACCCATTTGCAGCAGTATTTGGCTGGAGTCTTGAAACAGCAGCCGCAGCAGAAGGGCGAACCCAACCCCATCCAGCAGCTTTTGGCCAAGCGGCTCACGACGAAAGAGGAGGAGGCCTACGGCTTG
Organism: Metschnikowia kunwiensis; assembly: GCA_030583255.1. NCBI lineage: Eukaryota > Fungi > Ascomycota > Pichiomycetes > Serinales > Metschnikowiaceae > Metschnikowia > Metschnikowia kunwiensis. The sequence continues at coordinate 430,498 of JAJMHQ010000008.1, forward strand.
GTGTACCATGCCAACGAACGGCTTACGCCCAATGTGATCCTCAGATCCACGCAGAAATTGCTGGGCTTGCAGCAGCGACAGTCCGTGTTCAAGGCGGTGAACAACATGTTGCAGGAGCTAGATATCCCCACAGCCGGGGGCACGACCTGGAAACCGAACATGCCGACCCGCAAAACCATGGCGAAGTACGACGAAATGGTGAAGTCAGTAGTGGCACTCCTCGATGTGAAGAAGGGCAAGGACAAGTTGGAGGCGGAGATCGAGCTCATCAAGAGCCAGCGCGGGCTACAATGATGAGCGTTTGGTGAGTGTGAGGTTAATATAGTGTGGATGTTGAGTGGGATGTAATGGTAGTATTGGTGAATGCTAATGGTGAATGTTAAATCAAGGTGAGTATTAAGCAATGGTGAATGTTAGACAACGGTGACTGTTATACAACGATGAATGTTAGACAACAGTGAATTTTAAGTATTGTAAGTGGGATGTAATGGAGATTGCTAGATTCAGTGTGTTAATGGTGGATGTCAGGGTGAATATTATGTAGTGTGGGTATGATGTATGGGTAAATGTCATGTAATGGTTGAAGTAACTATATAATTGTATGTGATGTAATGAATGTTATTTGATGATGACTCTTCTAGTGCTGAGCCCATATGCTGAATGTGTAATGCTGATAAGAGAAAAGAGTCAGGTATTTGTTAAAAGGGTACCCTTGAAGATATTGATGGAGCCGTTAGTTAGATGCTAGCTGGTGTAACCTGATCTCCTTGTAATATGTGGTGCCAAAACAGGCTCTCCATAACAAGTCGTTATTTTCAACTTGCTCCAGGCAGTACTCAGAAAAAAACAAAGTCGTCTAGCCCTTTCGCTTTCATTTCCTCTTTTGCCCGGTCTGACGCTATGCTTGTGAGGTTTTCGAGGACTTCCTTCAAATCCAGGCTTGCCTTTAGATACTGCTCTGGTGTATGTTGGTGTTTCGGGTGGAACGACACGTGCCCGCTTTGAATCTGATCAATAGTCACATCCATAAAACTCGTGGATAGCCTATACCGCTTTGGACAAGCAATATCCACATTGGCCACGAACTCGTAAATATTGTGGCGAATATCTTGCTTATCTTTATACCCGTCGAACACATAATATGCGTGCTGCAATATAGCCGTTGATGCTTTCAACGCACGTATCTCGTGTAGAACGTACCGTGTGTCGTTTCCTGGGTTGGACATGAAGGCAACTTCTTTGAGCAAAGAAAGGAACAGCTTGAAACTCTGTTCGTTTGTCAAGATCTGGAATTTTTCTAACTTCGACAATGTGTACTCCAAAAGGATACATATATGTGCCCAGTATGCGCTGCTAGTGGGAATAGCAGATGTGTATACCTGGACTAAAGCGAAGAGCACCAAATCGCTTTTCTCTGTTTTCCAATTATCCATGGCGATAGCGTGGTCTTTGCCGTACGCAAGCGCGGATATGAACTCAAGATTGAGCAAACGCACTTTGCCCTGGTTATCGGAATTGGCCCACTTGATCTGCATGTTTCTATTGGGAAACCCGAGTTTGGTGGAGAGTTCCCAGAACTCGTTCAAATTCGCCACATAAGCCTTGGCGGTTCTTTGAAGCGTCCCTGTCACGCGCTTGCACATATCAGTCACTCCTTGCTCGGATCGGTGGTCTGTGTAAACATCATGAAGCCGTTTCACGAACCCAGAAATGATCGTCAACTGTTCATTTGAGTGAAGGGTGGACGAGATAACAATGTTTTCAATGGTTCTCGAGATAATACGCAACCGGAATGCTTGGAGAGAGACGACTGAGGATATCTCGGGAATGGATGAATCTTTCACCCAGAAGATCGAACTAGGATTATGGCTCAATTTCTGGTACAACTCCACAGCATATTTTGATACTGTAGGGGACACGAGCCCAGTGAGAAACACCTTTTCAATCTCTTGCAATACCGACGGATCGGCCACACCGTACTGTATGAACTCCAAGCAGAAGAACATCACGAAACGGTTGCGTGAAATGGAGTTTCCAAGATATGAGTATCGCTGATACATCATGTTGTTCCAGTGCTGCGAGCGGCTGATTTTGCTGGACAACATCCATATTTGTATTGCCAATTCCACCGTCTCTTCGATTGCTTGGTCTTCCTCTCCCTTCGGTGTTGGAAGACGGTCCATCCGTGAGCTCAACAACTTCAATAGAGATCGCTGAAACGCGACGGTGATTGACATCTGCAGCTCCGACAATTCATTGTCATACAATTCCACCTCCATTATCGAAAGAAACACCGTCCCCAATAATTCCAAAATAGACGAGTCCGGAATGCGGCAAAGATCCAGGGTGCTGAGGATTCTGAGAAACCCAAATACACCTTTCTCGTCCGTCGGCGAATGGCCCCTAAACGTATGGCCCATCAAGTCTATGAGCTTTTGGAAGAGGCTGGGTCTGTCGGCCAAAGAAAGGAAAAGCATTTCGAACGCCTTGCTCGGGAGACGGTTTTTGGATGTGTCACAAAACACCTGTAAAGCGTCAAGGGACCGTCCATACACGAAGGGGTCCGCAGAGTCACGGACTTGTAAGATCAAATTCGTGAGCTGACTTCCCAAATCGACGTCCGAAATCTGCGAAAGTAGTACGATCAAATTGAGCCGGTTGGCAAACGTGATCTGGCTCTTTCTTCCTCGCACATAGTGGTACTGACTGGACGCAAGCAACTTTGAGATCAATCTTTTCACTTCTTTAGCCAGCGAAAGATCCGAGACATACATGTAAAGAAGACCCAAAAACCGTTCGAACACACTGCCGTGTGGAATATCCGCACGTGACTGAATCACGCCAATCGATGATGGCACGCTGGATTCGTCCGCGAAGTTGGAAAACTTTCGAGTCCCAAAAAAGGCATATAACTGCGTCAATATCTTTTCTTCCAATGGCCACTCGAGCCTTTGGTTTGCGAGCTCGCATGTATCGATAAAACGGCGGTGGCCCGCAGAATCTACGGCCGTTTTTAACTTGCCGAGTATGGCCAAAAACGGCCTCCAGCTGAAGTCCTTCCTAGGAATCACCGCACATAACAAATACGTCAAGTCCAACACAGCGGTGATTTCGTTTCCAAAAATGACCATCTCGTCGATGGCCTCAACCATCACGGGCCACCAACGCTTTTCCTCTTTTTCGAAGATCGTGAATATAAGCATAACACACTGAAATAAGTCGTGGCTGGATGACTCTTTCGCGTATGCAGCACTGAAATCCTGTGCTGAAAATGAACGGAAGAAGTTCATGAAGAAATCGCTGCAATAGCTTCCCAACGTTCTCATCATTGTGTCCTGTTGGCTTTTGTAGCTGAGTTCGAGCTGCACCAAGACCCAGAAAAGGTAGAGAAACTGGCTGTGGATCGTGATTTGGATGGCCCGCACTTCTCTTGTTTGAAGCTTGGAAAACTCGTCTAGCACTGCCCTCACGTGCTCCCACAAGTTGAGACTTGGTCGCTCGCGGCACATGAGAAACCATTTGATCAAGCCCCGCACTGCAGAATGGCTATCTGCTTTCACCTCTGGTTTGGGAAGAAGTTTCGGGCTCGCTAAGAGCCTTTTCATTGACGATAATAAGGTGATGACATGTTTCTGCGACTCGCCCATATTGTATTGTGCCAAGTGGAAGGATTTGCCTAGAAAGACAATAGTGACACTGTCTTCGTTAGGGAAAAAGATCCGTCCGTCTCGTAAAGCGGTGACCCCGCTTATATCTGAAAGGCCAGTCAAGGAGTTGGAATCAGTGTTATGGGACCCCAATAGCGATTGCCTGGTCGGGCGGAAATCCAGAATCACGGAATCGTACACCACGGGATGTGCACTTGTGTAATTTCTCGTGCTTTCGACTTCGATTGCAGAAGTGCTGATGATGGGATTGCGCTTGTAAGGTTGCTGGAAGGGCGCTTTCCCTGGGCCTCCTTCAGTTTGCTTTTTGCGCTTCTCCTCAGCTTTCGTGGTAGATTTGGTAGCAGATTTAGTGTCATCTCTTGCGCCAGAAGCCGTTCGTCCCTGGGACAAAGTTTGGCGAAACCCTGGCAACCTTGTCTGGATTCTATCCAAAACCCTGTGACGCTTTTGGTTTGCACCGCTCTTCTTCGGTCTTGGTTTTGTGGCAGCCGGCCTGCCAATGGAAATCTTCGGATGATTGATTCGGCTCTGCTTCTGGCGCTTATACGGTGCTCTTGCAGCATTCGCCCTTCCGGGTGCTTTATTTGCTCTCGTGGAGGTATGTCCACTTTGTCGTGCTTTCTCCCGAGTCGCAAAGAGATGGTCAATTTCATCATGTTCTTGTACTTCGCCGGTGTCGAACGGCTGGTCCTGGAACAGTAAAGTTGACCCGCCGTGGTCCAAAAAAGTGGAAGGCTTTCTTACAGAAAACGCCTCGATTTCGGAGTCGGACCCAGAGTCGACGTACTGCGGTTCGGGTGTGTCCAGCGCGTACAATGAGGTAGGATTTCGTGATAGCGACGCGAAGGAAACGATGCTATCTTTCCGTTCATAGCGAGATAACTGTCTTTCTGTGATTAGTGGCTGGACGAGACTTTGCCGGACGGAATCCTCTGTCAGATCTGAATCCTGTTCTAAATATAGCTCCCGTTCCAAGTCGGCGGAGGTGGATCCTGACGCTTTGTGCTTCTTCATGGCTAGACCCCGCCGAGGCGTGAAATCACGCACGGTTTTTCTTCTTTTTTTCACCGGCGATTTGCGGTCAAACACCCCGAGTCTTTTTGCCGACTCCGGGAGCACACCCCGGAGAATCGTGCTCAACTTTCTGTACCGGCCACCCACTCTAATGTATTGTTCCTCCTCCGCGGACTCTTCTTCAGCATCAGAAGACGAGGATTCAGCAGCCAGATATGCACTCTTAGGTGGCTCTGACTCGGTCACCCTGGGGCCTTCATTATCATCCTGGGTGTAAGGAATGTCAAATTCGTCATATGGAATTAGTTCATCCTCCTCCGCACTGTGATTAACCTGTGAACTCTGGATCTCAGGGTCGTAGTTCTGCTCTTGGGAGTCGGCGTTATCCCCGATTTTATCTATTTTATCGCTTTTTGCAACCTCGGTGTCGCCCTGTATGGCCAACAATTTGCTGTGGCCCAAGTGCGTATAGAAATCCTTCGATCTGTATCGGTCTTCGTCCGGATACCGCTTCTTTTTCTGCAAATAGAGCTGGTTCAACACTCGCACCACGCGCGAGATCTCCTCGTCGCCGTCAAACATTTCGTTGATGCTATCAACGGTGCAGATTCCTAGCCAATCTGCCTGGTCGGCAATATACGGGTGCCTGCTGGCAAACGTCCGTTTGCGCAAGCTGCGGGGTCTCCTGGTCGCGGTATCTTCCAATGTTTGGGGCGGGATTTCTGGGGATATTTGTGGGGCTGCCTGTGCGTTTTGGGACTGCGATAAAACACTGTGCACTGGTCCAGAGTCGGCGGCTAATGGCTCCGTGGGATCCTCCTGTCGTAGAGGTGCATCCGCAGTAGTGTTTTGGAAAAGATCGTGGTCTAGTGGTGTTTCGCCAGCACCTATTTGTGTGTCTATATCCTCATAGAGAGCGGCAAAAGGCGTATTCTGGGCCCCTGCTCGTAGTCGTTCGCGTGTCTCTTCCGAGAAAAACGCATACACATTTCGAAGCCGTAGCGTATCTACGTCAGCGACGGATAGTAGCGGGAGCGAGTTCTCGGTGTCGGAGTCGGAGAAAATGTCCATCTATGCTCGTCATGAACGGTCTAGTAGTGGCAGATCGCGAGGAATGAAAGGACGGAAGAAAGGGTAGTGTTGGGGTATTTGTGGGATCTTCTGGGTGCGATGCAAACGAAGGACTTCCTATTTCATGAATGAGGCGATGACTGAAAAGAGGGTGCTTTTGGTGCCTTGTGAATGTTATCAAAGAAAGACCTTTTAGACCTTTTGGGAAGGCTGAGGCGCGTGAGCGCGTGGCCCTAGGAACGGCCCAGCCAAATGATGGGGCCAAAAGCGCAGAAAAGTGCAGAAAAGTGCACGGCCAAAAGTGCAGAGTCCGTTATGCCGGGGCGTTATTAATTGAATGAAGATAAAAGATTGTAATGTCAAGAAAAAACAAAGAGGAATGGACAATAATATGTGCTTGAAGTATCACTCTCAATCCCGGTGCCGGTTGGGGCCAGACCATTTTGGGGCCAGTGCGAACGGCCCGGCCCTAATCTGGGATAGCTTAGACGGGAACTAATCTGGCAAAACATCGACGGGATCCAATCTGGGACTACTAGGCTGGGAATGTTTATTTTTGGTGTGATTGTGAGAGGCGAAAAACAGTAAAGGGTTGTTTTATCGGGTAGATGTGGATGTGTTGATACCTGGGGGCTCGTCAGTCCTCCATGGAAGCACTGAAGCAGAGGACGAAGTACAACTAGTGAAGCATGTCGGGGATCCAGAGCAGGTTTGGGCGAGATAAAAATCACATGTCCGTCAACCCATAACAGCGATCACAGGACCCTCTAACATGAAATAAATGGAAGGTCCACGTTGCCAGAATGGCTACTTCACTAGCCTGGACCACGCTTATGAAAGCCCTCCACAAGACACACCAGACCGTTGTATTTTGGGCATGGCGGAGTTAGAGATTGGATACCAAAGTCGAAACATTCGCCGGTATTCTCTTCTTGTTGCAAGCCCCTTTTTCGATTTGGCTGGTCTGCTCCAATTACCGGTCTGCTATACTAACTGGCCTTATATTAGCTGGCTTAGGCTCCGCAGCTTAGATTGCAGCCAATTCACCGACCACCGCAAACGCCCGAAATTATTCAAAATCGCACATTTGCAAAGTTCAGCCTCCAACCATCACTCTCGACCATTTATCGACAGTTCTGCCCACCCTTCATTCAATAGAGCTAGCGACCAACTCTCAACTTTCGCAGCAACCCAGATGAGGCCTCACGTCAGAACAGCAGTCAGGAAGCACACAATAAGAGAAGCGGTACACAAATGACCTAATTCTTTCCACTAACATTCCCTTATTTACTCATTCCCGAATTTACTAATTCCCTTATTTTTTACTCCCCTTTACTGATTCCCCTTTTTATTCTCTTGTTTTCCCACCCACTGCAACTCCCACCACCGCCTCACGTGACCGCGAGAAGATGCGATTTTTCCCCTCCAACCAATACACCATGATCTCCATTTTTCATCCACCTCCCGCCACCAAAAAATATGGATAATCGCAGAGTGGCCAAGGTCTACCGAGACCGGTCGCAGCGGGTGAAAAAATTGCCCTTTGCGGCGCCCGCGGGCCTTTTCTCCAAAGTGAAACGGTACCTCTCTACTGGAGCCATTCCATCCAGAATAGCCTCGTTTGGAGCGTCCTCAGACGCCAACATTGCAACACAAAAGCAGCCAGAAACAACCCCCAAAAACGAACCCAGCTTCGTGTTACCCGACTCGTTTGTTCTGACAAACACCTCCACTTTTCCCCACGTGGCAGAGGACTCGAACCGTATCTTGCTGTCGTTTTTCCAAGAGAAAGGCGATAAACCGCTCAGTCAGGTCGAGTACGAGGGCGTGATGTCGCTTTTGGACAAGTCCAAGGCTTCGGTGACACTCCCCCTTCCGGAACTGACCCCTGAAAAAGCGACAAAATCGTCGGCGGCTAATCATGCCAACAATACGTTTGCCCAATATTCACAAAAGGTGTTGCGCAACACCAGCGGCTACGACGCCACAAACACGTCGAATCTAACCGCCGACTACAAACCCGTTTACCACACGTTCAGCGACGTGTCACGTGGCAATATCTCTATGAAACGCGTGTACCCTTTATCGGGTGCTCCGTTGCATTACAGAACACGGATCCAGGCACCCAATTTAGCCGCGCGCAAGGCACGGCGCATTGCCTCGGCCACCCCTTCCGCGGCTCTGCCCGATCCGGTGGCGGAGACTCCTCTAGAGACGGATTCGTTCAAACCAAGAAGCAAAACAGCTAACTCTCTTTTGCAGATTTTGGACAACAAAGAATCAGAAGAGGCACCCGCTGCGGCTTCTGAGCTGACCGCCAAGCCTTTCCATAATCCTTACGCTAGACCTAGGAGATTCACGCCCTTGCAAAAGGAGCAGGTTTTCGAGAAATCAACCTCTCCAATTAATGCAGACGAGATCTCCAAGACTGTATCATACAACAAGGCTGAGGAGTTGAAAAGCAACCCCGCAGACGACATTTTCAGCTCTGAAAGGGGTGGGTCTGAAAACTCCCAAATCCCCGCCAAAAAGGATACTCTCCCAGCCGAGAAACCTGTTTCGGATCCTGCCGCTGAATCGGCCAAACCTGCATTTTCATTTGGAGCCCCCAAAACGAGCAAAAACGCTTTTGAGCTTCCCGATCCTTCCACGGACTCTAGTGGTCTTTTTGGGAACAAGCCAAACGGTGAGAGTCTATCAAAAACGTCCCTGGCTGAGCTCCGACAAAACTCAAAGAGTGATCTGGCAAATGAGAAACCTGCGTTTTCCTTTGGCCTGAAGTCTTCCACTTTTGGTGAGGAAAACAAGGAAACAAGCGCAACATCTTCGACAAAGTCTGCTGATAATGTCCCTGAAACTACTGAAGGAAGCAAACCGTTATTCAGCTTTGGCACAAGCAAAACTGATCAAAAGACACCCCTGTTTAGCTTTGGCTCGACTGCAGCAAGCGAAGAGAAGCCTGCATTTTCCTTCGGCTCGAAAACGTCAGAGGAAAAGCCGTCCATCAACTTTGGAAATGCAGCGAACTCAAAGCCTGCGTTCAATTTCGGTGCAAAGAAGGATAACGAAAGCACTGCCAACAACGGGATAGAAACCGTCGATGTAGATTCTGGTTCAGAGAGTGATACAAAGGCTCCGCAGCCCAGCCTTTTTACTGATGGCTCGAAACCAGCCTCTGGTTCTCTTTTTGGAAAAACCCCCACTATAGATTTCGGTGCCAAGCCGTCCGATGGGAATTCTGGAACAGAAAACCCGTCTTTCAGTTTCGGTGCTAAACCTGCGTCTGACAAACCGTCTATCAGTTTTGGTGCTAAACCGGCTGAAGAAAAGCCCTCTTTTAGTTTTGGAGGCAAGGTCAATGGGGAAAAGTCTGCCTTGAATTTTGGCACGAAAGCGGAAGTTAAACCTGCTCCAGCGTTCAGCTTTGGAAAACCTTCCGAAGAAAAACCTGCTGCTGAAAAACCTGTACTCAATTTTGGCGCAAAGCCCGTTGAGGACAAACCAGTGGCGAAGCCTGCGTTCAATTTCGGTGCCAAGCAACTAGAGAGCAACGCCGCCGAAAATCCAGCTTTTAAATTCGGTTCTAAACCTGCTGAGGGCAAACCTTCGTTTGACTTCAATTCCAACCCCGCGGGGAAAACATCTGTTACTGAAAAACCTGCCTTTAATTTTGGCTCTACAGCTGCTGCAGAAAAGCCCGTCGCGAAGCCTTCTTTCAATTTTGGTTCCAAACCCGCAGAGGAAAAACTGACTGAAAAGCCTTCTTTCAATTTTGGTGCCAAACCCGCAGAACTGACTGAAAAGCTTGCGTTCAATTTTGGTGCCAAGCCTGCGGAAGAAAAACTGACTGAAAAGCCCTCCTTCAGCTTCGATGCGAAACCAGCCGAAAAATCTGCTTTCAGCTTTGGCTCTAAGCCCTCCGAAAATACGCCTGAAGCCAAGTCCTCCTTCACCTTTGGAAACACGACCCCAGCTGAGAAACCTGCTTTCAACTTTGGCTCGAAACCCTCGCAAGATGAGCCTGTTGCAAAGAAACCTGCCTTCAGTTTTAGTACACAGGCGACCGAGGAAAAATCTAAGGAAAAACCAGCGTTCAGCTTTGGTGCCAGACCAGCGGACAAACCAGCTTTCAACATCGGTAGCCAAGCAGCCGAAGAGAAGATTGATGCTGAAAAATCGACTTTTGAGTTTGGAGCTAAGGCCGAGAAACCCTCGTTCAGTTTTGGTGCCAAGCCGTCGGAAGATAAACCTGCTTTCAACTTCGGTGCAAAGACTGGCGAAGAAAAGCCTGCTGAATCCAAGTCAGCTTTCACATTCGGTGCCAAGCCTGCTGAAGATAGGGTAAGCGAAACCCCCGCCTTCAGCTTCGGTGCTAAGCCTGCTGCAAAGCCCGCCTTCAATTTTGGAGCAAAGCCTGCTGAAAAACCTGCGGTCGATTTCGGTGCCATTCCAACCAACAGCAGCAATTTCAGTTTTGGCAAGAGTGCTGAAACGGGCTCTAAACCTGCTTTTTCTTTCGGCTCAAAACCTAGTGAGGAACCAGAGAAGGCAAACGGCAGCGATGATAGCACGCAAAAGCCAGCTTTCAGTTTTGGATCGAAACTGAGCGAGAGCAGTCTGGCGTTTAGTTTCAAACCTGCCATTGATAAGCCTGCATTCAGCTTTGGCACTACTTCGTCGGAAGCTAAGCCAGCGTTCAGCTTTGGTCTGGGGCAGGCTAGTCAACCGTTTGGAAGCAATGGGGCCAATGGAGTAAATGGCACGAAGGGGCTGGCTTTAGAGGACGAGTTCGAGTTTCCAGAAGCGCCAGTTCAAAAGGCGGATTTGAATCCGGACAAGGTGAAAGAGTACGAGGACTTGTTCCAGTTTTAAAACACCAAAAGTATAGATAAGATAAACGACATGAATGTGGTACATGAGTAGTGATATTGGATCTTGCTGGAATCAACAGAATTAAAGCTCGTGTGAGATGCTTCTCTAGAAACTGATGGGGTATTACAAGGCATAGTTCGACCGTCCGGTTGATTTCACATGAGAACAATTATTAGATTTGGTTTCCACAGGTCGTCTTTATAGAGTGTGTAAATATTCATGTTTCGGTGATTTTTTAGTTTTTATATTCAATGGAGGCTGGGTTAACACTGTCATATTTTAAAAGAATTATCTGGAAGGCTGGAGATGTATAAATCTCTTTTGATGTTGGAAAAACCAGAAATGAAGTGTTTTTCAAATTGGGAAGATTCAATGTATTTACAGAAATGAGAAAAGCAATATTTGAAAGATTCTGACAAAATTCACCATTTCAGCCAACGGATGCAACAGCCCTACTAGAAACTCACCTTTCGCAGCCATCGTTGGATCCTCGGTGGATTAGAGTACTGCTAGAAACACAAGTGCAATAAAGTATCATTGATTGAAATTTTCATTGAGCCAAACAAACCGTGTACAGTTGACAAACAGGCAAATCAATTGTGAGAAGGCGTGAAAATAAGCACAGCAAATTCCACCGTCGTATAACCACATCACCAAGTGCAATAAGCCATTTAGCTTGCACCTGAATTTTCTTCAGACAACCGAACTTGACGAAAGTTCTTATCGTCGTTCGCTTTCCGTACCCAGTATTTCTTCCGTGTTTAACTTTTTTTTTTCAAAGACCCAAGTTGGCTAGCCTTTGGGCAGAAAGGATGAGATGACCACTGTCACACAACCTCCACAAAAAAGACGAGATTAGTATATATGATTTTGATGCTGGAATCCCAGTAACCGTAAAAATGCCGAAGAATAGAAAAGAAGAGAGTTGCCACTACTTTTTCCAAAGACACAAATCGTATGCACGACCTACCAACACTGTACAACACTGTACTCGATATACCCATTCCATAATCTCAGCCACTGTTTTACTTTCACCTCACAGAGATTTCTAACGAATAATGGGTAGATCTTTTGTTGTGCATTTCCTGAGAGATTTGGGATTGGCCTTTTGCTTCCAAAGACGCAAATCGTAGTTGACCCTCGCAGGATCTAAGAGATCAGTAATTTTCACGTAATTGGTCGATCTACGACAATCCAGCATATTTGCAGTAAACTTCCCTTTTGAAGACTTTTATATTGCGTCAAGGAGAAAAAAAAGGAATATTTTTGTTCTTTTTTTGGTGCGAAAAACCTGTTGGAAAGATCCGGATGGCTCTTCTTCACTTCCCTCTAGTTTCTAAAAAAAACATGGTCTTTCGGTTGCGGCCAGATCATGAAGAAAACACTGTTTCCCGTCCGATCAACGTTAGTT